>OY728123.1:1963073234-1963540734 GCA_963277665.1 Viscum album | reverse complement strand
GTCATCATCAATCGTTTTCATTTTATGTGAGTGATCATCTGTTCATGAGAATATATCCATGGCTTGGGAATCATCATTTTGGGAAATAGGGAATGTTTTCCACCATATTACATAGTCTCTTTTGAGATACATGAATTATTTGATGATGAATCATATCGGTTTTATTTTATGTCATGGTTTAGTTCAGTGAACGGTTTTTCATGTTTCTCTATTAAATAAGTACCAACTAGATCCTAACCATGTGATTTGAGGGAATAATGTTCACCTAGACCCAAATCCTATATTGATTCATGTGTTGGTATATATTGTGGGTAGGCAAGAGAAGATCTTTCATGGGAAAATCATTGGTCTAGTATGGGTTTTATTATAACATGGTTAGATTTAGGAAGAAATGTGGGAGTGTGAGAAAGAAATTTTGGAGCAATGGCCTAAACTCTTCTTAGAAAATTCTAATTTCAAACATTATAAGGATGGAAGGACCAAATTTGGGGAAAATATATCACCCTAGGTTATAGGTACATGACTCTTGTCCATGTAATTTGAGATTACTTAGTTATTGGGTTACATTTTGGTGGTTTATGAGGCTTTAGAATATTGTGGAGGTTTTTATAGAGGTTCAAAGTCTGTGCATGGTTAGTTGAAACCATAAACCCCCTCCATGAAACTATACACCATTTTTTTGGAGTCACTAGGCGGAGGCATGATCAGCGCAAGTTTTTTCCAAACCATTCTAGTGCCTAAGGAAAACCATCTAAAGTGAAATAGAGGGAATAACATGATTAGTGAAAGATTTGTTTAACTGTATAATCCAACTGTTAGAGGTGTGGGATTTAGATAGTAACACAACATGGTTGGTGCATTTTTTCCAACTCGTGTGGCCCAAACCGTGTGGAAACATGGATTTTATAGTAGTGTATGCTGAGTTGGTGACCAGTTTGAAAAAATTTGAAACCAAATTGTGTGATGTATAGTTCAAATAATGAAATTTTTGGATCTAATACAAATTAATCCAAGAAATACTATTCAATTTCCTAATATATTATGGTCTTGAATTTCCATTTCTTATGAGTATTACTGAGACAAAATTTGTCAATTAAAATAATATTGGAGATCCCATTTTTTTGGTATCTCATCTTTATTCTTCTTTCTTCTTTATTATTCTTAGATACAGCCTTATCCTCTATCCCAGAACCATAGATCTAGTCTTTTGTTTATATATATGTCTTATGATGTAAGTATTGAGTATTTATGACTATATATATTAAAGGGAAGGTGTTGTGAGCCTAGATCTAGAAGATCATAGTGACATTCTTCGTTTTCTCTATCTGTTGAGAGGTATGCAGATTCTCTATTGAATCCACTAGATTTATAATGGGAAGGTTTGATTTTTTTCAAATGATGTGGTATATTATTTAGGAATTATTTTTCAATTTCAGGAATACAAATTTTTTCCTTGTCATTTTGGAAATGAATGAAAATGGCATGACTTTTGAGAAAACCTAGTTTTCTTATAATTTTAAATGATAGTTTTAAATTATTATGTTATTTAATGATTGAAAAGTATTGTATAAAATGATTTCAATGGAATAATTTTTTATGTGGACCACTTTTACATAGAACTTGGTATAATTTGTCAAAATGTGTTTAAAGGGAAAATTTTGATCAGAAGTGACACCAGCAAGGTTATAAGGGTTATGTTCCGAGAGCTCCACCATCAATGGTGACACTAATATTGAGTCTGTGTGGAGATATGTGTGTGAGCGTAGAAACAATTATGTAAAATAAATAAAAATGGTTCTAGACCTTTTTTATTATTCTTGTGGTACTTGTTTGTGGTTTTTTTGTATAATTTTCATGGCTCGTGTTTATTTATTTGATATAAATTTTTTTAAAATATATTTTAATTTTTTTTATGCAGAATTTTCTAACTATTTGTTATCCTTTTGGAATGTGTTCGGAAGTCTTCGGGGAAATCCTGCTGATTTTATAATCACCCCCTCCTTGGAAACATTAGTAAATTTACAAATTTCATCTATCTATACACAATTGGATTAAAGGTATCTTTCTTCTATAGTGATGTGTCTTGATATTGTGGGTGTGGCATGTGGAGTAGGAGTTTGAAGCATGTTGGGTGATTCTTGACTTGATGTCGCTTTGGTATCTTTGGTTTTAGTGGTATTGTTGGCCTTTCTTGGTCATTGTCACACGTTTTCATTATCAATTGAATATTTTTGTCTACTTGGGTAGTATATTTGGTTGTTTTATTAACATGCATCATAGAGATTATCTGATGTTTATTGTTTCATGTTCATATAGTTATTTTATATTTAAATGGAAAATAATCCCCCAATTTTATTTGAGGTCCTTAGTAAATATTTATTCCCTTTGGTGTATTAGGTGTGTCCCCTAATTCTAGTATAACCCATCACTTATCAAGAAAATAATTATGGGTGAGATGTTACAATTATTGATATACTTACTTATTGAGTTTTAGAAAAAAAACCTTCAACAATAAAATGTATGTCACAAAGATTTTGGAGTTAGTTCAACTACGTAGTGTAAACTATTTTAAGGTCAATATAGAGGTCAATTTATGAAATTTATTAAATTAATTTACTAAATTTTATTATTGATAGAAGAAAGTAATAAATATATTTGGTATAATATATATGAATCTTTAGGCTTTTATATCAGGGAATATCTTAACCAAATATTCATCGATCATTAAATGTAAAATAAATGTTTTTCTAGACTCATATTATAACAACCCATACTTTACACACATTGTTATTACTTCCAAATTGAAGCACACTTATTACAACATATGACAAAACCACAAAGGACCGTATAGGTATAGTGTCTTTAGAAACTGGGAAACATAAACAACTGGTTCATAAATCTTCTACAGTGTCTTCCATTTATTTCATCATATCTAGGGTCCCTTTTAGCATATTCTACTTAATATCCATCTTCCTGACCTGGGGAAAAGAAAACATACAAAAAGGGTGAGCTCAAATGCTCAGCAAGGGAAAATAAAGGAAATAAAAATCATATCATATCTTTTTGAAAATCATAACCTGCAAAAGAGATCATAATATCTTAACATGGAATAAATCATAGAAGTGAAAATGAGATCCCCATAATCATAACATAAAACTTGAAACTTTGTGGCATGTACACATAATCATGGAAAATCATTTCTTGTTATTCAAGACTCCTTGCCAAGACTATCTTAGTGGACAAAGTCCCTTTCTGAACCGAGTCACCCTCGTTTCAGTCCTGTTTCACTGAACCGGTATAACCTACCGTTCCATCCATGTCTATCTCATGAGATATAAAATCTTTACCCAATGAATTGAAGGGAGATATAGGTCCCACCCATATTATAATGAATCCTTTCTTATGTGTTCCACATAATCATAAATCATACATCATCGCATAACACATGTAACAAAAATGGGATTCTTGAAACATCATGACATCATAAAACAAATCATATAAGGTAAATGACTTCATAAAAATAATTCCCTCAAAACATAATCAAATCAATGTAATAATAGGGATAAAAACAGAACCCTATATTATCTTAGATGGAAAATAATTTTGATAAAACATTTGAACTCCATTCTTGAGGAAAATATCCTTTCTATTTCAAATACATTTTTCCTCTCTTAACATGTCATACAATTTTAATCTAAAAGATGTTGATTAAAAATAAGCTTGAAAACTTTTAAAGGAAGCTTCTTGGAAAAAATGTTTTAAAAATCCATTCATGCCGTATAAGTTAAAAAAACATTCTTCTCGTACTTTTGTTGGAAAAGTCAAAAAGTACCTCGTACGAAAAACGACAAAAGATTCCTTCCATATCCTTTACTAAAAACTCACCGAAGGGTAAAATTGGATTTAAACAATTTTAGGTGGATGGAAATAATATTACATATTGAGGAAACATGGATTTGGATGATAAAATACACCCCAGAAAATGCCAAATTATAAACAATCTCAGATAAAAATGAGATTGTGATATTTTCCCTTACCTTAGGTCTGATTTGCTTTATACGTGTCTGAAGCTCCTCTTCTTTGAAACGCCTCTTTGAATACTCCTCTTAGGGAACTAAGATTGGTCTTTGAAGAAGACCAGGACCTTTAGGATTATTCTAGGGAAGTGGAGAACGGATTTTGGCGGGGTTTGGCCGAGCTTGAGTTCTCAAATTGGTGTGAGGAGGAGGGGAAGGAGGTGGCCTTTTATAAGGGAGGAGAGGGGCACCTTAGGAATATCTCAAAATATTATTTTATATTAAAGTCATGATCGGTTTATAATGGTTCCAAAGGGTATTATTTAGAATGAAAAGTGGGTATGGGTCGAAATACTATCAACCAATAGGATTTAGACAAGTTTAGGTTATTATTTTAACCTTATCAATTAGATTTAACTCTAAGTTAAATAATTTAACTTTTACCGTGACTTTTGTTTTTCTTACACTATATGGTTAATACACTTACTATAACATGCCAAACGAACCCCAAGTTGTTTATTATTAATATATATATCCTTATCTAAGTCATTTGGATGAACCTTATATTTTTAGGAATAAAATAACAATTAATAATATAATATTTGGTTTAAAAACTATTTTGTGTCAATTTTGACACTATTTGATATATGATTTTTGTGAAAGTCATAACAGAACTATATGTTCGAACCAAGTTGATTAAATCAACACTAATATATCATAGTAACCTAAAAAATTATTGGAATTCATAAAAAGTCTCAAATTACATTTATTTGAGCATTTATAACATCAATTATGTTAACATTTCCTTAAAAGGGTAATTACTACATCATCGTTCTGTCATAAATAAATTAATTTATTTAATGTCTAAAAATTATAAATAAAATATCATTATGTAGGAAATCATTTTATCTCTATAATGAATATTTATAGTCTAATTTATCTTATGTATAACCCCATATTAAAAATGTTTTAGTTATTAAACTTTGATTTTAACTATTTTAACTATTCATTAAATAAAATAATATTAAATGTCATAATCTAATCCAAGTGAACCTAAATGGTCATATTATATTCATAAGGTTTTTTTTGGTCGAATTACACTTATCCAATAGAATTAGTACATGTGTTAGGGTAATAGTAATATCATATTTACCCTTAGTTACCCTATTTACTATTAACCGCGGTAAAAAAAGTAAAAAGTTACTATTCACCAAAAAATTATTTTTATCTCATTGAACCACATTTTACTTACTAATATCAACTGTGTTTGTCGGATTTTCAAAATTCCATTCACAGAAGCGGTAAAATTAAGTTTTATGCAAAATTCAGTTTTTAACCTACCACTTAGTGGTTTCACTATTCAACAAAAATTGAAAGTTTTCAGAAAAATACCAAAATTTCACCCTAGGCTAATTTCGGTATTCCGAATCCAAAAATGAAGTCCATTTTAAAAAATAAAATTTATAAAATTTCAAAAAGTGGTTATTAATATTCATAACGGGTAGTTTTAATAATATTTTAATAGCATATCGTTGTTTAGTGAAACTCGGTATTGCGTACAACGCAAGCTATTGAGGAAGGTCGTGATTGCGTGTAAAGTAATTCAAGCTAGTATGTAGTGAAAGATTCCTTTTATGATATATATATATAACATAAAAACAAAATATTACTCATAAAAATCTCGGGTGTTACACATATTTTCATGTTCACATCTTAAGAGATGGTGATAGTACAATTTATATCAATGAGGGGTCATATATATATTTTATATCTTCTATGATACCTTTATAGACATGTCTCACAAGATAGTTTCATAACAACTTACCAAATTCCAACTATATTGAATAATTGATATCATCCAAATTACAATATGATGGGAGTTCACAATGTCATGGCCTAAGGTGTTTGGTAGGAACCATTTTTTAAGTTGTTCTTAACTTAAAATTCACATAAAAAATTAAAAATTGTGTCACAATTAATTATCCTATATCTACCAATGGTATTAACACCTACAATATAGAATTTTATTAATCATACTAACTGAATTTGAATACGGTGAAGACATCTATTTTGAGATAGTGGGAGTAAGAAAGGATTTATTTGAATCTTTGATCCAGATACACAAGTTAGTTTAAGAACATTTAACACCACAAGTTCTAGTGGGAGGAATTTTTACAAAGACATATATTATGTAGGAATGTTAAAACCATAGTGGTAGTTTTATATTCACCATTGTGGGTGATAAAATATTTTATATGAATAATAAATCATATAGTGGTATGTAAAGTGAAATATGATTTGATTGAAAATTATATATGAATTCAGTAATGGATTCCATGTATATAATTTTATGTACTCTGTATTTTATATATTTCTAGAACTAATACTACTAGTGGGTATTCAAATAAAACATTATTTAGATGGTAAAATTTAGTAAAAATGAATCATGATTGATTATAAAAAGTTTTAAATTATGTATAATAAATTTTCAATGACAAAACCTTTACTTCATTTATCAAGATAAAAATCCTTCTGAATTCTACTAAACATAACAGCATTCTAGGATCATATAATTGGGTGGTTCGATGTCACAGACATTTTCCTTAATGGAAAACCTATGTAAGTTTTCTATAATATAAAATCAAAATAGTTAGTGACACCAATTAATTACAATATGATAAGAAAATTTCACATATCTATTTGTAGATAAAAGTAAGTATAGTGATCATACAATATTCATTTAGAACGAATTTTTGTCCAACATCTGTAAGATTTCAATGGTAGAACAATAGTTTTCATGAAATATAAGTTTTATGATATATGAAAACAAGTTATTATTCATATAGCTAATTAAGACTATGGTTAATTTCTCTAAGATGACTTAAGTAGAAACCTATGTTCTGTGGAAAACATCTATTGGTATATGTTGGAAGGAGATAAGACTAAAGAGGGGGTTGAATTTAGTCCCTAATTAAAATTTATGTTTAAAATGGATTTAAATAAAATTCCCCAAATGATAATAAAAGATATCCCAATTAACCAAAGTATCATATTTATTAAAGTTTTGGTCTTTTATAAGATTTTTTAAAGAGTGATTAGTTCTCACTTGAAATAATATAAAATCACATTTTAACTTTTGAAATGAATTTACTAAATAAAATTATAATACAAACAATATATAAAACTAAGTATCAATGTGAAAGAACTTTTTTCAGTTTTGAAATAACAAATTATTGAAAATAGAACTTTAAAGGCACAGCAGAAAAAATGTCAAGTAGTTCATTCTCAAGCGAAGACTTAGTCCTCTTCAATTGGTGATCACATACCACCAAGAAGTGTATATAAACATAAATTTAATCCACATTATGTTTCAACATATAAAACAGCACATACATTGTTCTCTAGGTCACAAGGACCTCTTACAAAGTTTTCGTGGGAGTGCAAAGAGTGATAGGCCACATAGTGACCTCTTCCACTATTATCTATAGAAGTATAAGGTGTAAAAAGAAAAGTTATGAAGATATATGTGTATATTCCAATTATTCATAGGAATCAGTGATTGTTCAAAAAACAAAGATAAACACACACTATTTTTAATGTAAATAAAGTACATAAAATGAGCATATAAAAGAGTATAGGGGATAGTGTTTCTCATTGTGATATTTGTTATAGATTTGTGACACCTTGAAGGAAGTTTGAAATGAATCTCAAGTAATTTTTTATAAAGTTGTTGTAAAATAAAATATCATAGATGGTTCTATCTTGTAGTGTAGAGTGATCCAATTTTACAACCAATCCTTCTTCTTCGTGTGTTCATTAAATGTTTGAAGTAGAAGCTTGCACAGATATAAGTGGATATTTTTAGTTCAGCCCACTTGTTGAGTTTTTTGTTATCTTCCCTAACCTTGATTTCTCTCTTTCCTTTTTCTTGATTTATATTCTTCAACCAACATATAGAATGTTCTCGATCATGTTCTCATACCTCATACCTCATACTGTAGTTAGACATTTATTTAAATGTTTTCTGCAAAAGGAACTTAATTTAATCACTAACATTAATTTTCAATAATATGACCATTGGAAATATTAAATTTAAAATGTCAAAGGAAATTTTGTGGTCAGTATTTTGAGATGAAACTATCTAGTAGTATCTTTAGTAGTAAGTTGATTCAACAATTACTCATAGCTAGAGTTAACTTATTCTTAGCTGTTTCAGGATAGTAGTGTCTTTGGAATGGTGACTCTTTGAAGCAATGAGTCAAGAATGACAAGTTAGGAACAATGAGTTAGGAATAGTGACTCATACTTAGAGTATTCTATCTCTCAAGTGGTGACTCAGACTTAAAGGTGATTCGGGCTTAGTAGTGAGACATCCTTAGTGGTGATATAGGATATTGGTGACTTGTACTTTGAGTATTCTTCCAATATATCTTATAATACCATATTCTAACATAACATGGTAAACTCATTAGAAACATAATTAAGCATGATTTGTAATTAATAAAACTAGGATAGGTAAACATTCTTCGCATTTTTTATGATCACTAATCTTAGAAATAATCTTAATTAATGTATACACAATATGGCAGAACATAAGAGAACAGATAACCATTAAAAGTGTATTAGAGTGTGGAGTACATCTTATGTTGTATTATATAAATAAAAATATAAAATAAGTAATAAAAAATTATATTTATATTCCATAATTATTTTCTCCCCCTTTTAGGATTATCAAAAAGATAAAAATAGATAAAAAGCACAAGGATGGAGGTAAAAAGGAATATATATATTGATAAAATTGTCTAGTTACATCCCCATAAAAAACAAAAAGTATAAGTTCATGGATTCTTAATGGTAGGATCCAGAGTTTCATTCCCTTTAGTAGAAGTGTTGGGTGTATATTTTGAAGGGATGGGGATAGCTATCGGGGTTGTAGGAGGAGAATATGTAGTAGAGGAAGGTAATTCTCTATAAATAACCAGTCCCAAATGCCTGAGTGCCTCAGTATGAGCCCTGTGAAATGGTGGTATTCTAGGAGGAAGTTGTGAAAAATAATTGGTTATAAAGGTATAATGGTATTGTGGATGAGGATAAGGGTACACAAGTCCTATATTGAGTCCATCAGAAGTTTGAAAATGGGAAAGGTATACATAGCTACAACTACAGTGGTATAAACATGAAAATAAGGATTATTGAGAATGGTAAAATCCCTAATAATATGACCTCCTTCATCCAAATCCTTATTGAAGTCATCCTTTTTTATCATAAAGGATTGTAGAGATGGAGTGATTTCCTTAATTTTCTTAAATTTATCTCTAAATTCATTTGTGACTAGTGGAATCCTCATATTTTAAAAAAAAATACTACAAATGACTAGTCAATTAATTCTAGGTGTAAATTCATTTAATGTATAAGTATACTTTATTAGTGATATCTTCTTGAGAAGTAGTGGCCTATTTGGAATAAATCATGACCATAGAATGTACATGATCATTGTTTTGCCAGATTTTTCTCGAGATCTTCTGATCTAAACATCCCATCATAGTTTGCAATTCATCTCTGATAACTGATTTGATTAACTCAACATTCAATGCTTCATAAGGAGGAGCAGTAGTGTTTGATGCACCTTTTTACTCATCTCTAAAAACAGATATCAACTAATCAACATAAACCACTAAAGGAGGAGGAGGTGTATCATCTAGATAAGACTCATAATATGTATCTCCAAGACATTTCACAATACCATCCAGAGATGTTTTATATTCATATTTCATGACTTTAACAAAATATTTGAGTGCTTCCAATTCATCAATTATCAACATATTCTCTATTCTTAATTCCTAAATTTCCTCAACCATTATGGGTTTAATTTTCCCAAGGAATTGCACCAGAATAAATGAAGCATCTTTTTCACTAAGAGTTGTTTCAGGTGTAAGTTGTGACCTCAAAAGATCTCCAAATCTATATAACAATTATTCTCTAAAATATTTTAAGTCATACTATATTACATAGTTTGAAGTTATATGAGTAGTGGTAGGGAAAGATGCCTTAACAGACACTAGCTTGAGCTAAAACTCCTTTGATAAGTCTAATTTCTTAATTAAGGATCCATAAGGGTAATTAGAAGATATATAAACCAGAAAAAATTAGAATATCTAGGGTATTTGTACCATTAATCAATTGAATCTATATCAAAAGCGTTGGGTGCTTCAATTATTACCAAATTTGGATTTTTATCCCCCTTTAAAGATGCTAGCTTTTGATTATCAACTGATTCTATAAATTGAATATCATCATTTCCATCCAGAGTGTCAGCTATATTTTGAGGTTCCTCAGTTTCAATCAAATATTTATTTTACTATTTAACTGATTCATCATTATATATAGTAGTTAGAGTAGGATCCATTACATCACCTTCATCATGATCTTGATGATATGAGATATTACCATCACTTTCTTTTTCTTCCCTACCTTATTCATTTTTATCAAATTATTCCTCATCTCTATCTTCATCATTTTCCATTTTTTATTCATTTTCATCATCCTACTCTTCAACATCATAATCAATTTATTCTTTATCTTCATCAATATCCTTTTTAATTTAATGATAATATTTTTCTATAAGAGTATCTATGGATTTAGATGCACTTTTATAATCAATTATTTCTTCCTCAGTTTCATCATCATCATCCTAGAGAAGGTTTTCTCTAGATGGGAGAGCCTTTTAAGGTCTAGGAGATTCATGATATGGTTCTTCATTCTCTTTAGGAATATCATGATCACTTCCCTCTTCATTATATGAATTTTCCCTTTTATATTTGGAGAAAATAGCCTCTACTTCTTTATTTGAGTGTTCCATTAATTCATATGGTTCCAAACCAAGATTAGTAATTTCTTTTGGTCTTGTGGGATGATCAACATGGTTGAAATTTTCATAAATATTTTCATTGTTCTCTACCCATTCTTTCTTACATGGATTCCAACTTATTTTCATCCTTTTTCATATAAACATGGTAATGAAAAAACCTTCCAGATTCTATAACGTACTCTTCTTTTTCTCTCACTAATCCTTCAGCTTTTAAAATAGAAGAAATAAACTTTGAATGAAATAGTGAAGTGGATCTTGAAGTGAGTTTATTAATACCACACATATGAAGACTAAGGTATTTAAAAATATTGATTTTATATCATTTCTTCATAAGATATATAAAATAAACATCATGATAATTCATTTTAGAAAAGTCACAATTTCTCGGGTAAAGAAGACGTTGGAAAGATTTAAATAGTGCCTAGATTCACCATCTAACTCGGACGCAATAGGACTTCTAGGAGTTCCATTTTTATTTAGATTTTTTAAGGACTCTTTTAAATAGAAAATTTCACTAGTATAAGGGTAACATCACTAATTATCTTCAAAATACCCTCATGAGGTACTCCAAAACATACTTCCTATAAACTCAAGGAGAAGACACAACTGTGTCCATTTATTCTAGTTCATGTCACAAAATATTCTACTTCAGTTCTAGAAAACTCAACATATTGATAAAATTGAGATACTAACTTCAGATATAGGGGTTTCTTATTATTTAAAAACCATTATTTCAAAACTTTATCATAAAAACTCTTAACAAAAGGGACTTACTTGAGATAATCCATTCTGCAGAGATCTCTTTTTTCGGTACAACAACACGGTTTGAGAGTTTGGGAATCAAATTTTCCTTAACCTTTCAGATCAAAACACTTTTCTTCTTATTTGATGGTTTTCTTTTGTATGGAGTCGTTTCATATGGTTGCTTATTTCAAGCCATTCTGAACTTATTGGGAGAGTTTGAAGGAAAAGGAGGGAAGCCACAATAGTGGGGAAGGAGTTTGGAAAATATGGTTAAAACATCGAGAGGCCTGATGAAACTAAATGGGTTAATATTTTATAATTTAGGGATTCTAAAATATAACATAAAAAATATATCAAATAAATAAAGATAATAATAAAAATAAATGACAATTTAGTCAAATAAAAATTTTAAACAAAAAACAATGCTGATACAAATCGATAGTGAGACATCAATAGTGAGACATCAATTGTGAGACATCAATGGTGAGTCATCAACGGTGAGACATAAACGGTGATCCATCAACCATGGGACATAAACGGTGAGACATCAATGGTGATAGATAAACAGTGAGTCATCAATAGTGATACATCAACACTGATTCATCAACAGAGTATCGTCAAAAGTGAGATATCAATGGAGTTTTACTTAACTAAAATTAATCATCCCTAACTCATTGGATGTTACTCATTCTCTATAAATTAAAAGTCTTAGTAAAATATTATAAATTTGATGTTATTAGGTCCACTAGGTCAAATACCCAAATAGGGGGTGAATTAGGGTATGTAAGATTAAAACTTTTCCCCTTTGGATCTTTTTTCATTGTTAAACAAAACTAAATTATCTCTTCCTCCTCTAGAAATATTTGAACAGATATGAAATCATACATAGAACAAAATGATTTTTACATGGTTCAACCTCATTGGGATACGTCCAAGTAGCATAAAATGGTGATATGTTGATTTACCAAATTCACTAAGGCTCACTAACGATAATGAGTATGACGTTAGGCTATATCTTCTATGCCTAGGATCACTGCATTTACAAGGTTTAGGGTCTGCTCACTAAATTCCCAAGGGTCACTCCCTATGCCTCTTTCTCAGGCTCAAGGTTAGTGGAAAGGGTCACCATCTTCCTCTTCCTTCGCTCACTACTCTTGGATAGAAATCCATACAAAGTTTGTCGACTTTTAGGTCAAAAAAATTTATAGACATTTAGGTCCCTTCATTTTCATGAATTTATGAATCTTCAACTATAGGCAGATGCTCTGTTGAAGTTCCTTTTTCACCCACAAATGATGTCCACCTTCTTGGGTACTTCTAGGTACCGGAAAATAATTTCACAAACTCATTTGAATATTTCACAAGATTCCTTGTGCAAATCAAGAACCACCTACTCTTCCCACATACTATTTACCAAATTTGTTACGTGGGAAACCTCCTCTGTGTACTATTGTTTCTACTGTAAACTACACTCCATCCGCAAAGCTTCTCCACCTTTTCTATCGCATACCGCCTCTATGTACTGATCCTGCGAACCTCCTCTATAAAACCCCTCTTATCCATGAACTATTCTATGTTTGTGGATTGCATCTGCGAATCACCCTATGTCCGCAAACTATTCTTTTTTCGTAGACTACCATCTCTAACCAGCCATGTAGTGCACCTTCTTCTTTTAAGTACCATGTCTTATGAGGGTTACATTTCTCCACTTAAATCTATCTACGGAATTTCTTCTATGCTAAGCACTTTAGATTTTACAGAAGTCTTCTCACAAACCTCCTTCAAACATTGCCGAAATCCCAGACCAAAAATATTTTATCTAATGATATTCGGTCTCAATAATAAATGGTGGGATTAGTGATTCATATATAGAAAAATATACCAACAAAATTTTATATTCTAATATTTACCAAATCATTCATCCATCATTCATCGCATACCGATTCTTCTGTAGCCGCAAACCACAATCCACCTGTGAACCTTTTTTCCAATCTAGTATGTGTATTGTCTTTGTTCCTACGAGTTCGATCTCATACACTAACGTCAAGTCATTTTCATACCACAAGACCTTCCACCATGAAATGTTTTTGGTTTCGTGAACCACTTTGGCATACTATTATCGTCGCTCCGCATAACGTTCCCGGAACAATGTATGTGGTCCATGAATTGTGGTACATGGTTCTCATACTTTTCCAATTTTCTTCAACATTCCTTATATTGTTCACTCCTATTAAGAAATCCTTATTTTTCCAACATCAAACCCCTGATTTTGAGGCCCAAATATTTGGAAAATGTTGGGAAATTATGCCACCTTAAAAAACATATCTTTGGAAAACACCAACCATACTCATTTGTGTTCATCTGGATTTTTCAACAAACACAATCACACCTAAAAAATACCGATAGGAAACCTTGAGGGATTTTTTCCAACATATGTTCTATTATAATGTATTCAAGAGTTATATAAATTTTTTATAATGATCTCTAAAAAATTTGTGCCTTAAATCAATGTTATTTGTTCTATAATGAGATACTATATTTTTATAAATTTTAATAGCACTTGTGTTAACCCAATTTATTGGGAAATGTAAAAATTTATATCTATAATATAGTAATGTATGTTTCATTAACAAAATTTGATCACAAAAACTATCAAAATCTATGTATTCTTCTTCAGTAGTAGATAATGCAATAGAATTTTTCTTCTTACTACACTAAGATAATAAGGACTTACCCAAAAAATTGACATGTTCCAGAGTTGATTTTTCTATAAAACATGAATCCACAAAAATTAGCATCAGAATAACTAACTAAATAAAATTCTTGTCCTTTGAGATAGAACAGGCCTAAATTGGTAGTATATTGGGGGTATTTAAAAATTATTTTAATATAAAGTAAGTGTAACTCTTTTGGGTTTTCTTTAAAATGAGTACATACACACACACTAAACATAATTTCAGGTCAACTAGCAATAAATTATAGAATACTTCTTATTATACCTTTATAATTGGTCTGATCCACTAGTTTCCCAGCCTCATCAAGATCTGGATTACATGTGGTACTCATTGAAGTATCATTACATTTAGTGTTATCCTAACCAAAACATTTAAAAATATATTTACTCTATTTACTTTGATTTAAAATAATTCCTTCTTTGTTTTGATATATTTTAAATCCGTGAAATATTTTAAGTTCATCCATTAAACTCATTTCAAATTCACTTTTCATTGTTTTTACAAAATTATAACATAAGAAGATTTTAGAAGATCCAAAAATAATATCTTCTACATACATTTGAACAACTAAAACATATTTTGAAATTATTTTTATAAAAAGGGTAGGGTCAGTTATACCTTTTAAAACCATTTTGAAATAAGAAAAGAGCTAATCATATCATACCATGCTCTAGGAGCTTGTTTTAACACATAAAAATCATTTGTTAATATGAGAAAATGATTTAGAAAATGGGTATTTTGAAAACCTGTGGGTTTTTAAAAAAACATCTTCCACTATATAACCATTTAAGAATTCACTTTTGACATCCATTTTATAATATTTGAAATTCATATGAGATGAAAATGATAGCAGGACTCTAATATATTCATGTCAGGATACAGGTGCAAAGGTCTATTCATAGTCTATGCCTTTTTATTAAATATAACCTTGTGCAACTAATCTAGTTGTATTCCTCACTATAGTGCTAGCTTCATCAAACTTTTTTTATAAACACACATTTAGTGCCTACAGTTAAGGTAAACTTGGGTCTATCAATAATTTTCCATATTTTATTTCATTCAAATTGATTTATCTCTTATTTCATATCCATTACCCATAATTCATCACCAATTGCCTCATTTGTATTCTTAGGTTCAAGCTATGACATAAAGGCTTCATGTTCAACCTAATTTTATTAGGGAATATCTAGTTTTCTTACCTATTTCTAAGTCTCCAACTACCAAATATAAAGAATGATTTTTAAGAGTTCTAATACCTCTGTAGAAATATGGATTGGTTTCCTCTGGTTCTTCTACATATTCAGGTTATATAGGATTATAGTCTATAAAGTTTCCTAAACTGGATGGTTTTTCTGCTTATTTTAAAGTAAAATCCAAAGGTTTAGAATTTAATTCTAGATTTGATAGAACATCCTCAATATTTTCTAAATAGATTTTGGTGTCATATAGATCTGTTTCATCAAATTTAACATGTACAGATTCTTCCACACATTTGGTTCTCTTATTAAAGACTCTGGGATTTTCTAGATGTTAAATATCCTAGGAAAATTCCTTTATCACTTTTGGAAGAAAATTTTTCTGGATTATACTTAATATTAAAGAATAAAGACTTTTTATACAAAAAATTAATTAACCTTATGATTCTTATTATTCCACAATTCATAAGTGGTTTTCTTCAAGATAGATATGATTAAGACACTATGGATTACATAGAGAGTTTCATTTACAGACACTACCCATAAATAGATAGGTAAGTAATATTCATTAACCTAGTCTAAGAAATCTCTTGAAGGGTTCTGTTTCAACTTTATATAAATCCAGTTTGCTAAGGTGTCCTAGGAGAAAAAAAAGTTGTGATTATAGACATTTTGTGAGAAAAATGATTCTAAATGTAGATTTTCAAACTCACAACCATGGTCACTTATTAATGTATTGATTTTAAGTCCAGTAAGATTTTCTACCGATCTAGCATACTTGGTATAATAGGAACTCGCTTAACTTTTTTGAGCTATGAAAAAAACCCAAGTATACCTAGAAAATTCATCTATAGTTATATAAACATAGTGCTCCCCATTTAGACTTGAAACTCTAGATGGTCTAAACAAGTCCAAGTGAACCAACTTGATAGGTTGATATGCTGAGAATTCTTTCTTTTGTTTGAAATATATATTGTGTTGTTTTCCATTTTGATAAGGATTACATAGTTTATTGTTTAGAAACTAAACTTTGGTAATTCCTTGACTAACCCTTTTAAAGTAAGATTTCTAAGTGAGTGAATTTAACAATAGACTAGTCCCCTATTCCAAATACAAGACTCTCTATGAAAGGAACTAAAGCAAGAAAATTTTTGTGGAAGTAAATAATCTAAATTAATAGCATAAACATTTTTGTTTTGAGAGGTAGTATAAATTAAATAATTTTTACAGTCAAAAACATTACAACCAATATATTAAAATTTGATATGAAAACCATCATCACACAATTGTAAAATAATAATTACATTATACTATAAACCATCAATAAAATGTTCTTTAGAAATTAAAATTGAATTACTGTTACCAATTTAGCCATGACTTATGATGTTTCATTTGGCATTATCTCCAAAGGTGGATTGCCTACTATCAACTTTTATTATATTCTTGAAGTTTGAGTATTATATTTTCATATTCCTTTAACACCCACTATCCGTGTACAGTAAGTTATTACATGAACTTTTCAAAAATCTTTCCTGCAAAATAGATTAGATGAGAAATGATTTCAGTACCCATGTTTTATTAGGTGAATTAATGTGAGTAATCAAATAATTAAGAAACAATGATTTCTTAATGAGTTTCCTATAAGAATTTTGTAAATTTATTGAAAAATATAATCTATTAGATATTCTATTAAACTATCTTAATGAATTATCTTCAGAACTAAATGCAGTAGCAAAAAAATTTCAAAACAGAAACTAGTAGAATATTTTCCAAATTTAGGAATAAATGTGTTTTTAATTATTCTCTTTTGTCCTGATTGGTATCTTATATATGTAGTGTATTTTACATCAATTTTTTCTATAATAATTTTTGTTAAAACATTTTCCCCGTCAGTAAATGTTTATAGATCTTTCTTTAATTGTTCATTATATAGATTAAGTTCAGTATTTTCTTTAAGAAACTAAGAATTATTCACCTTTTCAATAAAATCATTAAAATTAATAGAAATAGTAAGAGCCTTTTGTTTTTTAAGTGTTTTTTATTTTTCTTTTATCTCTTTAAAAGTACCCTCAATCAGGTTACAATAATCAAACAATTATTATTTATTCATTTTCTCATCAACATCATTTTCATCTTCATCTCCAGAGTAGAGTAATGTTCAAGAGATACATAAGTTACCTCAGAAAGATTTTTCATAAAGAACATGTTTTATTTATCAGCTTTTTCATCATGAGATGAATTAGAGTCTTTGGAGGATTCCTAAAAATAACTCCAATAATCTTTCATATATTTCTTGTAATTTTTATCCTTGTTATAATATTTCTTCTTATACTTAATTTTTGGATAGTCATCCTCTATATGTACTATTCTATTTCATTCCTAACATATGATTTCATTTAAATGATCATTTTTTTCTTGTCATTTTTTCACTTCCTAGGATTTTAATATTTTACATTGAAGTTAGGATTCCTAAATAATTTCTTCTTTCTATAAAATTTCTTGAATCATCTAGCTTGTAGAGCCATTTCCTCGTCATTGTCAGCTGACTAACCCTCATTAATTGAACTTTTTGCTTAAACTTGAAATTTATCTTTTTATGTTTTCTTAGATTCAGTAGTTTTGAAGGAAACATATGTTCTTTTAGGTTCATCCTCTTTTCTCAATTAACTCTTATCTCTTCCTCATACACCATCAATTTTCATATCAGATCCTTTATAGGCATTACATTGATGTCATATGATTCTCTAGTTGACATTTATGTCCCTATCCATATTTCTAAAAGACATCTCAAGAGTCACATAATTATGAAACAACCTGGGTCAACCCTAAACAGTTCACTCGGTCCATTATGAGACATGTACTGAGGGGAATTACTGATCTACATAGGCTAGAAATTA
Organism: Viscum album; assembly: GCA_963277665.1. Taxonomy (NCBI): domain Eukaryota; kingdom Viridiplantae; phylum Streptophyta; class Magnoliopsida; order Santalales; family Viscaceae; genus Viscum; species Viscum album. Next base: position 1,963,522,278 of record OY728123.1, on the reverse strand, counting down.
GTTTTGGGCATCAAAATGAGATAGTTGGGAAGGGTTTGGCCCAAAAAAAGATACATAATTGAATATAAACTGGAAAAAAACAGCACTAGCAGCAGAAATAAAAATAAAATAAGTAGAAAAACATACCTCAAGTGACCTCATGGGTCACCATGGAACAAAAAACCACACACTCTCCTAGAGCAATCCAAACCAGATGAACCTGAAAATGAAAAATAAAGTAGGCATGAGCACCAAGCTACTCAGTAGGAATGCCAAATAGCAACGACACCATATACTCTTGCCTATAAAAAGAAACTCAATCATGCTAGTTTGAAAATAAGACGTATTAAAATAATGTTTTCCTTCATTTTGAAATCAAGTCACAAGTTCACATTTTTTAAGGAATGCATTTCTATTCCACTACATTTTCAAAATAGTTCCCAAGCATGCATTAACATTTCTAAATGAAAATAAACAAGTTTAGATAAAAATGTGGTTTTTCAAAAATGAGACATCAATTATGAAACAATTGAAATTAAAATCATATCACAAATATCATGTGGCAAATGAGAACCATGGGAAATCCCTATAGGTAACTAGAAGAAGTGCGACCCTAGAGAACTCGTACCTCCGTGAAATGTGGAATAGTAAACACACTTAATATCATTCTCGTTCATGAGCCACTAGTAGGGAACACACCAATAACCTAGTAGTCTCCAATAATCATAATTCTTAGTTAGTGTTGTAATCATCAATCCTACTAGATGAAATCGGTACGGACCACTTATGTATCATCTAGCATACCAGTCCTAGGCTGCCCACCTAGATACCTCGGCTTCATATGCTCTCTATTTTAAGTGGTGGTGAGTTTTCATAAAATTAACATACATGAACATATCATTATCTTTATTCAAAAACACACTAAACCTCTCACCATGGATCTCCCTCTTAGAGAACATTCCCCCTTCTTTTGTCACACAAAAATGAACAAGTCTCTTTACTAGGCACATATCAAAATCCACACATTCACCATACACATCATTTATTAAAACATGGGGGGAATGTCTCAAGTGGGTATTTCCTTTTTTTTTAAACTGTTATTAAAGTTTAAAACATATTAATTATTTACAAGTAATACTTTTAACTTTAGAGCACATAATCACCAGAACTTTTAAGTTCCAAAATCAATTAAAAACTCAATTGAACAATCAAAGTAATACACATTTAAAAAAACTTAAACCCATGCTTACAATGACTCAATCCTCCCTAGAAAGTCAAACCACCATTTAACCTCAAGTTCACACCAAAACCAATTTTTTGGAAATCACACTAGAGATTTTTGGAAAACCAAACATGTCGTTAAAATTTAATAACTAAAGAGACTGAAGTCCAAATGACTCTTTAAATATTCATTACAAATAAAAAATCATTTCTGAAAATCACTTTTTAGGAAATGTAACTTAATGCCAAATGAGTGTTAGAAATACACTTCATTTTCCATAACAAAGTCATAATCATTTATAGAAACTACAACCAGATTTCATAGCATGTGTATGTTTCATAAATATATAACATGTTTTTAAAACAAGAAAGCAATCATAAGATTCAAATCAAATGCATAGGAATAGGGGACCTACCTCAAGGTAGAGCCAAACCCAACATTCATCCCTTGGCGCTTTCTAACGAAAAGATGTTGCTCCCCCACTGAGCATATGCACCTTCACATACAAAAAAGGAAACCTAGACCATATTCACACCTCTTCATGGACATGAACATGTGCAAGGGGATACATACATATATTCTTATATGAATATACTATTCTCCACTCACCTACATTTTCATTTTCATATATATTCATCGGAACACCTATCCCCATACATGAAGATTCACATCCATGGATGATTATACATACAACGGAGAAACCCACATATATATATAAATACTTACTTATACACATGCAAGTGAGTCGCCTTAGACCTAGCAACTTGAAACCCCACGGAATAGTCCAATGCACTACACAACAAATACTATGAACCAAAAAAACTCAGCCTCAAAGTTCAATGCAACTCAAAAAAATTATTAAGAACCAACAAACACCTTAAATTTAACGATAACACACAACCAGTCTTAGAAAAATCATACACATAATTAATAAACCAAATACAAGTGGTGAAAACAATTCTACCTAACATATATATATATATTAAAATGACATAGAAATATATATTTAAAATTTTCAGGAAATCAAGGACTTCAAATTAGAAACTTGGGCATAGGGAACCTATATCAAGAAACGCATCTTTAAAAGATGGAAACCCGAGACTGACTCACCTACACACATATAAATTTTCATATATTTATATATATATTTATATATATATATATGTAACTTTTGAACCAGGTATATATTCCTTGTTCCATGAGAGAATATGCACAAGGAGGGTATATATATACATTCTTACCCATGTGTATACATATAATTATTTGTCGCTGACAACTCAAACCCACACTACAATGAAGAAATCTCACTAAAATGATGCTAGAGAGTCTAAAAAATAACAAAGTCTCTAATTAAAACTAAATTGAACAAGTCAACCAGAGAAACCTCACCCCAAATGGCGAACGATGAGTTGAAATGGACCAAATAAACTTTTCCTTTGGTAGTGGATGTCGAAACGCAAAAAAGGGGACCCAATAGACCCATTTCAACCCCTATACAGGAAAGAAAATAGAAACAATTGACCCCCATGAAACCCTTGGGTTTGGCTGAACATAGGAGGGGTGATAGGGAGGAGAAAATCGGACCAAATAGGGAGGTAGAAAGAAGATGAGGGATTATCATGGATTTTTTGACCAAAAATATTCAAGAATCGGTAGAAAAATAGGGAGAAGAGGGAGCCGATAGGGAGGGAGTTTCACATATGTGGGTTTCTGCCATGGGGGTCATGTGCCTTTTGTAAATCGTGTCCTAGAGTGGTTGCGTTCGAGAGAATATCTGGACATGGGGAAAAAATTAAAGAAAAAAAAGAAACCATAGAACCCAAGATATAGTAAACACAATATTAATAATAATAATATTATTATTATTATTATTATACCAAAATGTTACAAATAAAAATAAAATAAAACATACTAGTTTGGGGTGCAACAATTATCCCCACCCTGACACTTTCTTCCCCCAGAAAATCCCAAAAGACCCATCTATTCAAATATCGAAACAAGGATGCATTGATTTTTAAAAAGAAACCCCTACCACTTATTTGAACACTCACTTTCCACCCAAGAACTGAAATCACAAGACCTGGACTACCAAGAAAAAGAACCAATGACATGGGACTCACATTTCCAAACAAAACCACAACCTAGAACACCCTGACCCCTAACGTAGAAATCCCTAGAGTCCACACGAGATATCCAATTAACATTGTCCATACAACCCATCATCTGGTCTAACCATCTATGTTGATCGGACTTGGGAAGAGTAGAGGCAATGAGTTACCCCGACAAGAACACCTTGAAGGCTAAGTTCTCCATGAATTTTTCATATGTTGGTCTCCCCACAATATTATGACTCTAGTTGAATACTGTCTTTACCAAATCGAAATAGATCAGAAAACCAATCAAGACCCATGATCCTGGTTTGACCACTTAACTTCTCAGGTCGCACCCAACCAGCTTGAGGGAAGACATTGGTGAGACCCATAGTGGGTCTCCCCAACATATTATAAACTTAGTAGTATAATGGAACCCACATGGGAACTCTCAATTTAGTTTCAACAATTTGTTTTGAATTTCCTATCATGAGCCCACCGACACGGGCCAGTCCCAAACACAGGGAGAAATATCAAAACAAACCAGCTTGAAACCCCCAATCCAAGGGGAGTCCAAACAAAATAAACACCAAAAAATTCCAATCCAAACCATGATTCCTAAGATCCATAAACCGTATACATCTACAAATGTGCATCACCCAAAAGTTGGAATTACTCCAAATAATGACTGAAAATTAAAATTTTAAACTAATGAGGTAAAACTATTCAAATCATATAGAATAGGCCACCAAGACAACCAAAACAGACCCCCCCCCCATACATATAACCACATGAACAGAAAACTTAACTAGTCATTTCCCTAATATTAGAGACGCTAGGTTGGACAGATATATCTCACAACTAGAAATGGGATTTCTGGGTGAAAATCTTCACTCTAATAACTATTTCTATAGATTTGATGTATTGAAGCATCTGCCACACTGCAGTTAGGAAATAATAATCTCCAAATAAGGCTTCATCTTTTGGCAAGATCACTTACAGACTTCCCCTGGTGACCCAAACATCCACACCGTCAACAAGCCTTTAGAAGATTATGACGAATGACATTGAGTGAACAAATCAACCGCAATGGAAACAAATGAGTGTGTGGTTTTAAGAATGAGAAATAGGAACTGATGAAAGACTCATGCTGAGAAAATATACCTCTAGTTCACCCTATGCACCAGATGGGGAACCCTTCATGGGAACTTTTAAAAACAATATTTCTAATTGTCAAAATTCACTCGTTGCGACCCCAACATGAAAGTATAAGGTATAAATCACTCTTCTCTAGATCGAACATGACCCCTCAAATAAAACCATGAAAACTTTCCCTTCACAACATCTAGAGTTCCTAAAGACCTAAAGAAACACTCTATTTTATCATGCTACACAACAACCCCTATCGAACTTCAGACACCACAGAGAAATCAAGAAAAAATGAAAAGAAAATAACCCCACCACTCCATTGGGGGTCTATGGAAAAAATATCACTAAAAATGACCCCTCAGGGACCCTTGGACATTTCTGGGTGGCATACTTTAAACAAGAAGCTCAAAACCAACCTTAATCACATCACAAAACAAGCCTCTAAATTTAACCATAAATCATTAACTCAAACTCAAAACATAATTCCAACATTGAAACACCGTCTCAAAAAAGAATCAAGCCCATAGACTAATACATCACAAAATCAAACCATAAATAAATCAAATATCAACTAAAATAATACCAAAGCAACATCACTATCCAAGCCTAAAACCCTCTTTCACATTTGACCATTTTTGAAACCATCCCATTTCAAAACCATCTGAATGATAAAAATCGCTTTTTAAACCACACTTTCCTTCCTAAAATTTATTTAAAAAAATCATCCCAGCACAACACTAATAAAAACATTGTTTTAGAAAACAAAATAGGCATTGAAAACCAAGAACCCACCATTTTTATTCCATGAAACCTCACATACATACGTTCATGTTCCAACTCCAGCACCCATGCACTTGTACCAAAAACCATCCACATCTAATTACATTAATACATACATGTGGGAATCCATAAGAATACCAAATCAAAAAAACCTTATTATTTATAAAACAACACATCCAAGCTAGATTTGAAACTCTAAACCAATTTTGAAGACATCCTTTAAAATCCTAAAAGAAAGCATATCCAAATTGTTGTTTCCAAGAAACTCCTATTTTACATTTCATAATAAATTCAAGAAAAAACCTGAAAATTTTCCAAAACTTTTCCAATTTCACTTCTCATACAATATTTCAAGATCTAAAAAAAATCTAAAACACTTTACATCTATAAAAAAACTCACTACATTCTCCAACAAACTAAGATTTCCATCTTGGAAATAAAATTTCAAAAGACCAATCATCAATTTTGAAACCGAATAAAGACATCCCAAAACCAACAAAAACTCACACTAGGAACATACCAAAATAATAAATTTAATCAAATGAATCAAAATTATAAATTTTCAAATAAAAAACTGCTACACATGATTTTGTCACATGGTTTGGAAGACCGTGTACCAACCAGTTGAGCATATAGGAAGTCATTATAGATAATTTCAAGGTCTTTACATGGCTTTCCAGGCTATTTACAGCAACCATGCACACTCTAAAATGAAGAACAAATATCAAAACTAACTATAAATACCCAAAAAAACCCTAGACTTTGAATAAAATTGAGAACCAATCACATACTACGAGGAAATACCATCCTGGACCACCTTAGAAATTCAAGTGTCATTCTGAATAAGTGGCGATCCAGCACCTACCTACAATTTACCACTTGGATTCTGAAAATCCTAACTTCAAACTATCATAAATCCCCAAAGGAGTTGGCTAAAACCTTCCTTTGATACCATTTTGTCACGGATAAACTAGGGTAAATCATGAACCAGTCACCTGAGCCAGTCTCCAACATGGCTTGAAGGGCATTCCTGATTCCCACGAACTGGGAACTAGTTTTAGGCATCAAAATGAGATAGTAGGGAATAGTTTGGCACATAAAAAAAGACTGATAACTGAATATAAACTGAACAAAAAAACACTAGAGGCAGAAATAAAAATAAACTATGTAGAAAACATACATCAAGTGACCTTGTGGGTCACCATGGAACACAAAACTACACTCTCTCCAAGAATGATCTAAACTAGAGGAACCTAAAACTGACTAATAATGTAGACATGATAACTGATATGCTCAATTGGAATTCCAGATAGCAATGATTCCCTATTCCCTTACCTTTAAAAATAAACTATATAATTTTAGTTTTAAAATAAGACATATTGAAATTATGTTTTAATTATTTTCAAAATCAAGTCATAAGTTTACATTTTTAATGAAAATGTTTCTATTCCACTACATTTTCAAAATATTTACCAAGCATGCATTAACATTTTAAAATGAAAAGAAAGAAGTTTAGATTAAAATGTGGTTTTCACAAATGATACATCAACTATGAAACAACTAAAATGAAAATCACTCCACAAACATCATGTCACAAATGAGCCCCATGGTAAATCATTATAGGTAACTAGCACAAGTGGGACCATAGAGACCTCATACCTCAGAGAAAAGTGGAATAGTAACCACATTTAACATATTTCTTCTCCACGATCCACTAGTAGGGAACACATCCATAGCCTAGTGGTCTTCAATCATTATAATGCTTATTTAGAGTTGTAATTTTAAATCCTACTAGACGAAACCTGGATGAACCGCTTCTTTATCATCTAGTTTACTAGTCCTAGTCCGACCACCTAGATACCCCTAGATTCCCATGAGCTCTATTTCAAGTGGTGGGGAGTTTTCATAAAACTGACATACATGAACATATCATTCTCTTTATTAAAAAATTCACTCACCCTCTCACCACTGATCTCCCTCCTTGAGAACATCCCCCTTTTTTCATCACACAAAATTGCACAAGCCTCTTTACTAAGAACATATCACAATACACACATTCAACATTCACATCACTTTCAAAAACAATGGGGGAATGTCTCAAGAGGGGTTTTCATTTTTCAAAAACTATTCTTAAAGTGAAAAATGTCTTAATTATTTACAAGGAATACTTTTCATTTTAGATAAAATAATCACCAACACATTTAAGTTCAAAACTAATTTAAAAACTAAATTGGTAAACCAAAGTACTACACATTTAAAAAAACATGAACCCATGCATTTGAATATGAAATCCTCCCAATAAATTCAAACCACCATTTAACATCAAATTCACACAAAAATCCATTTTTTGGATATCATAGTGGATATTTTTGGAAAACCAAACATGTCAGCACAATTTTATAACTAAAGTGGTTGAAGGTCAAATACCTTTGGAAATATTCATTATAAATGAATTTTTTTTAAGAAAAAAAACTTTTCAAGAAAAGTCACTTAATACCAAATGATCATTAGAAATACACTTCATTTTTCATAATAGAGGCATAATCATTTCTAGAAATGGAAACCAGATTTCATAGCATGTGTATATTGAATAAATATAAATTATGTTTTTAAAATAAGCAATAAATTATGAGATTCAAATTAAAGGTATATGAAAAGGGGACCTACCTCATGGTAGAACCAAACTGAACATTCAGCCTTTAGAACTTACTAAATAAAAGGTGATGCTCCCCCATTGAGCATATGCACCTTCATATACGGGTAAAGAAACCTAGCCCCTATGCACACCTCTATATGTCCATGAACATGTGCAATGGAATCCTTACATACTTGCTTATATGTATATACTAGTCTCTACTCACCTACATATGAATTTTCATATATATACATGAACACACCTAGCCCCATATAGGTAAATTCACTTCCATGTATAATTATAAATTTATCGAGGGAATCCACAAATATATACACTTACCTATGCACACGCAGCTAAGTTGTCTTAGACCTGGTGACTCGAAACCACTCGGAACAGTCCAACGCACTACACAAAAAATACTAGTTACCATAAAATATCAGTATCAAAGTTTAGCGTACCTCAAAAAAATTATTAAGGACCCATAAACACCTTCAATTTAATGACAACACATAACTAGTCTTAGACAAATCATTCAAGTAATTAATAAACCAAATCCAAGAGGCGCAAATAATTCTACCAAACATATATATATATATATATATGCACCAAAATGACATGAAAATATATATTTAAAATGTTCAAGCAATCAAGGACTTCAAATTGGAAACTCGGGTATAGAGAACCTACCTCAAGACACATAGCTTTATATGATGGCTGCCCGAGACTGCTTCAAATACATGTATATGAATTTTCATATATATATATATATATAACCTTTGACCAATGTACATATCCCCTATTCCATGAGGGAATATTCATAAGTAGGATACATATATATACATGCTTACCCATGTATCTACATATAATTCGTTTCCACTTACGAATCAAACCCATGCGGAAATGACCAAAACACACTACAATGATGCAAGAGAGTATAAAAATTACCAAATGCTCTAATGAAAAATAAATTGAAAAAGGAAACAAAAGAAACCCCACACCAACCGGAAAATGACGAGTTAAAATAGACCAAATAAGATTTTCCTTCAGTAGTGGATATCAAAACATGAAGGAGTGGGCCTGAGGGACCCATTTCAATCCCTATTAAGGAAAGAAAACTTAAAAATCATCCCCCACAGAACCCTGGGGTTCAATCGAACCTAGGAGGGGAGATAGAGAGGGATAAATGGGACCAAATAGGGAGGAAGATAGAAGAGAAGGGATTTCCATAGAGTTTCTGACCAAAAACCTTTAATAACCAAGAGGAAACCTTGGTCAAATATGGATCCTATAGGGAGGGAGGTGCATGGATATGGGTTTCTTATAGGGGGAATGCGCCATTGGTAAATCGTAGTTAGGAGGGGTCACATATGAGAGAAGATCTATCCATGGGGAGGTGCTCACAAGAAGGAGGTGGCACTGAAGGGAGGTACGCTGGAGGGAGTTTGATAGGGGGGTCGTGGTGGATGAGTGGGATAGGTGGGAGATGGTTAGGGTGTGACGTACAATGGGGGAGGGGAGAAGGAAAAGAGAAGGGAAGGAAGGAGGGAAGAAAAAAAAGAAAATTAAAGAAGAGGGGAAAAAATAAACAAAAAAATAAATATAATAAACACAATACTAATAAAAATTTATTATTATTATCCCAAAAATTCTATAAAAAAAATAAAATACAACATTCTAGGTTCGGGCGTGACACACATGATATTCTCTTCTGCAGTGATTGGCTTTCCCAGTGAGCTCATTTTATTCATGATCTCATTGAACCTCAGATACATGTCAGAGATATGCTCATCAGGCTTCATCTTAAAATTATCATATTTAATAGTGTAAGTGTTAATCCTCGTTTCTTTGAAATTTTTAGTTTCATTGTGTGAAATAGCTAGAGTATCCCATATCTCGTGGTAAATTTTATATGCATAAATTCTATTAAATTCCTCATCACCAAAGGAACAATATAATTCCTTCACGGCTTTGCAATTATTATTATAAGAAGCCTTAGTTTCATCATCCCAAATATTTCTAGAAGAAGTAGTAATTTTATAATCATTTACTTTGAAAGGCCGGATTTCAAAACCAAATCTTTAAATATTCATTTTGATTTTTATTTATCATTGGGAATAATTTGTCCTATTGAAATATGGAGGTCTGTTAGAAGAAGAACCTTCCTATCATTTATCAATGTTATAAGATTAGAAAATAAATATAAAGAACTGAAAATTTATAATTAATAGAAATTTTTAGATCTTTGGCATACAATTTTAATCACAGATAAAAAGGATTGGAAAAAAAATAACTCGTTTTATACAAAATTTTGGTCATATATGAGACTGAAGAAAGGGGTTAATTGAATCAAAATTTAAAATTTCAATTTAAAATGGATTTAAAAAAATCCACCCAATTAGAATAAAAGATATCCAAGTTATCCAAAGTAGTGTATTTTTAAAAAAAATTATCTTTTAAAATATTTCTCAAAGGTTGATTAGTTATTAGTTAAAATAATATGAAATACTATTTTAAATTTTGATATCAATTTAATAAATCAAATTCTAATAGAAACACTATCTATGATTAACAATCAAATTGAAATTAATGTTTTCAGTTTTTAAATGATAAAGTAGTAAAAATAAAAATTTAAAGGCATGAAAGAAATAATAACAAGAGGTTCAGTCTCAAGGTGAGACGTAGTCCCCTTCACATGGTCATCACCTACCACCAAGAAGATTTTATAAAAAAAATTTGATCTACACCATATATTGAGGTATAAAATAGCACATACAATGTTTTATGGGTTATAGAGACATCTTACATAATATTTATGGGAGTGAAATGAGTGATAGTCCATGTAAGTACCTCTTCCACTATTATCCATGGGAGTATAAGGTGTAAAACGATAAGTTGGGAAGATATCTTTGTATCTTCTAGTTATGAACAGGATTCGATGTGCGTTCAAAAAATATAGATAACCACACACTACTCATAATGTAAATAAAGTACACAAATAGATAATATAAAATATTATAAGGGATATTGTTGCTCTGTGTGACATGTTTTGTAGCTTCGTGACTCCTTGAAGGTATATTGAAATGAAGCTTGAGTCCTTTTTTAGAATATTATTATATAACAGAGTATCATAGAAGCTTATGTCTTATGGTGTATGAGTGATCCAAGTGTACAGTTAAGCCTTCTTCTGTGTGTGTTCTTTGAATGTTTGAATTAGAATCTTGAACATAGGTAAATGGATATTTTCATTTCGTTACTCTTTTTGAGTCATGTTGGTTCTCATCCTTAACCTCAACATATGTCTTTCCCTTTTTTATTTATATTCTTAATCCTAAATATTATAACGACCCATACTTTACATACATTGTTAGTACTTCAAAATTGAAGAACACTTATTACAACATATAACAAAACCATGAAAGGACCGTATAGGTATAGTGTCTTTAGAAACTGGGAAACATAAACAACTAGTTCATAAAGCGTCTACAATGCCTCCCATTTATTTCATCATATCTATAGTCCCTTTTGGAATATCTTACTTAATAACCTTCTTCCTGACCTGGGGAAAGAAAACATACAAAAGTGTGAGCTCAAATGCTCAGTAAGGGTAAACAAAAGAAATATCAATCACATAATATTCATAAGAACATAACATTTTGGAAATCTTACCCTGAAAAAGAGATCATAATTTCATAACATGGGATAAATCATGTTAGTGAAATGTAATAACAATAATCACAACGTAAAACATTAATCTTTGTGGCATACACACATAATCACAGAGAATCATTTCTTATTAGTCAAGACTCATTTCCAAGACTATCTTTGTGGACAAAGTCCATTTCTGAACCGAGGTCATTCCTCACTTCAGTCCTGTTTCACTGAACCAGTTTAACCTGCCGTTCCAGCCATGTCTATATCATGAGATATAAAATCTTTACCCAATGCATTGGAGAGAGATATAGGTCCCACCCATCTCATAATGATACCATTCTTATGTTTGCTACAAAATCATAAACTATACATCATAGCATAACCCATGTAATAAAAATGGGATTCTTAAACATCATGAAATCATAAAACAATTCATATAAGATAAAGGAATTCATAAAACTAATTTCATCACAACATAATCAAATCAATGTAATAATAGGGATAGAAACAGAACCCTTTATTATCTTATATGGAAAATAATTTTGATAAAACAGTTGAACTCCATTCTTGAGGAAAATATCCTTTCTACTTCAAAAACACTTTTCCTTTCTTAACATGTCATACAATTCTAAACTAAAAGAAGTTGATTAAAAATAAACATGAAAACTTGTAAAGGTATATTCTTGGAAATAATGTTTTAAAAATCCATTCGTGCCGTATAAGTTAAAAAAACATTTTTCTCGTACTTTTGTCAGAAAAGTCCAAAAGTACCTCATACGAAAAACAACAAAAGATTCCTTTCATATCTTTTACTAAAACTCACCAAATGGTAAAATTGGATTTAAAAAACTGTAGGTGGATGGAAATAATATTACATATTGAGGAAACATGGATGTGGATGACAAAATACACCCCAGTAAATTCCGAAGTATAAACAATCTCGGATAAAAATGAGATTGTGATATTTCCCTTACCTTAGGTCCGATTTGCTTCGTAAGTGTCCAAACCTCCTGTATAATGATTTAAATAATGTTATTGACTTATTCCAGAATCATACCTATTTTTATGATATCATATATGGTCATATTCTTAGCTTAGTATTAGTAATATTTCATTGTTACTTGTTATTCGGGTGTTTATTACTTTTTGTTCTTATGCGTGTTTTGTCGAATAAATTCTTATTCTTCTTTTTAGGTTATAGATACCTAATTTATAGAATGTTATTAGTGTAATATATATCATATTTATTCACTCAATTCATTTATTTAATCATTATGCAATGAAAATCATGTAGAAAGAGTCTCATCACATCGTGGAGACGGTATTCCGTACGTACGCACGAGCAATGATATCGTTCCCATGATCGTGGAATTGTATTGGAGTGTATGTATACTATTTAAGAATCAATATCAATTTACAATAAGCATATGTATTTATTCTTTACACCATTATACCCATCCAAGTAAGGTGGTGGTGGAAAATAGATTACACCACGGTGTGGAGACGGTATTCCGTAGGTACGCACACGCGGTGATTTCGTTTTCCGTAGGATGGATAGATGGTGAAATAGGGTTGTTTCATAGTTATAATAACATATAAGTATATGAGTGATACTGATGTTATTACTTCATAATGAAACAACTAAATAAGAAGAAGTAGAAGAATAAATAAAGTTGAAATAATTGGTAACGGACATTACCTCTTCTTTGAAGAACCTCTTTGAGACCTCCATTTAGGGAACTAAAATTGGTCTTTGAAGAAGACCAGGACCTCTAGGATGTCTATAGGGAAGTGTATAGGAGAACGTTTCAGGGGTTGGCCGAGCTGGAAGGCTCAATGTGGTGTGAGGAAGAGAGGGAGGTGGTGCCCTATTATAAGGGAGGAGAGGGGCACCTTTGGAAAAACTAAACATATTATTTTATTATAAAGTCATATTCGGTTTTAAATAGCTCCAAATTGATTTATTTAGAATATAAGGTGGGTATGGGTCTAAATACTCTCATTAAATATAATTTAGACAAGTTTAGGTTCCTATTTTAACCTTATCATTTAGATTTAACTTTAAGTTAAATAATTTTACTTTTACCGTGTCTTTTTGTGTTCTTACACTATAAGGTTAATAAACATACTATAACAAGCCAAAAGAACCCCAAGTTGTTTATTATTAATATATGTAACCTTATCTAAGTCATTTGGCCGAACCTTAGATTTTTAGGAATAAAATAACAATTAATACTATAATATTTTTTTTAAAAACTATTTTATGTCAATTTTGACACTATTTAGTAATTGATTTTTGTGAAAATCATAACAGAATGATTAGTTCGAAAAAAGTTAATTAAATCCATACTAGCATGTCATATTAACCTATAAAATTAGTGTAATTCATAAAAAGTCTCAAATTACATTTATTTGGGTATTTATAACATCAATTATGTCAATATTTCATTAATAAGATAATTACTCCATCATCTTTGTGTCATAAACAAATTACATTATTTAATGTCCAAAAATTACAAATAAACTACCATTATGTAGGTAATACTTTTAGATTTCTAACTAATATTTATAGTCGAATTTATCTTATTATAACCCTATATTAGAAATTATTTACTTATTAAACTTTGATTTTAAATATTTTAACCCTTCTTTAAATAAATTAATAATAAATGTCCTAATCGAATCCAAGTGGGCCTAAATGGTCATATTTTATTCCTACGGTAGTTTTTGGTCTAATTACACTTATCCAATAGAATTAGGACATGTGTTAGGGTAATAATAATAACATTTTTACCCTTAATTACCCTATTTACTTTTAACCGTGGTAAAAAAAAGTAAAAAGTTACTATTCACCAAAAATTATTTTCATCTCATTGAACCACATTTTACTTATTGACATCAACTGTGTCTCTCGGATTTTTTAAATTTCACTCACAGAAGCAGTAAAATTAAGTTTTATGTCAATTTGCAAATTCTCCTAGGAGGTGGGTAAAAGATGGTGAAAAGTTCAATAAAATTTTTATATGTCTAAAATTATTAGAAAATGACTCCAATTAATTGCATTTAACTTATATAGGTATTATGTATCAATTTTGACCTAAAATAAATTTAATTAAAATAAATAATTATTTAAATAAGAAGTCAGTTTTTAAATAGTAACCCAGTGTTTTCACTATTCATCAAAAATTGAAAGTTTTCAGAAAAATACCAAAATTTCACCTTAGGCTAATTTCGATATTATGAATCCAAAAACGAAGTCCATTTTGAAAAATAAAATTTACAAAATTTCAAAAATTGGTTATTAATATTCATAACGGCTAGTTTTAATAATATTTTAATAGCATATCGTTGTTTAGTGATATTCAGTATTGCGTACGATGCAAGCTATCAAGGAAGGTCGTGATTGTGTGTAAAGCAAGACAAGCTAGTGTTGTGTGTAGTGAAAGATTCCTTTGATGATTTATATATAAAAAAATATTTCTTATAAATGTCTCGGGTGTCACATTCTACCCCCCTTAAAATGAATTTCGACCTCGAAATTCGTCACTTGTAACAAACAGATGAGGATACCTCTCCCTCGTAATATCCTCAAGCTCACATTTAGCTTCTTCTAATTGGTTGTTCCTCAATAAAACTTTCACCAAGCGAGTGGTCTTATTCCGTAGGAATTTTTCACTACAATCGAGAATCTCTATCGGTTGTTCTTCATAAGAATGATCTTGTTCCAGCGGTACAACTTCTGAGCTGAGTACATGTGAAGGATCAGGTATGTACTTTCTCAAGAGAGATACATGGAACACATCGTGAACTTGAGAGAGATTTTGTGGAAGCACCAATCGGTAATCTACCTTCCCAACACGATCTAGTATTACGAAAGGACCGATATATCTAGGGCTCAACTTTCCCTTCTTTCCAAATCTCATGACCCTCTTCCAGGGAGATATTCGTAAGAACACTTTATCACCCACTTCAAACTCTAAGTCTTTTCTTCGGTTGTCGGCATAACTTTTTTGTCGACTCTGAGCTGATCTTATGTGTTTTTGAATAGATCGGACCTTCTCTGCCATATCATCAACAAGATCATGTCCTAATAGCTTTCTTTCCCCAACTTCATCCCAGCAAGTTGGACTCCTGCATTTCTTTCCATAGAGAGCTTCATAAGGAGCCATCTGAATACTGGAGTGAAAGCTATTATTATAAGAAAATTTCACCAAAGGTAGGTGTTGATCCGAACAACCTTTGAAATCCATAGAGCAAGCTCTCAACAAATCTTCTAGAGTTTGAATCGTCCTCTCAGATTGACCGTCTGTCTGAGGATGATAAGCAGTGCTGAAACTCAACTCTATATCCAGAGTATGCTAAAGACTTATCCAGAACTTTGAGGTAAACCTCGGATCCCGATCATATATAATGGAAATTGGTAATCCATGCAATATTACCACTTCCTTTACATATATCCTGGCAAGTTGACCTAGAGAGAAATCCTCTCTAATAGCAATGAAGTGTGCAGACTTTGTTAGACGATCAACTATGAACCAGATAGAATTATTACCTTTGGATGTTTTACGAAGTCCTGTGACAAAGTCCATAGTGATGTTTTCCTATTTCTATTCGGGTATGGGTAATGGTTGTAACATCCCCTTAGACTTCTGTCTCTCATCTTTAACTTGCTGACAAACCAAGCATCGAGAGACATATTCAGCAACATCTCTTTTCATTCCATCCCACCAAAAGTACTCTTTCAGGTCCCTATACATCTTCATGCTTCCATGATGAAGAGAGAATGAATAACTATGAGCCTCATCTAGCAGCTCCTTCTTTAATTCGGGGATGGGAGGAACACAAACAGGATTTCTGAACTTTATTATCCCATCACAATCAAGGTTGAATTCAGGAACATTTCTCACATTCTTTTGTAACTCTACATCTTCTTTCTGTGCCTTTTTAATCTTAACATGTATATATGGTTGAACATTCCTTTGAGAAAGATAAGATTTCTCCCCTTCTATTAAAACTCCAAGATCCATCCTTTGTAAATCCATAAATATTGGATCTTTTGTGATCCTCATCATGGATAAACTGGCATGGTCTTGTCGACTTAATGCATCTTCCACCTTGTTTTCTTTCCTAGGGTGGTAATGAATTGAGCAGTCGTAATCTTTAATCAGCTCCAACCATCTTCTCTGGTACATATTCATCTCCTTTTGTGTGAAAATATACTTTAAACTTTTATGATCAGTATAAATGTCACACCTTTCTCCATAAAGAGAATGCCTCCAAATATTTAATTCAAAGATTACCGCAGCTAACTCCAAATCATGAGTTGGGTAATTTTGCTCATGGATTTTCAACTGTCGTGAGGCATAAGATATCACCATATCATTTTTCATAAGAACACACCCTAATCCATTCTTGGATGCATCACTATAGATCACAATCCTTTCTCCACTACAAGGTAGTGTAAGCACAGGTGCACTGGATAACCTTCTATTCAACTCTTCAAAATTTTCTTCACATTCCTCTGTCCAAACAAACTTAACTCCTTTCCGAGTCAACCTGGTGAGTGGATTAGATAATTGTGAAAAATCTTTCACAAAACGTCGATAATATCCATCCAAACCAAGAAAAATTCGGATCTCAGTTATTGTTGTTGGTCTCAACCATCTTTCGATAACCTCTATTTTTGCTGGATCCATAGATATCACCTCTTTTGAGATTATGTGACCCAAAAATGCAACATTTTGAAGCCAAAATTCACACTTGGTAAATTTGGCATAAAGATTATACTTTCTTAGGGTCTTCAATATAATTCTCAAGTGATCTTCATGTTCTTCCTTGCTCTTTGAATATATACAAGAATATCGTCTATAAAGACTGCCACAAACTGATCAAGATAGTCTCTAAAGACCCTATTCATCATATCCATGAAGATACCAGGGGCATTAGTAAGACCAAATGGAAACACTATAAATTCATAGTGTCCATACCTTGTACGAAAATCCTTCTTTGGTATATCCTCCCTTTTTACCCTTAATTGATGATACCCTGAACGAAGATCAATCTTGGAAAAGTATTGAGCTCAGCGTAGTTGGTCAAATAAGTCGTCAATGCGCGGGAGAGGATATTTGTTCTTGATAGTGATCTTGTTAAGTTCTCGATAATCAATACAGATTCTCATTGATCCATCTTTCTTCTTATCAAACAAAACAGGTGCTCCCCAAGGTGACGCACTAGGGAGTATGAACCCCTTATCAAGATTCTCTGGGAGTTGCTTCTTCAATTCCTGCAACTCAATTGGGGCCATTCTATAAGGTGTCTTTGAAATAGGTATAGCACCTGGTACGAGTTCTATTGAAAACTCAACTTCATGATTTGGTGGAAGACCCAGAAATTCCTCCGGAAAGACATCATCAAACTCCCGTACAATGGGAATATTCTTAATCGTGAGTTTCTCTCCAACCATTTGAGATAAATAACCTTCATTTAGTGGAACTAAGACCCATAAGATGGAAGAAATTTCCACTGGAAGGTTATGTTCATCCTTTCATCGATAGATGATCAAAGATTGATCTGGAATATGAAATGTGACTTCCCTTCTTTGGAAATTGATATGAGCTCCATATAGAGAAAGCCAAGCCATGCCAAGAATCACATAAAACTCCACTATAGGACGGATCACAAGATTTGTAGGAATCACTTTCCCACAAACTTCAATCGGAGAAGAATTATAAACTTTTGATGTGACTGTTGTGCCATTAGGGGTTGTCACAACTAACTCAACATCTAATTGTTGAGGTAATATGGTGATACCCTTAGAAAATTCTTCAGAAATAAAGGAGTGGGAGGATCCATAATCAAATAAAACATTTTCTACTTTAGAGTGGATAGTAAGTGTACCTTTCACCACTTCGTTATCGTACTCCACATCGCTGATAGAAATTGCATGTGACTTTCCTTCGCCTTTAGCCTTAAGAGTTTGTTGATGTCGATCATCATCATCAACCCTTGGATTAGGGCATTTATTGGCATAATTCCCCATCTCCTTGCACTTGAAACATTGAAGTGTAGTAGGTTTATTTTGTGTATCCCTTCCTTTTTTTGCATCATTAGACATCTTCTTCCCATCATTGCGGCATTAAAATGCCCGATGACCTTCCTTTACACATTTGAAACATTTACTTGTCCCTTTAAGACAAATCCCTCCATGTTTCTTTCCACACTTTGAGCAGAAGGTAAAGATCATCTTCTTTTCAGTGTGCTCTTTAGATTTTCCTTTGAATTCCATTTTCCTCTTCTTATCAAACCTATATGACTGATGGGTTACTCCAATCTCCATCTCAACTTTGAGAGCACATCGAACGATTTCCTCGTAGCTATTGAAGTCCCTTATGGCTAAGGCCCTTAGAAGACTTGGTTTTAAGCCACTAAAGAATTGATCGATCTTACTCTCAGGTTGGATAATAATCCCAGAAGCGTACCTTGCAAGTCTTGTAAAATTTGCTTCATAGGAACCAACAGATTCATCATCCTTTTGCTTTAGTTCAAGAAAATATTTCTCCATCTTTGTTCGGAGAATACGTGGGAAGTACTTATTGAAAAATAAGTTCTTGAACTCATCCCATTCCATGGACTCAATTTCAGCTCTTGGCCTCATATTCTTGATAAGATTCCACCATTGATCAGCATCTCCTTCCAAACGATAAACTGCTAGGATGAATTTATCATGTTCAGAACATTGAAGAACTAAAAATATCTTTTCAGTAGTACTAATCCATTGTTCATAAACTAATGAATCAGTAGACCCTCTGAATGAAGGTGGATGCTTCCTCATGAAGGATTAAACAGAATGTTGCTCCTTCCTTTTCTCATTTGGAAGCCCTGCATGATTCATAGCTTGAGAATGCTGTGTGAGCATGGCTATAATATTATTCATTCCAGCTCCCATAACATTTGGTTGCTTAGGAGGACAATCATTGCATTGCCCGTCGCATTCCGCATTAACACGGTTCCTTCAGGTTCCAGCCATTGACTAAAACCAAGAAGAATAGTGTGAGAAACACTAATTATAATATGAAAACCACATAATAAAGAATAAAATTTCACACTTAAGGTCTTATAATAGGTTATTCATGGCCATTTCTAAAACACTAAGATTGTGTTCTATGCTTAGACTTATCCTTAGGGTTCTTACTAAGGCTTTCACACCCTAGTTTCCAAAGGTTGACTATAACCTCCCTCTGATACCAACTATAACGACGCATACTTTACACACATTGTTAGTACTTAAAAATTGAAGTGCACTTATTACAACATATAACAAAACCATGAAAGGACCATATAGGTATAGTGTCTTTAGAAACTGGGAAACATAAACAACTGGATCATAAAGTGTCTACACTGTCTCCCATTTATTTCATCATATCTATAGTCCCTTTTGGCATATCTTACTTAATAACCTTCTTCCTGACCTGGGGAAAGAAAACATACAAAAGGGTGAGCTCAAATGCTCAGAAGGGTAAACAAAAGAAATATCAATCAAATCATATTCATAAGAACATAACATTTTGGAAATCTTACCATGCAAAATAGATCATAATTTCATAACATGGGATAAATCATTGTAGTGAAATGTAATAACAATAATCATAACGTAAAACATGAAGCTTTGTGTCATACACACATAATCATATAGAATCATTTCTTATTAGTCAAGACTCATTTCCAAGACTATCTTAGTGGACAAAGTCCATTTCTGAACCGAGTTCATTCCTCGTTTCAGTCCGGTTTCACTGAACCGGTTTAACCTGCCGTTCCAGCCATGTCTATCTCATGAGATATAAAATCTTTACCCAATGCATTGGAGGGAGATATAGGTCCCACCCATCTCATAATGATACCATTCTTATATGTGCCACAAAATCATAAACCATACATCATAGCATAACCCATGTAATAAAAATGCGATTCTTAAACATCATGAAATCATAAAACAATTCATATAAGATAAAGGAATTAAAAAAAATAATTCCATCACAACATAATCAAATAAATGTAATAATAGGGATATAAATAGAACCCTTTATTATCTTATATGGAAAATAATTTTGATAAAACACTTGAACTCCATTCTTGAGGAAAATATCCTTTCTACTTCAAAAACACTTTTCCTTTCTTAACATGTCATACAATTCTAAACTAAAAGAAGTTGATTAAAAATAAACTTGAAAACTTGTAAATTAAGCTTCTTGGAAATAATTTTTTAAAAATCCATTCATGCCGTATAATTTAAGAGAAAACATTCTTCTCGTACTTTTTTCGGAAAAGTCAAAAAGTACCTCGTGCGAAAAACGACAACAGATTCCTTTCATATCTTTTACTAAAACTCACCGAAGGGTAAAATTGGATTTAAACAATTTTATTTGGATGGAAATAATATTACATATTGAGGAAACATGGATGTGGATGATAAAATACACCCCAGTAAATTCTAAAGTATAAACAATCTCGGATAAAAATGAGATTGTGATATTTCCCTTACCTTAGGTCTGATTTGCTTCGTAAGTGTCTGAACCTCTTGTATAATGATTTAAATAATGTTATTGACTTATTACATAATCATACTTATTTTTATTATATCATATATGGTCATATTATTAGCTTATTATTAGTAATATTTCATTGTTACTTGTTATTCGAGTGTTTATTACTTTTTGTTCTTATGCGTGTTTTGTCGAATAAATTCTTATTATTCTTTTTAGGTTATAGATACCTAATTTATAGAATGGTATTAGTTTAATATATATCATATTTATTCACCCAATTAATTTATTTAATCATTATGCATTGAAAATCATGTAGAACGAGTCTCATCACATCGTGGAGACGGTATTCCGTACGTACGCACGAGCGATGATATCGTTACCATGATTGTGGAATTGTATTGGAGTGTATTTATACTATTTCAGAATCAATATCACTTTAAAATAATCATATATATTTATTCTTTATACCATTATACCCATCCAAGTAAGGTGGTGGTGGAAAATAGATTACACCACGGCGTGGAGACGGTATTCCGTACGTACGCACGCGCGGTGATTTCGTTTTCCGTATGATGGATAGATGGTGAAAAAGGGTTGTTTCATACTTATAATAACATATCGGTATATGAGTGATACTGATGTTATTACTTCATAATGAAACAACTAAAGAAGAAGAATTGGAAGAAGAAATAAAGTTGAAAAAATTGGTAACGGACATTACCTCTTCTTTGAAGCGACTCTTTGAGACCTCCTTTTAGGGAACTAAAATTGGTCTTTGAAGAAGACCAGGACATCTAGGATGTCTCTAGGGAAGTGGAGAGGAGAAATTGTCAGGGTTTGGCCGATCTTGAAGGCTCAATGTGGTGTGAGTAAGAGAGGGAGGAGGTTCCCTTTTATAAGGGAGGAGAGGGGCACCTTTGGAAAAACTAAAACTGTTATTTTATTATAAAGTCATATTCGGTTTTAAATAGCTCCAAATTGATTTATTTATAATCTAAGGTGGGGATGGGTCGCATTCCTCACATCCAATAGAATTTAGACAAGTTTAGGTTCCTATTTTAACCTTATCATTTAGATTTAACTTTAAGTTAAATAATTTTACTTTTACCGTGTCTTTTTGTGTTCTTACACTATAAGGTTAATAAACTTACTATAACAAGGAAAACGAACCCCAAGTTATTTATTATTAATCTATATAACCTTATCTAAGTCATTTTTCCGAACCTTATATTTTTAGGAATAAAATAACAATTAATAATATAATATTTGTTTTAAAAACTATTTTATGTCAAGTTTGACACTATTTAGTAATTGATTTTTGTGAAAATCATAACAGAATGATTAGTTCGAAAAAAGTTAATTAAATCAATACTAACATGTCATATTAACCTATAAAATTAGTGGAATTAATAAAAAGTCTCAAATTACATTTATTTGGGTATTTATAACATCAATTATGTCAATATTTCTTTAATAAGATAATTACTGCATCATCTTTGTGTCATAAATAAATTAAATTATATAATGTCTAAAAATTAAAAATAAAATACCATTATGTGGGGAATCATTTTATATTTCTAATGAATATTTATAGTCGAATTTATATTATGTATAACACTATATTAAAAATTATTTACTAATTAAACTTTGATTTTAACTATTTTAACCATTCTTTAAATAAATTAATAATAAATGTCCTAATCTAAACCAAGTGGGCCTAAATGGTCATATTTTATTCCTAAGGTAGTTTTTTGTCGAATTACACTTATCCAATAGAGTTAGTACATGTGTTAGGGTAATAATAAAAACATTTTTACCCTTAATTACCCTATTTACTTTTAACTGTGGTAAAAAAAAGTAAAAAGTTACTATTCACCAATAATTATTTTCATCTCATTGAACCAAATTTTACTTACTGACATCAACCAAGTCTTTCAGATTTTTTAAATTACACTCACAGAAGCGGTAAAATTAAGTTTTATGTAAATTTGCAAATTCTCCTAGGATGTGGGTAAAAGACGGTGAAAAGTTCAATAAAATTTTTATATATCTAAAATTATTATAAAATGACTCCAATGAATTGAATTGAACTTATATAGGTATTATGTATCAATTTTGACCTAAAAAAAATTTAAATAAAATAAATAACTATTTAAATAAAAAGTCGGTTTTTAAATAGCAACCTAGTGTTTTCACTATTCATCAAAAATTGAAAGTTTTCAGAAAAATACCAAAATTTCACCCTAGGCTAATTTCAATATTCCGAATCCAAAAACGAAGTCCATTTTCAAAAATAAAATTTACAAAATTTCAAAAAGTGGTTATTACTATTCATAACGGCTAGTTTTAATAATATTTTAATCGCATATCGTTGTTTAGTGAAATTCGGTATTACGTACGACGCAAGCTATCAAGGAAGGTCGTGATTGCGTGTAAATCAAGCCAAGATAGTGTTGTCTGTAGTGAAATATTCCTTTGATGATTTATATATAAAAAAATATTTCTTATAAAAGTCTTGAGTGTTACACATATAGCATGATTTCGATTGTTTTCTGGTACCTCAAACGACATACTATATTTTGACATCGATTTTATTGTTTTTTACAAAAGTTTATTAATTTAATTAGTAGCATTAAATTTCATAAATATGACCATTAGAAATATTAAATATAAAATGAAAAGGTAATGGTAGTTGTGAGTCTTTTGATCAGTGAATGTCTATCAGTATCTTTTTCAGTAGGTTGATTCAATAGTGACTCATAACTGATGGTGACTTATTCTTGGTGGTGTTAGGAAGGTGGCATCTTTGGAACGATGACACTTAGAAGTGGTGAGTTGGGAACAGTGAGTCAGGAATGGTGAGTCTGGAAGGGTGACTCATACTTAGAATATTCTATCTCTCGAGTAGTGACTTGGACATAGTGGTGAGTCATCCATAGTGGTGAGTCGTCCTTAGCAGTGATTCATAGTTATTGGTGAGTCGGGATAACGGTGACTCATACTTTGAGTATTCTTCCAATCTGTCTTATAATACCAAATTCTAACATAGCACAATAAACTCCTTAGAAACATAATTAAGCGTGATTTGTGATTATTAAAAATAATAGAGTTAAACAGTATAGATCTATGTGTTTTTTTATCCAATTCATTACACGTATCTAAAATTTTATTAAAAAATACAATATGGAATAATAAACCTAAATTATTCTAGTGTCATATGGTTTTCTTGTGATTCATAGACTACATATTCTTAGGATTAATTTTGAAATCTATCTCACAATTCCATGATATATACCAAGGATTGATCTTTCTTATTCATAATTAATATAATGAAGATATAAAATGAGACTACAAGAAATATATTATATAGTAGTCAATACAATCTAACAGTTCTAGAGAAGAAAAATTAGATATGTTCCTAGAAATTTGAGAGATGAGAATTCTAGTTTCTAAAGGATATAAAAACTAGTATTTTTTAGATCAATTTGATCATGTATAATAGTAAGTATAAGGTAATAAATAAGGTTTTAGCATATTAAA
Source organism: Viscum album (assembly GCA_963277665.1). Classification (NCBI taxonomy): domain Eukaryota; kingdom Viridiplantae; phylum Streptophyta; class Magnoliopsida; order Santalales; family Viscaceae; genus Viscum; species Viscum album. Next base: position 1,963,497,690 of record OY728123.1, on the reverse strand, counting down.
TCTATTATTTTTCATATCTATATTAGACCAAATATGTTTTTTCTTCTAATGTAGCTTAAGAAGTGAGTTTATCAAAAAAAAAGTCCAAATTTTGGAATTATAAGAAGATAGTATAGTTCAATAATATTATTAAAATATTAACTAATGAATTGTAAATGATTTTACATTTGACAAAGAGAAAAATTATATATTTAGTGATATTGTCAATTGAGGGATTTTCTCAGATAACTGAGTTTTGGTAAACAAATATGCCACAGGAATCATGTTGATATCAAAAGCTACAGTCATATCTTAGTAGAATTATGTATATCATGTGAGGATAACTTGTTGAATTTTTATCATTTGGATCTATTTATAGTGGGATTCTATTCGATTTGATTCCCTAAAACCAGCTACTTTGTATATTTCAATACCATAACTTTCATGGTATTGAATATTAATTAATATATTATCACATATTGATCATTCTTTTACATGATAATAAATGTCATAATGTTATAGGAGTACTTGTCACACTAAAAGGTCATTACAGTTTCCTTCTAGGATAAGAACCTTGAAATGATATTATAGTATTCTTAAATACATGTTTTATGTATATATGATATTTTTTTGATGGAAAAAATATGATATGGGCTATTATGGGCAAGGGGATTATAATACATTGAGAAGAATTATCATGACTCTCAACCTTAGTAATCTCCTAGATAGGAGGATATGAGAACAAGACCCTCCAGTGTAAAATACATGTTTATATGTGTCATGGGATGTTCTTATAATCATTTTTTTTAAATTCCATTAGAAATTAAGATTAATATAAATGCATCTAATTAATGGTGTACTATGATTTATTGACAAAAACTATGATAAAATTTGTGTGTAACAATGTGGGATACGTCGGGTATGTCATGATTGATGTTAAATTAATGAATAATGAAGGAAATGATTTTTCCCTTATGGTATTTTATAGAATTTGATATGCTATGACCTTTCATGGAATTGAAACTGCTTGATTAAGTCCATGATCATAGTGATCAACTGGAAAGTTCATTTATTGAAAGTAAAATAAAGAGACGTTGAGAACATAGGTTGATGACACTAGTATGAAATCTACTTAATTGAATATATCAAGACAAAGGGATTATATAAAATAGTGTATGTTCTTATGAAGTTTTTGTCATTTCATCATTCAATGTTTTTCTCTATGGGTTCCTTAGCATATTACTAGATTCTAACCTTTGACTTTAGGAAATTCTACTTAATGTCACCCAGAAAGTTTCCTATAGGGACACACAATAATTGTATCTATAAAATCACTAAAATTTTATATGAATTTAATACATTTAATAAATATTATTCCCTTGTGTGGTTTCATAAATATTCATGTCTAATTGATTTCAAGAATTCAATCACTAGTTATTTGAGAGAATATATATGAGTTTAATATTTAATAATAAGTTATTCACTATTTTATTGAATATAATATTTATTTATTTATTTATGAATAATGAAGTGATATTTATTTATTTAAATAAATGGTCATTATTCAAGGTACTATAAATTCATAGGTGGAAACATGGTTTGAATTAAGGGTCTGGTAGAAAATAATATTTTAAATATAATTTTATAATATTTATTTATCCATGAGTTTATCACATGTTAAGTAAATAATGATAATATATTATTGTTATTATTTATACATGGGGATATCTGGAGATTATGGTATTTTTCAAGGTCCTATTTTAAATTACCAACCCTAACCTATCTCTATGAATACTCTATTATATCATTCTCCTAAGTGAATTGATAGATAGCCACCATTGTGAATAGTAAATTATACAGAGCATTCTCTCATGCCCTAGAGAGCACTTACTTTTTAATTCTCTCAAGAATGTTGAGATATCCATATCTTCTACCTTATCAAGTCTATAGAGAAAAAAATGATCATCATAACTTAAAGTTATTCTTATGGTGATCAATGATGAATAACATAAGTTTTAAATCCTTCCAAGATAGCACTCAGTGATTTCTATAGTGATGTTTGGAGGTTCATGGAGCACATGTGGATCACCACTAGAGGTATTCTACCGTTGAATCTGATATCTACAATGAAATTACACAAATAAGTGGTCAACAGAGTCATCAATGAAGAAATTAGTTCACATGAGGAAATTCTTTATATAAATATATTAATTTAAAATTTTATGTGTTTCCCCTGTCTCAGGGATTCTAGTATTTCTATTCTTCTATTTATGGGGAGAAATGAAAATAAGTGGATGAATTTATATTACTTTTCATGGGCCATAAAATTTCTATAGTTCCTCGAAACCTTCACTTTTTATGTTAAAATTTTAATTAATTTAATAAAACAAAATTACCATGGTCTTGATTACTTTCTTCGATGTATGTGTTAATCGATTGAATATTCATCTAGGTTTTAACATCATTTCATTGATAGGATCCAAATTAGAATTCATCTAGTGTTACTACATACATGATCATGGATCTCAAATAATAGTTAATGGTATATTAGGTTCTAGTGTGGTGATATCAATCATCTTTCATCAACCATCATTGATATAAACTCAATCCTCTAGTATTAAAGGATCGATTCTTCTTCTATAGTTATTCAGATGATGGAACAAGGTGGAACAATTCTCTTGAACTATGTATAAACCCCTAGGTAAGTTCTTCATAGAGAGAATTATCTAGAAAGGAAATCATTATTCACAAAAATTTATTTTCACACATCTATATAAATGATATATTGAGTATATATATAGATCTAGGTTTAGAGAGATCATGATTTGAAAAAGGACATTAATCAATATCTTAATCCTTACCAGAACCCACAACAAATATTAATTATAATATTATTATTTATTTAATGTGTGTGTGTCTCACATTAATTAATATATATTTAAATGATATTTAGTATATCATTTCTGTTATCAGACACCATAACTCTTCCTGTCCATCATTCTCAGCATTTACTAAATCTCAAATAATAAATATTATTCATTTTATAAATAAATAAATATAACATAATATTTAAATTATCATAAATAAATATTTATTTAATATTCAACTCACATAATATAGTGACTGGTATATGGGATCAATAAATCCTAAATAAATACAATTCCATGTCCTTGATAATAATATTTATTCTTATAATAAAATTCAAATGAAATTTTACTGAGATCAATAAAACACTAAATGTGTGACCCACTAGGACTCTTCTATAGTGGCATTAGATGGGTAAGACTAAATTTCAATTTCATCAACTATGAACTTGTAAATGCAACCATAGAGGATGAAGTTAATTTCCCAACAACAACAACCACATATAAATTCTCATTGTTTAATATAATCCCTTTGTCTCGATATATCATATAGTCGGTTCCATAATCATGTCACCGACCTATATGCTTGATACATATTTCTTTTACTTCATGAGATTGACCCATAAATAACCATGTATATATAATTTAACAAAAAGAAAAATTATTTTAATCAAAGGGATAATATATCATCTTTCACACAGACGGAAAATAAAAAATCTTTCTTAGATTATTCATTAATGTCATATCATTAATGACGTGAAAAATGTACAAAACTTCATTGTCAGAATATGTCATCACTCTAAATGTCCTAAAGTAATTCTAATTTTATTTATTTTTTATAATCCCCCTTTTAAGGTTTTAAGGGGAACCCTTACATGGATCATAGGATTCGTGACATTACATGACCCGAAGGTCTAAAGGAAATCATCCAAACTATAACTACCAATACTTTCTCCTCCCTAACATCTAAAACATGATTTTATCTCTCCACCTTCATATAGATACTCATCTAGGCTTCCTGTTTATGCACAGGCTGAACCTGATAGCAATTTCCACACCTTCCATTCTTCCAAATTCATTAGCTCTACTCTAGTGAATGTTCCTTATTCTGAATCCTCGTCTGGAGCCTACTTCTTATAAAGTCTTTCTAGTACATTTAATCATAATTTCATATTTTTTGAAGAAATTTATGTGTCCCTAAGGCCTTGAGGTGACTCTAAATCCTTAATGGACCAAAGGCCTTGGGTGGCCTAAAGTCCTTGAAGGACCCAAGGACCAAACCGGTGGCCTAAAAGCCCAAACAGATGAATAAATATGTTTGATATAGTACTGAACAGTACCTACTATAGTCCCTACTATGGTTGTTACTACATTTCCTGATAAAACACTACTATAGTACCTCAGAAATATGTCTCCACCCGGATTTGATCTTGGGTCTCTTGGATGCACTTGTCAAGTCATCACTAACCGGACTAAGGCTCTAGTGCAACATATGTCATCACAGTTTATAGAAATACATAAAAGTATGTAAATATTGATATGAATTAATAATAATCATAAATTATAAGGATAATTACATTTATTCACATATAATAATATCCAATGACATAAACCATGTGTAATTCCTACTGGCGGTTCGGTCCTCAAAATCTCTCATCCTAGAGACTACCAAGTGTGAACTTCATGAGATGAAAGTCTTGTCCTCTTATGAGTATCCATAACCTGATAGTCTACATCATATGTGTCTTGTAATATTATTTCATATGACCACAATACATATATATTAATAATAACATCATTACACTACAAGGTTGTCATTATAACAAGGAGCTTCTATGAAATTTTCAATACAATAAATACTTTAGAAAATTATCACATTAAATTTATGTGGAATAAAAATCAATATATGATAAGTTATATCTTAATTTTAAAGTCTATGAATATATAGGTAACCTAAATTAAAAAGAATTTATTCTAGGGTACCAAATATAATATAATTGGGGCACATTCATATGATGTTTTTTTCCAAATACATTGCTCCTTGTCACTATAGATGTCCCTTAGGAGAATAAAAACTTACTCATGAACTTTTACAGAACATATGGCTCACAATTTAAGGAACTATCAGTCTGAACCACAATGAAACAATCTCCATGGAAGATAATAAAGGAAAATTTATGGATTTATTTTTCATGAATCCCTAATCAATAATTTTTTATTTACCTAACCAAGTAGAATATTGAACACTGAGGTTTGATCACTCAAGGAGACTTTTCCCATGCACTGTTTTTATTTTTCCACAATTTATAAATTAAAATATTCTAAAAATGAAAACCTAAATAATGGGGGCCTATAAAATATATAATATATATACATATATAAGAATTTATAGGATATATAAAAATATTTAAAACATAATGAAGTTATTAATAAGAAAATGTTACTAAAATTGAGAGTTTCTAGTGATGTAATCATTATTTTTTGAAAATAATCTTATTATATTAGTCAATATAGTTATCAATACCTATCACAAGATACCCTCTCATTTGAGTGATTATTACCTCACAATAAGACCTATGTATATAGAATAACACTCTTCTTAAAATTAACTAGGTTTCCTCTTATCTTATGAACACTATCTAATTTTAACTCCACTATATGAATGAATTTGATTGTAAAGGGAGGTAATATTTATATAAATATGGGACAAGAACTTGACACTATAGAAGTTGGGGTGATCTCTCATTGATATCTATTTAACCACTACTATATTCTCCAAATAAGATAAAAATAAATGTTTAATACCCAAAAAATACAATGAATCATTTCTCCCTTCCTCGAATAGGAAATGAGATTAGTCCTCCATTTATGATGTAGATGAGAAGGACACAGTGGTATAAACACAAAATAGATTATGAAAGGATAAATAGATAGAGGAACAATTATTATTTAAATTATAGAAAACTGTTACAATAAAAAATCCTATTATACATTGGATATAACCTTATCTTTTTCTTCTAAAAATAACCAACTTCATGAATGGATGTGGAAGTAAAAATTTATAAGCAACTAGGGTGTCTTATTTTCAATCCAATTTTTCCTTTCTAATTATTATGCGTGTTTCAACCCTTATAGTATTGAATATAAAAATGTGATAAACTTATATATTATTTAGATACATATTAGTGTTTCTTCAACAAAATTATAGCTTCATTGGATATATTTAGAAAAAATTATTAATAAATTGCTAAATTAAACCTCTTTTTCATGGAAGACTATTTAAACTTTCATTCTCCGATTTGCCAAGAATTTATGGACATGAATATGGTTTAATATCAAGAATCCATAGTTAATGAAATTTTTTCCTAAAATATTTTATATCTTCCCTTCAAATTTTATCTCTTTTTAACTATCCTTATGTGAGATATGGTTCCATCATTAAAAGTTATTAAAATTATGCAAAAATTTCATGTCCCCAATTGTATATGTCATTTAGGCCTACTATGGATGTATTTAGTAATTGTTTCTATTGAATTAAATGGATACCATGATTCATGTAATCTTAAAAAATGTAAGTCCTCAAGTTGGACCAATTTAGTGAATGTTATGATACAAATATGAAATTTATTTTTTCCATTGAAATATCATAAATAGTAAAATTTCCATTTATTAATGTATTTTAATATAATTAATGAAAAATTATGGTTGGATTCAAAATAAAAAAATAATGAAATAATATATACCAAAAATAATTATAAACAAATTTAAGGTTCAAAACATTATATAATTCATTATGTGATTACGCATCTTTTAGAGGCACAACTAAAGTTATCATCGGGTGTCATGTGTGGAATATCATAAGGATCAAAATTAAAGTAGCTCTAAACACCCATACAAAATAAAATATCATTATCATCTTGTGATATGGGTTTTACATTGATGATATTCACCATGTTTTTAAAGAAGGAAGTGATGGGTTCATTTATGGTGTTATAGAATTCAAACCTAAAAAAAGGTCTGGTATCCACCCATGTATAAATTATATGTGCACACAAATATATTGTGGGGATTCTCCTCAATGAACATTTCCTAATATCTAATAAATATTATTCATAGTTATAACTACCAAGTTAATCAATTACCATTCCACCAACAGATTATACATTAGGAGAAAACCTACCCTCACTCCCAAGTAAGGGTCTTCTTGTATAATCATCCACCCACTAATAAACATCCTTAAAAGGCCCATAATACAGATACATGAAGGAAACTATGGGTTGAACCTATAAACCTGATAAATATAGTTTCCTTACTATTTAAAATACCCATATAAAACACTTTCATCATGGGGTAATCTAATTGGGAACTTCCTAAAATGCTTAGCCTTCATGGATGTCCCATACAAGCGGTAATGATAAGAATTTATCATATATCTCCTAAGATCGGGTATAAAAACCCTGACTCTTATTACACATTAATACATGATTTATTACATGATATTAAACTTAATACAACCCTAAAATATCAATAATTATAGTGTATTTGGAAATTAGGTACATTACATAACAAATTAAAAAATGAAATACATTGTATTTATTGAAAACCACCTAACATTTTCATAACATTACTTCATACTTACAACTCCATGGGATATCTTGGGGAAAGAATAAAAAAGGACTGCTATATAAAGCCAAATAAGGGAATAAATAAGGCATAATATGAAGAAGGAAATACCTGCTAGAAAATATTCATATCCATATATCATAAAAAAGAACATGAATCATACGGAATGATATAGAATGATAATCATAACATTGGAAATGTGGAAACAAATTAATACACTGCAACATAAACATAATTCAAAGCCAAACCAACAAGGATTTAGGGTGGAAAAATGTCCGATAAATTAATCAGGTACACCATTTTCCAGACATGACGTATCATGATACTAAATATTTCCCAATGCAATGGAGTGATATCAGGGAACACCATTTATAATCATTTCAATCTCATGCTTAAGTGTTCTATGTAAATCATATAACATTGATTCACTCAACATAATAATTTATTACTCAATAATTTAATGTGTAATAAATACATATAAGATCCAAAACAATAGTTATATGTTCATAAAGGTTAATACCATTGATATAAAAATGGTATGGTATTCACTACACAACTATTATGGCATGGAAAATTGGGGTGCAATTTCGGCAGCATAACGACATCATATAGAAAATTCATAAAACAGGTTGATGAAAGAGAAAAGGGTTATATAATAATTAATAAATTAAATATGTAGTAATAGGGACATGTAAATGCAAGCACCAACAAAATAAATTGGAAATATAAGATGTAACATGACAAAGAAACTTGATAAAATAGGATAAAAGAAATAACCCTTACAAAATTTCAGCATGGTAACGGGTGTACATAAAGGTTATTTGGAGGGTTAAATGTGAGTGAAATGGGAAATCATAATTTATAAATCAAATCTATAGTAAAGGTTATATTTTATAAAATATCCTAACATAAAAAAATAAAACTAAAAGACATAACATAAAAGTAGTTCTTGATAAAAGAGGAGGGCGGAAGATCCCTTACGTGATTTCGGAATAGAAATGAGTGTACATAGGATTTATAAGAGGGGTAAATGAGATTTAAAGTAGATAAAATCATTTAAAAATAAAATTTATAGTAATTGGTATAGGTAAGATTATATACCAACTTAAGAATTGAAAGGCATATCATAAATGAAGCGCTTGATAAAATTATGAGAGAGAGAATCCCTTACATGGATGTATAACTCCAAAGGATTGGCAGAGGCTTGTTGGAAGATTTGGGACACCTTGGTAGGACTATATAAAGTATAGGGAAGAGTTTGGAGATGATTCAAGAAGTTTTAGTAAAGATAACTGGGAGCTTGGGTGGGTTTATATAGGAAAGGAGGATGATTTCTTTATTATTTTGGTTTTGGACTTTTGAAAATAAAATATTCAAAACCAAAAACAATCCCATGGGTTTTTCCCATGTTTTCTTCCAATGTGGATTATTTTACATTATTTTATAATTATAAGTTCCGAACATATTAAAATAATTTCCTCTCTTATGTGGAGGTGAGTCACACTCCCAAGGATATGATTTTAAATTCTTAAAATATATTATAAGTCTTGCAGGATTCACTCTAACTTTATAAAATAATAAAATTAATTTAAAATCACATTATATTAAATTTAAAACATATATTTTTAAAAGTATACCTTTTAATATATTTATTACACCACTATTGGGCCATTATGATGTCATTAATCACAAAGTATATTTATATAGTATTTAATTTTTACTCAAAAATTCAACTGTCTTAGAAAATTATGAAAAATTCCCCATTGGATAATTTTGATGTCCTAATTTCAAGAATAATATTAATTTTATCTAAATAATTAACTAAATATATTATTTTCACTTTTAAAATAAAAACCAACATTTATTGAAAATGATGGGTTTTTGACAAATAGTAGTTTTTTTAACCCCTATAAAAATTACATTTGACATCATAAAAATTATATGATCATTTATATTTGATAAATATTTTTTAATAATAATATTAAATTAAAAAAAAATTATTTTAAAAATCCATTAATTGATAAATTCATTAATTAAATTTGAATATTAACATAAAATATATATAATTTGTGTTTTAAGAATCATTTAAAAAGTAATGATAATAGGATGAAAATATATTCATAATTTTATAAAAAATAATGTATATATTCTTATTCCTATGGTCTTGTTACATATCCCTTTAATACACCATAATACACCCTAAGAGTAAGGTGCACGATAATGGAGATTTCATGGGATCATTCGGTGAATATAGTTTGGGTCGTGATCTCAATGAGCTTGAACTTATCTCATAAGCAGTTCAGCTCAAGCTTATTGTTGTCTTTCAGCATGGGCTTGGTCTAGGTAAAAACAAAAAAAAATATACCTCCCTTGGAACCTCTGATAAATGGGCTTCATAAGGTATAATCCTAGTGGTTGAGTCCATCACTTCCTTTTTTTGTGTCAAATGATTTATTAAAACACTATATTTATACTAGTCATTTGATCACTATTCAACAACTATATTATCAATGTTAATGATAATTAATAGTTATTTAAACTAGATTGGATATAATAAAACAAAATAAGTGCATGTGTATTATATAATCATAATAAATTTAATTGAATAAAAATGGGAATTGTATTCATAAAATTTTAGGTCATTACATGGGGAGGCCACTGATTCAATAAATATCTCAAATATTGACCCAAATTTCCCCATATTAGAGATAGAAAGATTTTTCTCAAGGCCCCACTAGTTTTTTAACTCTAAGAGAAAATCATGTTGTTGGTACACCATGAATTAGGAAACCAATGTTTCTCAATCCTGATCAACTACCTGAAATGATAAGGTGAAATATTCATAACTATAATGAAACCAATGGGTCTAATACTATTAGTCTGAAAATATTCCCCTATTTAAAAGGTCCAATTCTAAACTCTATCCCCTTTTGAGGACATTTATTTATTTTATGAAGATTATTGAAAACTCTTGAGTAATGGGATAGTGTATCTGATCCTAGAAATCTATGGATATTAGAGAGATTCATGAAATATACTTCATCATCCCCTTCATGATCAAGCTTTCCCTTAGGTGAGATAATCACTTGAGAAAACTCCTCTGCCATATTGAATCAGGAAATTAGTATGATAAGATTCGGAGTAGGGATCATAGTATTTATATAAAGGAAAAATATATAAATTTACAACATGTCTGAAAGTAGGTAACATAACTTCTATTGTCCTGGTAGGATGTAAAGAAAACCATTTTGAGAATATTATTGTGTAATGAGCTATATGGAAGGTTCCATACCATCATATAATTCTTTTCAGGTAGATTTTAATCACCAGTTGACTAAGAATAACTTATTTATATTTATTATAAATAATTAATAATTCATTGGAACAAGTATTAGAAAAGTAGAAAAATCAATAATATTTAAAAAAGTAAAATTCATGTTGGATTCATCAACATGAACCAATATCACTGCTACATTGTAAAACATTAATATGGGAAAGGCTAGCATAGTTTAAGTATTCTCTCTTTTCATGTGTATGTTTAAGAAGTTCACTAGAAATTAGCATGCAATATAGATTATTTAAGCATAAAAATCTACATTTAAATGTGTCACTAGAGTGTTGGTGGGCCAACCCTTCTATATGTAATGGGGAATATGAAACCCTTCACATTACCATATGTCAAGCCATAGTATCCTAGAGATTTAAGACTGAAACATTTTACATAGATTCATATTCTTTTCTTTTCAAATGAACCCAATTTAGGTGAGGGGATTTATAGGTTCTAAAAAATGCCATGAAGAAGGATTTTTTAATTTAAAGTTTAATTCGATGTTCGACTGAATTAATATCATGAATCACTCTAAGCTTATGAATATCACTGCATGTAGCCAAACTAGAAGCACCACCAATTACAACATTAAATTCATCACTACAATTTCATGCCCATGTCAAGGTCATCACCAAATTTTTATACCAAACTATCATCTAGCACCATATGTATAGGCACAGTTCAAACCAATGTGTGTCAACTTCATCATCAGTGAAATAACTTTTAGCATGATTAGCCCAGTTTCTTATAAATACCCAAATAATTATTTCAGTCAATATAAAACCAGAAAATTCAACTTTGAGCCTTCAAGAAAAGGAAATCTCCCTTCATGATTTAATCATGAGCATTCCATGAAACCCAAAATTACCCTATGACATTAGATGAATTAGGTATCCAACATTCCCATAAAGTATATACTTAAACCAAGGTAGACTACTCTAGTACCCAACACAAATAGTCTAGCACCTATTTCCGCCCATATATTCATTTTGGCTACAAATAATGAATGTTTTCTCAAACCACCTCAGAGGATCCTCTTCCCCATATACACATGTGGGTCCTAAGAAACTTTTATTCCCGACCACCCTGTTAGTTACCAATGATATAAACCTAAAAAGTTATATATCTTACTTAAATATTCCCTAACCCACATACTATAGGGTTAACCCTTCAAACTCTCATTCATTCCCCTTTATTAAAGGTATTCCTTCCACACACCATCTTCATCATTATTACACCAATAGGTTCCCTATATTGATTCTAATTAAGTTAATAACAAATACTTATGCCTATTAGTGAGTATAAGATAATTAGAATTTTTCAAACCTATTATCCCAAAACACTATACTGACATAGATTCACTCTGGTCAAAACCTAGGAAATCCTACCTTAGTCAAGTATTTTCCATGGAATCTTGATCTAATTGATAAGGAAAATATGAACACTAATGTTCTCCCCTTTATTATATATTCCCTTAATAACATAATTCAATAATCTTATAATAGGTCTCATGCTTTTTGTTCTCATTAACTTCCTAGTTCCTCGGGTTATATGAAATCATGTAATCCCTTGATAATGAGGATCCACCTAGTTTGATAAACAATGAGACTTTACCTTTTCTAGGATTCTTTTCTTGGTTTAACTAGACAAAATCCTATAACTCTATAGAACCTTGAAAGTATTCTAGGTTTTTTAAATGATTTATAGACATCAATGGGCCTCCAACTTGGTGTAAGATCCAAACATATTTCCTATTGATCTAATCTAATCCATAGAACCCAAAATTTCTTAAGGTCATGGGTAGTAGTATACCTTTATTCAAGAAACCTTTAATGCTGATATCTAAAGAGAATACATAGCTCCTCCCTCATCTAGTACATCAATCTAGTAGAAGCACTGATTTATTCTTCACTATATCACATCACCTATGTGTATAGTTTTCCCTCCCCCTTATCTAGATTCCAATATATGGGAGGTGAAACCAAGTGGTTCACTGATCTGTAGTAATCACTATACCAAATGGGATGATCAAGAATAAGTCACACATAAATATTTTTTCAATATTTCTCCTTATAGTCTGCTCTACATATCTTTAAAATACTAGATATTGGTAATCATTTTAAAAACATAAACTACAAAACACCATCGATCTTGGTTGCATAACCCTAAATGTCATCATAACGGTCCTTATCACATGAACTTAAAAATAAATTTGTGTATCATTAAATAAAATTAAAAAATATATATTCTAATTTCCTTTAATGATATATGTAGGTACCTTATATCATGGGACCAATCCCTGTATTAAATACCCATGTTCTTGATGAGCATGTACTTTAATTTTCTCTAAGGATGTCATTAAACTCCAAAGTGTACACTTCAAAAAGATTTAAATTATATAATTATCACTCACAAACACACACCTTTGAATAATAAACATGGAATGTTTTACTTTAATCATAGTGTTAGTTCAATATATAGATCAATTTTTCTATATTTAATGGATAATCTCCACACTAAAGTGGAAATCAATGTTAAATAAAGAGAGTTAAAAAGTAGAAAATAAGTTTCCTAGTGAGATTATTTGACCTCCCATACTCTCAATTTCTATGAATTTGGATCATGGTTAATTTCTGATTAAAGACCACCCACCTTTGTAAAGAAGATCGATGATAAACTAGAAACCAAATGTCACAAACACAATTGTTCCTTTAAGATGTGAGGAGAAGTGTCGGTTGGTATTTCTTCCAATAATTTACTAGTTCTAGAATATGTTTCCCAATTATTTCATGGAATTCCTACCTAAGTGTGATATTGATTTTATGATCGATCTTATGCTAGGTACAAAGCCCATATCCATTACACCTTAAAATATATTTCATAAAGAGATTTGAGTTCTTTATTTTCAACTTGAGGATCTAGAGACACCAATATTGTTTTCTAAGAAGGTGGATGGTTTATTATGGTTTTGTGTGGATTACAGAAGGCTAAACTAGGTAATGATTAAAATAAATTATCTTATTCCTTATATTGATGAAATATTTGTTAACTAAGAGGATCCAAGTGGTTCTCTATGATAGATCTGTGATTTGACTGTCATTAGTTAAGGATGAGGCCTTATAATATTCAATGTACTACTTTTAGGATTAGTTATTAACTATATGAGTATCTTGTGATACCGTTTATATTTATGACCACACCATTAGTGTTCCTGGACCAATGAATAGGGAATTCCATACATATTTCAATTTAGTCATGGTTCTTTTCATCCTTATTGTTCTAGTGTACCTATAGTTGAGGAAGGATCATACTCCCTATTTGGAGATCATTTTGAGTACACTGATGGAGCATTGGTTGTGTGATGATAATTTAAAGTGTTAATGTTTTATTTGGGAGGTGTTCTTCTTAGAGTATGTGATATCTAAAGTAGTCATATCAATGGACCCAAAGAAGGTCAAGGATGTGTTTTATTGGTACAATCCCAATAACATCTCTATTATTTTTATTTTACTAGGATTCTCATGTCATTATCAATGTTTTATCTAGGAATTATCCCATTTAGAAATGTCGATGATGTCCCTTACTAAGAAGGAGGTGTAGTTCATGTGATCAGTATCCTGTGTGAGAATATTTAAAGTGCTAAAGGAGATATTGGTGTATATTCCAATCTTTATCATACTTGAATTGGTTAAGGATTATACACTATATTGTGATACTTTAAGAGTCAAACATGGAGAAATTCTGATGTGGGGTAGATGAGTGGAAGCATAATGATCCAAGAAACTAAATCCATATTAGGGAAACAACCCAATACATGATCTAGAGATAGAATTAGTGGTTAATTCACTAAGATATTAACATCACTATCTTTTGGGTGAGAGGTTCATCATATATATATGTGACATCTCAACACACCATGAACCCATCTAGGCTGACAGTATGCCGAGTGTGACTCCCCAAGCCCACCTCCAATAGTCTTGGGGATAATGACTAGTGTCGAGTAGACATATCATTGAAAAGGGAGGCCACAACCTAAAGTACCTATATGCATGCACACACAAAACACTATGCAATAGTATAGAGATATAATAAAAATTTATATATCTATAGTGTAAACCATTCATGGAACAACATATAGGAATTATATCAAAGTGAAACAGGGTATAAAAATGATATACAGAGGGAAAAATATATTCCTAACTAGAAATGATGACCTAAAATGACAACTACTAAGAAATGGGAAAACTGAATAAAGCATGTATCTCAATATATAAGTCTAACCTCTGAACACGGTCAGCACCTCCAGGTACCACTATTGTTCTCCAATATTGGGTCCACAAAAGTCACCATTAATATTTTTATCATTTTCATATGACACAAAACTTGGGGTTATATCCCATGTAGGGGTGAGAATATACATACTTAAAAGTATTACACAAATACCAAATGGGAGAAATAGAAATTGAAATAGTCATCTCAGCCTATAAATAAAGGGGACAAGGAAAACCAAGTGAAGAGAGAAACGGGATCTCCATATCCACATCCATATAAAAATGATGAGTTATCCAGCACCTCCCAATTATCCATATCTAATTCCCAACACTATTCATAACCTCATAAGAATCAAGGTGGAGGGGCATTCTCCTCACTAATATTCTCCACAGTTGAGGGAACACTAACTCTAGTGGAGGACCCTCTCTCTGTTGGAGCTTAATAATGGGGGAGTACCACTCCGTATATTGAGGACTCGTGGCCTTTGTGGTGTTCAGGATTACAAAATCTACCTATGAAATGAGTATTTGGGACCTTCATCCTAGTGTGGCAGGGGTTTCCAACCCCGAAATCTCTTTGATGATCAAACTCGACCATTGTCATCTTCAAAAAGTCAACAAATAAAGTTCAATTCTCATGATACTTTGTATTGTATCTATGATTCCCAAAATAAAGCCCACCATCACATATTATATGGAAAACTTATTAGGATGGGATACTCATGGACAAAATATATGTCACAAAGAAGGATATACATAATGTAAAAGTTCCTAGGAAAAGTACATGATGTGTACATATGGTCACACAGTGTGTGACCCCACCAAGATACTTGGGTGTGTCCTTGTCTGCATATGAATTTTCTATCCATGTGGATCTACATGGATTGTTCATGTACTACACGACGTGTCTTTGAATCCTGAGTATACCCATCTCCTCTAACCCACACCCATGTACCAGCCCATGCACATGTCTTTGTACCTTGGACAGTGCTTGTGTACCTAGAAGTGACCATGCTTGTATACCCCTAGGAACATGTCAGGTCACAAGCTATGGGCCATATTTCATGTGATCATACCATGTGGTGCCTAGTTTTTATCTCTATGTATAAAGTATTTTTAATGCATAAGGGTACTTCACGATGTGTGTCACTTTTAACAATACATTTTATACATCTAAAATTTTAAGAAACTGAAGTATCTTTAATAGGATGTTAGATACTGTTGGTCGGAGTGGATACTCAAGAGGGGGGTGAATTGAGTTCCAATTAAAATTTCTGTTTTAAAAACTTTGTCTTAAAACCCCCAAATAAAATACTGAATTAAACTGTAGTGAATTTATATCAAAGTAAGGGTTTGGTTGGGTTCTCGTGGGATTGATTATTTCCCAGTTAATCAAAAAATAAAGGTTGATTAACTTTTGAAACCAACTTACTGATTTACAACTGATATAAACACTTGCGAATTTAATTATCAAAGTGACTTTAAAACAGTTTTCGTTTTAAAGAGATTATCAGCGGAATAAAAGAATAACTTTGAACGATGTAGCACAGCAGATATAACCAAGAGGTTCAGTCTCAAGACGAGACTTAGTCCTCTCAAAAGCTTTTATAAAAAGATTATCCACACCCTGGATCAGGGATAAAAACAGAAACCAGCTGTCCAGTTCCAAGACCTCTACCACTGTTATTCGTGGGAACAAACACAACAGCAACTAGATGTCCAGGTCACACGACCTCTACCACTATCCCAGTGGGAAATAAAATATGTAAGAGTATTGAGTGAGGATTTAAAAATCCTCCAGTTAGATTACAGGAGACAGTGTGTGTATAAAACAGATAACACACACTACTCAATATGTAAAAGGATAAATCACAGAGCAAATATTTAGAGTTTAGAAATGGCTCTAGTGATTTGTCGTGCAGTTCTAGACTCCTTTGATTGATCAGAATTCGCTCTGAGTCCTCTTCTATTTTTTTTCTGGAAAACAGAGTATCCTCTGTTTCCTTGACTTTTAGGTTCAGAGATAGAGAATAATTCGTCGATGATGTTCTTGTTTTATGATCTCATTCTCATCTCTTCACTAGTTTGCATTGATGAAAGAGTTACTCATGTAAGTTCAGTCGTCTCTTTGCATTCACACCCGGTTGTTCTTTTATCACACCTTGTGGTCTGTCTATTTTTCTATGTATGTCTCACTTCTTCTTGTATTTCTTCTCTTTTTGCAGTAGCACATCCTTCCTCTATTTAAAGCACGTGCTCCGGAAAAGGAAATGATTTCTTTTTGAAGGTATGAGGTACGGTTCCCTGACATCCAACAACACACATTAAATAAATGACAGAGCATTTAAAATATTCCTAATATGACCGTTGGTTAGATTAAATAAAGATAAAGAAATTCAAATAGCTGTTTATGACTATCAGTGTGTCAAGTGATCGGTGGGTCATCAGCATCGGTGAGACATCTTCAGTGACTCATTCGATCAGCATCGGTGAGACATCTTCGGTGACTCATTCGATTAGCATCGGTGAGACATCTTCGGTGAATCATTCGATCAGCGTCGGTGAGACATCGTCGGTGACTCATTCGATCAGCGTCGGTGAGACATCTTCGGTGACTCATTCGATCAGCATCGGTGAGACATCTTCGGTGAATCATTCGATCAGCATCGGTGAGACATCTTCGGTGACTCATTCGATCAGCATCGGTGAGACATCTTCGGTGACTCATTCGATCAGCGTCGGTGAGACATCTTCAGTGACTCATTCGATCAGCATCGGTGAGAAATCTTCAGTGACTCATTTGATCAGCATCGGTGAGATATCTTCGGTGACTCATTCGATTAGCATCGGTGAGATATCTTCGGTGACTCATTCGATCAGCATCGGTGAGACATCTTGGTGACTCATTCGATCAGCATCAGTGAGACATCTTCGGTGACTCATTCGATCAGCATCGGTGAGACATCTTCGGTGAATCATTTGATCAGCATCGGTGAGACATCTTCCTTTGATATGGATCGGTGCGACCGTTGTCCATTGATATGGATCGGTGCGACCGCTGTCCTTTGATATGGATCACTTCCAGAATACTTGTAAATCAATAACAAAGAGATAAAAACATATCCATCCAATATATACAGATTCATTAAGAGATTGTTATTATGAGAAATCTAATCGGATTAAGTAATCGATGATTTGTGATTATTAAAACAGCAATCATAGGAAGAATTCAACAATCTTTCAGAGGGCTCAACAATCTCCCCCTTTTTGATAATCACAACTCTTATCCAATCACAAATCTTAGCCATTAATAAATATAAGATATCATCAATAATAAGGCATAATAAGAATAAAAAAACATAATGAGATATAAATCTCCCCCTGAAATTAGGCCTGGTAAATACTTATGCAAGCATTGCCATACAAAGATATAAATCTCCCCCTTTAGAGATGAATCTCCCCCGTATCTCCCGTAGATCCATAGATATACAGATATATAGATTTCTACCCCTTTGGGATAATCAAAAAGGAGGGAAAAAAGATAAAGAATATATTAAAAGACAGCAGTAGTGAGAATAAAAAGAAAAGAGAATAAAGTTCATAAGACATCATAGTACAATCACAACAGGGTTCACCCTATCACCAACAACGCACAACTATATCTGGGGGTGTAAAGGGGCTTTTCCCTTGTCGGAAGGATCAATGGTGGGTAAGTTGGAAGGCCTGGAGGAAGGTTGAACTGGGCAAATTTGAAACGGTGGTAAAATGACTCTGGAGGTTGGAGGAGAGGATGCCACTGGGATTTGCTGTGGAGCTGTAGGAGCTGTAGAAGCTGGTTGAGAAGATTGTTGAGGAACTGGTTGGAGTTGAGAGAGAGCTTGAGCAACAGAGATCTGATTTGGAGCAACATCAGAGGCACCGAGAGGGTCAATAGTAGGAATCACAATGGCAGTGGCTTGTGCATTCAGATAAGGCTTCAAAAGATTTATGAAATTCTGAATAACTTCTGCACCATACTGCATAGACTTCACAAAATCATCCTTATTTTCCATGAACTGTTCCAAGGTTGGAGTAAAATCTTGCAATTGTCGAACTTGAGTCTTGAAAGATTGAGTGACTGGAGGTAGTCTTATATTTTCATCTAACACTTTGAAATTCGCGGTCATCTCATGCTTGGTATAGATTTTTGAAAAGTAGTGATCAACATTTTCCTTGATCTCTCTCTAAGCTTTAGTGGCATCTGCTGAATATACTGTTACCATCTTATGAATGTGATCACTATGCTCCTTCATCTTCCTCAACGAGTCCAAATCAAGAACTTGCCTAATGGTGGCCAATTCATCATTCACAAACTGCTTTAGAGCCTCTAGCTCACGAGTAGTGATCTTGGTTACTTTGGTTGTACTGGCTTGAGAAACTATCTGAGTTATCTCAGCCTTTAACTTTCTCAGATCAGACTTCTTAAGATGTTCAATCAGATTTCTCAACACTTCCATCATACTAGAGATGGTGGATCTAAATTTGTTGGATAAAGAAACTAACCCAGATTGTAGATCCTTTAGAATTTGATTTAGAGAGGCTATGTGTCTGCCAATAAACTCACCAGTATTGGCCAGGTCTGGTGTAATAGCCTTTGAAATTTCTTCTCTGACTGTGTCTCTCACAGCAGTAAGCAACTTCCTTTTGAACTTGTCAAAATCAGACTGAGAGACAGTAGAACTAGGTAGATGAGCACCAGCAGCATCAACAACATGAGCAGACCTTACCCCAACTGGTTGGCTTTCCATCATAACCGCAGTATATTCTGATTCTTATTCTTCTTCCTCAGAATACTCTAAACCCAAAACAGAAAAACCAGGGTAATCATCCCAGACAGCAGCACACAGATTATATTTCGGTTTATCATAACTTGCTTTTCCACTATTTTTAAGAGATTCTCGCTTGCCATTGGCATCTGTTTCTAGTACAGTTTGATGTGTTTCCGTTGGAGGTACAGCAAAACCATCCACTGGTCGGTTATCACCATCATCATCATTATCATCATCATCATCATCTCCATTCTCATTTCCATTCTTCACAGAAACATCACTGTCAGATACTTCAGTGTTACTAGCTTCTTCATCACCAAGAACTGGTTCTTATTTAGGTAAGGGTAAAGGTGGACTGGTAGGTCCAAAGTCTATTCGTCTCTAAGGACTCACAGTATCAGGATCACTCCTATAATAATGAGGTGACATACTTTCTTCTTCTATTTCAGTGTCTTCTATCCCTTGTTTACCAGACTCTTAAGTGTCTTTATTCCTTTCAAAATTTACTTCTTCTTCGTCATCAGAATAAATTGGTTCCTCATCCGATTTCAAACCAGGGTCTCTCAAACCCTTCGGCCTCTTTCCATGATCAGTGGGATTGTAGGATTCATACAACTTGTCCTCATCAGCAACCCAGCATTTCTTCCATGGGTTCCAGTTTATTTTCATCCGATTACAAATTTCTTTGGTAATACAAAAAGCACTATCAGATTCAGCTATCTCATCAGCTTCATCAACACATTCCAGACTTTTTAACATAGAAGAGATCATTTTGGGATAGAACAGGGCAGTGGCTTTCTTAGAAAGTTTCACCATTCCAGCTATGTGCACCATTAGATATCCACACAAATTGATCTTCTCATGGGTTTTTACTAAAAACAATAGAAAAACATCCTGGTATCTTACAGCAGCAAAATCTCCTTTCCTGGAGAAAATTTGGTGCTGAATAAACTTAAAGAGAAGTCTACATTCACCATCCAGCTCTGATGCTATGATTCTCCTTGACTCTCTATTTCCAGTCAAAAGCTCTAATGCTAACTCATAAGAGAAATATTCAGTGGTTGGAGGAATGTTTCCAGCATAATCCTCATACCGACCCTCATGGGGTACATTCAAACATTCAGCCCATTGATTTGACGAAAAAGATATTTTCTTTCCTTTCACTACCGAAGAAATTCTGGAAGCCTCGACACCATCTAAAGTAACTTTCATATTTATATAAAACTCATGCACTAGCTTTGGGTAGTATACACGAGTGTTGTCTGAGAACCAGTCTTTCCATCCTTGCGAATCTAAAACTTGTAACAATAGCGACTTACTTGTCAAAAGCCAGGAGGAGCTGACTTCCTTTTCTACAGCAACAATCCGAGTTTCCAGGTTTGGATTTACTAATCTTTGAGTGGTACTACTCAACTCGCCTCGAGCACGCTTTGAAGGTTCAGGACTTTCTGATCCTTTGCTCGGTCTCTTCTGCTTAGCCATTTGACGATTCTGGTAAAAGCAGGAGTTCGAAGGTTCGAAGTGGAGGAGAAGAGAGAAAATAAGGTTTGGCGGGAAAGAAATGAAAGGTCGACGGTTTGGGGAATAGGAATAGTTGTGTATCATTTATTTCATCATTTAGGGTTCCCATAATAAAGATAAAAGTAGTTAATTAATCACAAAATAAAAAGTAATATAAAGAAAGATCGGTTTCACAGATCGGTTTCACAGATCGGTTTCACAGATCAGTTTCACATATCAGTTTCACAGATCAGTTTCACATATCATTTTTACAGATCAGTTTCACAGATCGATTTCACAGATCGGTTTTACAGATCAGTTTCACAGATTGGTTTCACAGATCAGTTTCACAGATCAGTTTCACAGATCCGTTTCACAGATCCGTTTCACAGATCGGTTTCACAGATCAGTTTCACAGATCGGTTTCACAGATCGATCATACACAATTCTTGTTTAATAAAATTCATTCTTTCAGAGCATAAAGGCTTTGTAAAAATATCAGCTAATTGATGTTCAGAACTAATAAATTCTAGAGAAATATCACCTTTTTGATAATGATCTCTTAGAAAGTGATGTCTGATATCAATGTGCTTAGTCCTAGAGTGAGACACAGGGTTCTTAGATATGTTGATCGCAATAGTATTGTCACACTTAATTGAAACTTGTTTAAAATCAAATCCATAGTCCAGTAAGGTGTGTTTCATCCACAGAATCCGTGCACAGCAACTACCAGCAGCGATGTATTCTGCTTCAGCAGTAGACAATGCAACTGAGTTCTGTTTCTTACTACACCATGATACTAGCGATTTTCCAAGTAAATGACATGTTCCAGATGTGCCTTTCCTATCTAACTTGCATCCAGCAAAGTCGGCATCTGAATAACTAGTTAGGTCAAATTATTGTCCTTTTGGATAAAACAAACTTAAATTCACGGTATACTTAAGATATTTAAAAATCTTTTTAACAGCCAGTAAGTGTGATTCTTTAGGATTAGCTTGAAATATAGCACACATACACACACTAAACATAATATCTGATCGACTAGCAATAAGATAAATTAAACTCCCAATCATACCTCTGTAATTAGTTTGATCTACTGGTTTACCAGTTTCATCAATATCCAATTTACAGGTGGTACTCATAGGTATATCACTTTCCTTAATACTATCCAAACCAAAACGTTTTAATAACTCCTTAGTATACTTACTTTGATTTAGAATAATTCCATCTTTAGTTTGAAAATTTTGAAAACCAAGAAAATACATAAGCTCTCCCATTAAGCTCATTTCAAACTCATTTTTCAAAACCTGTGAAAAATCAGTACATAAAGAATTTTTAGAAGATCCAAAAATAACATCATCAACATAGATTTGTACTATCAATACATATTTTGAAATTATTTCTATAAAAAGAGTGGGATCATAAATTCCTTTTAAAAATCATTTTGAAATAAGAAAGTTTGAAAGTCTTTCATACCAAGCTCTTGGAGCTTGTTTTAAACCATATAAAGCTTTAGAAAGTTTAAAAACATGATTTTGAAAATGAGGATTTGAAAAACCAGGTGGTTGTTCTACAAAAACATCTTCAACAATAAAACCATTTAAAAAATCACTTTTCACATCCATTTGATATAACTTGAAATTCAGATGTGATGCATAAGAAACTAAGATCCTAATAGCCTCTAATCTAGCTACAGGTGCAAAGGTTTCCTCATAGTCAATTCCTTCTTCTTGATGGTAACCTTGTGCAACTATCCTAGCTTTGTTTCTAATGATGTTTCCAGATTCATCAACTTTGTTTCTAAACACCCATTTTGTACCTATGATGATAGTGTCCTTAGGTCTTTCTACTAATTTCAAGACTTTGTTTCTTTCAAATTGATTTAGTTCCTCTTGCATAGCCATTACCCAAAATTCATCATTGATAGCATCATTGATATTTTTAGGTTCTAGCTATGACAAGAAGGCTTGATGTTCAACCTGATTTCTAAGAGAAGCTCTAGTCTGTGTCCCTCTATCAAGATTTCCTACAACGGCATCTAAAGGATGATTCTTCAGAATTCTAGTTGGTCTAAAAAAGGTAGGGCTCGAGATTTCAGGTTCATCTACAGGTTGAGGTTCAACAGAAGCAGGGTCTGGAAAATTTCCAGAACTGGATGTTTTAACTATAGGTCCACTATTTTTATCATTAAGGTTCAAACCAGAGAGATCATCTTCAAGATTTTCAAGAGAGGTCTTAGGTTCATGTGGATCAGTTTCATCAAATTTGATGTGAACAGATTCTTCAACACGTTTGGTTCTCTTATTGAAAACTCTATAGGTTTTACTGGAAGTTGATTAACCTAGAAAAATTCCTTCATCACTCTTGGATGCAAACTTATCAAGATTATCTTTAGTGTTAAGAATAAAGACTTTGCAGCCAAAAACTTTGAAGTAGTTAACCTTAGGTTTCCTATGGTTCCATAACTCATAAGGGGTTCTCTTAAGAACAGGTCTGATCAAGACTCTATTAATAACATAACAAGTTGTATTTACAGCTTTAGCCCAAAAGTAAATGGGTAGGTCATACTCATTAAGCATAGTTCTAGAAATTTATTGTAGGGTTCTATTCCTCCTTTATACTACACCATTCTATTGAGGTGTCCTAGGGGAAGAGAAATTGTGACTATAGCCGTTGTGTGAGCAGTAAGATTCAAACTCGTGATTTTCAAACTCATGACCATGATCACTTCTCAGAGTTTTAATCTTAAGTCCACTAAGGTTCTCTACACACTTGGAATATTTAACAAAGTAAGAACAATCTTCACTTTTGTGAGCTATAAAGTATACCCAAGTATATCTAGAAAATTCATCTACAAGAACATAGACATAATTCTTCCCATTTAAACTAGAAACTCTAGAAGGTCCAAATAAATCCATGTGAACCAACTCAAGAGGTTGAGAAGTTGACACTTCTTTCCTTGATTTAAAAGAAACTTTATGTTGCTTTCCCTTTTGACAGGGATTACAAACTTTGTCTGTTGGAAATTCATGTTTGGGTAGGTCTCTAACTAAGTTATTCCTAGCAAGTTTTCTAAGTGAATGCACATTGCAGTGTCCTAATCTTCTGTGCCAAAGCCAGGACTCTTTATGAAAAGCATTTAAACAAGTAATATTTTGATTAGCTAAAGAATTTAAATCGACAGCATAAACGTTTTCATTTCTTAAAGCAGAAAACACCAAAGCATTTTTACAATTAAAAACATTGCAAGAATCATTTTCAAATTTAACATAAAAAACATCATCACATAACTGAGAAATACTTAACAGATTTTATTTAAGTTCATCAACAAATAAAACATTAGAAATTAGTACTGAGTCAGTGTTACCAATCTGGCCTAAGCCGATGATTTTCCCTTTAGAATTATCACCAAAGGTGACAAAACCTCCATCAACTCTGACTATGCTTTTAAAGCATGATAATTCTCCTGACATATGTCTTGAACATCCACTGTCCAAGTACCTGGTCTTTTTACAGGAGCTCTTTAAGCAGGTTTCCTACAAAACAGATTTAGATAGGAAATGATTTTGGTACCCAGTTCTTCTTGGGTCCAGACAGGTTAGCCAATAATACTTTAGGTACCCAGATTTGTCTAATGGGTCTCATAGAATTTCTAGAATCAACAGATTTGTAAAGATAAATCTTATTAGATCCATAACTATGAATATAACTCGTTTAAGTATATGAAGTTCCAGAGCTAGCTACATTCTATCCAGATTTAGGAATGAATCTAGTTTTGGTAATCTTCCTTTGTCCAGGTTGGTATCCTATACCAGTAGTGTATCTAGGTGCTATTTTCTTACCTAGAATTTGAGTAAGATTATCTTTACCATTTGTAAATTTCTCTAACTCTCTCTTGAGTTTCTCATTGGATAATTTTAGTTCACTGTTCTCTTTAAGAAACTGAGCATTCTTTTCCATTTCAATATCAAGATCAGATTTATGTTTAACAATTAAAGCATACTGTTTCTTTAAACATTTGTATTTTTCTTTCAGCTCATTACAGGTTTCTTCTAACATATCACAATATTCAAACAGTTCAGATTTAGACATGTTATCACATTCAGAATCATCTCCAGAATAATATGAATTAGAAGCAGGAGTTTCTGAAGTTACCTCAGAAGCGTTTTTCATAAAACACATGTTTGCCTTGTTTCTGTGTTCAGTTTCAGAAACTTCAGATTCACTAGAACTGTCCTCAGAAGCACTCCAAGTAGCCTTCATGGCTTTCTTATACTTGTTATCCTTGTATTCATACTTACCTTTGTAGTTTGTATTTCTGAAAATCTTCTTCTTCCTATAAAATTTCTTAAACCTTCTAGCAATGTGAGACATCTCAGCATCACTGTCAGAGTCACACTCACTGTCTTCACAGCTTGAACTTTCATTGATATCTTGAAGCTTTTACTTATCCTTATTCTTTGAGGTTGTAGTTTTGAAGGCAACAGACTTCCTTCTAGGTTCATCATCTTCTTCTTTGTTCACTTTGAGTTCTTCTTCATACATCATCAACTTTCCAATTAGTTCCTTGACTGGTAGTTCACCAATGTCACATGATTCTCTAATGGAGACAGAGGTTCCTCTCCATCTTTCAGGTAGACATCTCAAAATTCTCATTATTTGTTCCTTTGCTAGAACAACCTTTCCCAGAGAAGTCACTGTGTTGACAATTTCATTGAACCTGAGATACATATCAGAAATGGGTTCATCAGGCTTCATCTTAAAATTATCATACTTAATAGTATAAGTGTTCAATCTCATCTCCTTAACATTAGTTGTTCCTTCATGAGAAACAGCTAAGGTATCCCAAATATCATATGCAGTTTTACAGGCAGATTTTCTATTAAATTCCTCATCTCCTAGAGCACAGTATAAAGCATTCATAGCTTTACAATTATTATTGTAGGCTGTCTTAGTAGCTTTATTCCAAGTAGTTCTAACAGTAGTAGGAATTTTATATTCAGATTATATAGCAGTCCAAATATCAAAACCCATGCTTTCTAAATGAATTTTCATCTTGATTTTCCACTGAGCATAGTTAGTTCCATTGAAAAATGGTCGTCTATTGGTAATAACACCTTCAACTCTATTATCCATGATAGCTTACTTAAGGAAAAGATGTTAAAGAGATAAAAAATTTATAAATAACAGAAATTTTAAGAACTTTAAAATACAACTAAAATAACAGTTAAAAAACTTTCAGAAAATATTTAAAATAAACCTTTGATACCAATTGTAGGTCGGAGTGGATACTCAAGAGGGGGGTGAATTGAGTTCCAATTAAAATTTCTGTTTTAAAAACTTTGTCTTAAAACCCCCAAATAAAATACTGAATTAAACTGTAGTGAATTTACATCAAAGTAAGGGTTCGGTTGGGTTCTCGAGGGATTGATTATTTCCCAGTTAATCAAAAAAGAAAGGTTGATTAACTTTTGAAACCAACTTACTGATTTACAACTGATATAAACACTTGCGAATTTAATTATCAAAGTGACTTTAAAACAATTTTGGTTTTAAAGAGATTAGCAGCGGAATAAAAGAATAACTTTGAACGATGTAGCACAGCAGATATAACCAAGAGTTTTAGTCTCAAGCCGAGACTTAGCCCTCTCAAAAGCTTTTATTAAAAGATGATCCACACCCTGGATCGGGGATAACAACAGAAACCAACTGTCCAGGTCCAAGACCTCTTCCACAATTATTCGTGGGAACAAACACAACAACAACTAGCTGCCCAGGTCTCACGACCTCTACCACTATCCCAGTGGGAAATAAAAGATGTAAGAGTATTGAGTGAGGATTTACAAATCCTCCAGTTAGAGTACAGGAGACAGTGTGTGTGTAAAACAGATAACACACACTGCTCAATATGTAAAAGGATAAATCATAGAGCAAATATTTAGAGTTTAGAAATGGATCTAGTGATTTGTCGTGCAGTTCTGGACTCCTTTGATTGATCAAAATTCTCTCTGAGTCCTCTTCTGGTTTTTGTCTGGAAAACAGAGTATCGTCTGTTTCCTTGACTTCCAGGTTCATAGATAGAGAAGAAGTAGTTGATGAAGTTCTTGTTTTATGATCTCGTTCTCAGCTCTTCACTGGTTTGCATTGATGAAAGAGTTCCTCATGTAAGTTCATTCGTCTCTTTGCGTTCACGCCCGGTTGTTCTTTCAGCACACCTTGTGGTCTGTCTATTTTTCTATGTATGTCTCACTTCTTCTTGTATTTCTTCTCTTTTTCCAGTAGCATATCCTTCCTCTATTTAAATCACGTGCTCCGGCAAAATAAATGATTTCTTTTTGCAGGTATGAGGTACGGTTCCCTAACATCCAACAACACACATTAAATAAATGACAGAGCATTTAAAATATTCCTAATATGACCGTTGGTTAGATTAAATAAAGATAAAGAAATTCAAATAGCTTTTTATGGATATTAGTGTGTCAAGTTATCGGTGGGTCATCAGCATCGGTGAGAAATATTCAGTGACTCATTCGATAAGCATCGGTGAGACATCTTCGGTGACTCATTCGATCAGCATTGGTGAGACATCTTCGGTGACTCATTCGATGAGCGTCAGTGAGACATCTTCGGTGACTCATTCGATCAGCGCCGGTGAGACATCTTCGGTGACTCATTCGATCAGCATCGGTGAGACATCTTCGGTGACTCGTTCGATCAGCATCGGTGAGACATCTTCGGTGACTCATTCGATCAGCATCGGTGAGACATCTTCAGTGACTTATTCGATCAGTGTCGGGGAGACATCTTCGGTGACTCATTCGATCAGCGTCGGTGAGACATCTTTGAGGACCCATTCGATCAGCATCGGTGAGACATCTTCGGTGACTCATTCGATTAGCATCAGTGAGACATCTTCGGTGACTCATTCGATCAGCATCGGTGAGACATCTTCGGTGACTCATTCGATCAGCATCAGTGAGACATATTTGGTGACTCATTCGATCAGTATCGGTGAGACATCTTTGGTGACTCATTCGATCAGCATCGGTGAGACATCTTCCTTTGATATGGATCGGTGTGACCGTTGTCCTTTGATATGGATTGGTGAGACCGTTGTCCTTTTATATGGATCACTTCCAGAATACTTGTAAATCAATAACAAAGAGATAAAAACATATCCATCTAATATACACAGATTCATTAAGAGATTTTGATTATGAGAAATCCAACCAGATTAAGTAATTGATGATTTGTGATTATTAAAACAGCAATCATAGGAAGAATTCAACAATCTTCCAGAGGGCTCAACAGATACAAATATTCCACCACCTTCTTCACTATTTCAACGCCCCAAATATGCCAAGATAAAATCTTAAGGCCTCCAAAAAATCAATTCTCGACCTCTGGTGGCCACAAATTTGAACTCAATTCACCTGTGAGGGATCCTTCATGCCTCCTATCACCATACAGGGGGTCTTGATCCCCGATTCCATGACCTGTATCCTAAAACATGTTTCAATACATCGATAAAAGAATGATCCCATGTTTTTTATGTATCCTCCATGGATATAGGGGTTCGGTTTCACTTGAATCAGGCTTGGAAATGTCGAATCATCAACCCAATGGTCCAATAATGAAGAACATGAAGAATGGTGTAGGAAAACACAATAATAGAGTCAAAAAATATTGTTTTCTGATGAAATCCTATACAACAATCATAAATTATGAAAATAAGTGTGAAGATTGGCACAACCAATATAAATAATTGGGTTTAAGAACTCAAATTAAATTCAAAATTATGTGAAGAATGAGTAATAGCATAACAATAAATCAAATAAGAAAACCCATACTTATAAATAATAAAAGGGTGGAAATCCATGAAATAACATGACCTATATCAAGAATATATTTATTTTTGGTGAATAACATGTCTATTAGAAATAAAGGTGTTGATCCAATAATGTTATTTGTTTATATAATGATTCTACATGATTGCATGTTGTGGATCCATGTTCCCAAGTCAACAATGCCAATAGAGCTCTCCTCTCCCTCCCAAATCTCCCAGGGTTATGTGGATAACCCTGGAGAATTTACATAAAGTAATATTTATAGAGAGGGAACTAGTTGTATGTATTTAAGTAAATTAACTAAATTAATTAATTAATTCACTTAACACACCCGCCAATGGTTTCCTTAAACCAAACACCTAATCCGGCCAAATTTATATCACACCTAGGGTAAAACATGTGTTCCAAAACCATCTTTGGTCTTAGATTTCCCATCTGAGGTCATGTTCAATGGTAAAATGATATTTTTCTTAAAATATGTGCACACATTATTTGATATATTTCAACATTTTTAATATATTAATTATGGGGTCCTGTGACACCCAAAACACAGTGCCAACTCTTAGGAAAAATCTATTGATATATATAGAAATATTCAAAGGATCAAATGAAAAAAAACTAGATTCATGAAATTCTATCCTTATTTAAGGCTTTTCACCTTGAAAAGAAAAATATATAGAAAAAGGTGGGGGTAATCAGCCCATATCATGATTTCATGCTCCTAGGATCTCCCTTGCATGATCTCGTGTTTTCAATGCACTTGAACTAAAGGGATAGTTTGTCCACACATGATCCTCTCCAATCGGTCCTCGATTGCCACTAGTTATTATGAGGAGGTATATCTATCCTTGATTTCTAGCTCGCCTCAGTTGATGATTATGTGTGATAGGTCATGCACATACCTCCTCGGCTGCAACACATACAAGACATCATGAACACATTCCAACTATGAGGTTAAGTCCGAGTTGTAGGAAACCTCACCACCCCCCCCCCCCACAAACACACACAAAAAATATAAAACAACCTAATAAACCATGGGGTAGATTTCTTACCCAACAAAATCTACATAATACTCATCATGGAGAGACTCTTATGAAAATATGGGATCCTGTATCAAACTAAAAAAAATACTATATCAATTTATGTAAGATTTTTTCATCTCTAGGATATCCTCATACACTTATAGATCACCTGTAACTTCTCCATTGTTACTTTCCCCGTCTCTGTCCAAACAAGTGAAGCTTTTCTGATCTCAATCCATTGTAATGGTGACTAGAAGGGTCTCTCAAATTTTTCCTTGAAAGGATTCATACCATTATTGGAGAGATATATTTCATTATAGGTGAACTCCTCCAACAGAAAGTGATCCTCTCAACTATTACTAAATTCCAACACATATTCTCTTAGCACATCCTCCAAATCCTAGATAGTTTACTCTATTTGTCCATCAGTCTGGGGGTTAAACATTGTTCTCATCAGTAACTAAGTCTCTAAATACTTCTATAAATTTCTCTACGACTATGGAATTAACTGGGAATCATGTTCAGATATAGTTTTCATGGGAACCTCATGAAGCCAGACAATATCACACATGTATATTTTCCCAAAACTCTCAACTAATCTCTTCTCCTTATTGGAAAAAAAGTTGTTCAACCTGGTAATTTATTCAATTATCACCATATAACATTGTTTCCTATAACTATATGTGGAATTCCCAATATAAAATCCTTTGATATGTCATCCCACTTCCATTCTAGTGTCTCAATATGTTGAGTCAAACCTGTTGGAACCTAATATTCAAACTTTACCTACTGACATGTGAGGTATCAAGAAACAAACTTAGAAATTATCCACCTCATTCTAGCCCACAAAAACTATAATTTAAGTGACCTATACATATTTGAAAGACCTAGATTTATATCCAAAGTGGTTTTTTGAAACTCCATAATCACCTCTTCATGAAACGTGACCACAACCACCATCCACACCTAGAAAAGGCTGACATGATTCCCTTATTCATAAAATTTGTATGGGAATATCTTGTGGATATTTGTTCATATAGAACCCCATAGTAGATATTTCATAACTAAGCCTCTATCACACACTAATGAAGTGTTGGATTCACAACCATCAACTAAATATTAGTTTTACCTCTATCCTCCATCAGGGCCATCTTTAATAAAAAAAATTACTCTAATTCCCCCACCACCAAGTGATAATAGAATTTACTACTAAGGAAATCTACCACAATGTAACCATTATTTGGAATGTTGACTATATCAAAGACATAGTCCTGAAGTAACTACAACCAATTCCTCTATCTTAGGTTGATAATTCTCAGGATGAATATTCACCTGATACTTTTGTAGTCAGAGTAAACAAAGAAATGATCACCCAGAAGATAATGCCTTCACATCATCAAGGTGAATATTTCCACTACCAATTCTATATTTTGGGTCATGTAATTCTTTTTATTGGGTCTCAAATGAATCAATCCATACTCAATCATAAACAACATTTATTTAAAAACAAAACTAATTCTATCTCCATAAGTATCACAAAACACCATGTACAGAATGCCATCCTCTAAAATAATAAGTACAAGAGAACTAGTCAACCACTACCTCAACTCCTTGAAGTCTCCGTAACACTTCTTTGACATGGAAAATTGCTACCCTTTCCACATCAAGGTATTCAAAGGGTTGTTATCCTAGAAAATAATTCCATGAACATCTGGTAGTACCATACCAAACTAAGAAAAATTGCACTTCTGAAATGCACTTATGTGGTTCCCAAGAAAGCACTACATCAATATTTTTCAGATCCATTCCTACTCCCTGATTAGATATTAAATTCCAAATAAATTGAACCTCATGGATCCTAAATTGGAACTTTAAGA
The DNA here is from genome assembly GCA_963277665.1 of Viscum album. Lineage (NCBI taxonomy): Eukaryota > Viridiplantae > Streptophyta > Magnoliopsida > Santalales > Viscaceae > Viscum > Viscum album. The sequence continues at coordinate 1,963,465,571 of OY728123.1, read as the reverse complement.
GCTTACTGTATAGTTGGTTCTCCCATAGTAAGCCAAGGACCATCCTCAAGTGCCATGCAAGCTCCTCCTCAAACACAGAATATATGATTATGTCATTAATAAATAAAAAAACTAATTAGTAAAATTATGGATTGAAGATATAATTCATAAGATTCACCAACATAGTGGTGGAATTAGACACCCAAAAAAGCATCACCAGGAACTCATAGTTTCCATCGTGAAATTGGAATACTGTATTTGGAATATCATCCTTCTGAACCCTCGACTGATGGTAGTCAGAACTAAGATCGATCTATGAAAACCTAATCACACCTTTAAACTAGTCGAAAAGGTCATAAATCCTTATCAAAGTGTACTTTTTCTTAATCGTTACCTTATTTAGGTAACAATATTTAATAAAAACCCTCAATTTCATGTCTTACTTTTTTAATAACTACATTAGGGACACCTAGGGGGAAACATTGGGCTTGATAAAACCCTACTCTTGAAGTTATTCTAAATGAAACCTCAAATACCTAGTCTTAGTAAGGTACATATGATATACCACATAAGATATCAACTCGATCCTAAGGTGAAATCCAATACAAAAGTAAATCTCCTGACTCGAAGGTAGTCTTGTAACATTATCTATAAAGACAAAAATATAATCCTCTACTACCACTAGAATCTAGATGTTTGTATTTTCCACTACACCAAGGGTTAAAATCCCCAACTAATGGGTGATAGGTTACAGCTTCCTATTTGTGAGTCCCACTTGATCAACCCAGAGATTTGTATCACCTAACAAGTAAAATATCATTCCATTAGCATAAAGGCCTCGAACACTCATATTATGATATTATATTTGATCATATACTATGGAAACCCATTAAATACCCATAATTATGTCATAAGTTTTCATCACAATGACCAATATGTCTTTTGAGAAACTCTATCAATTGAAATCCAATTCACACTATTGGTAAATGTAAGATATAAAATAATTTCACCTTGTATGAACCTTTATCCATAACTACTATGTTAAAGTCTCAATAAGAATATATAAATCTCACATAAGGGGTATTTAGATGAAGGAATAACTCTTTCATGTGTCTATAAGTATTGGATATGGAGTATAAAATACATATATCATACCTAGAATAATCTCATGTGTAGCCTCATCATATCACTCCATGGCATGCACCAGTCCTCATCCTCAACTACCAACTCTATGAGCCCAATGTGTGCCACATACTAGTGGTGGTTGGAGTAGTTTATAGTATCTCCCTCTATGAGTAACTCCTCCATCAGGATCTCCACCCTCTCTATCAGCACCGTCTCCCTATGTTCTTCCATGACCATGCCTGGGGGATCTCTGATCATGTTGTTGCCTCTGTCATTGAGGTCCATCCATAGATTACCCACCAACTACAGCATAATGAGTCAATAAATAATGATCTACATGACCTCTCTTGTTATAATCATATAATCACCCTTATTCATGCTAATTAGACCCTCTACGTGAACCATGTATCATTGAACCATGTGTTTGAGTCTAGGCATGATCAGACCTCATATGCCAAGACCATAGTGATGGATACCTTCTAAGTGTTATAGATGAATAATCATTTTGATTTCAACTACCAACCTTAGTTGTATAGAATACATATTCTATAAATATCTCTATAAGGAAGGAATTATCTAGCACTCCAGTATTAGTGGGACTGCATAAGGAGACCATGCTAGATTTCATGCCTCTACATTGGACTGGTTAAAACTTCCATACCTAAAAGTATACATCTCACACCATATTGCGGGAGTAACACATGAGGTTGGTAAACCTCATGTCATACTCAAAAACCGACATATCAATCTGATGTAGTTTGAGAAGCTCCTGAATTTACATAGACCACATTCTCAAAGGGAAATACTTATCATGCAACAAATCTTAAAATTATGACCATGAGAGTGTCACCTCATCATGAGTCTAAGTGATCAGACTCCACTAGGGATATGATGATTCATGAATAAGACTTATCATAAGAACAACCATTTAACCAATCGGAGTCTATACATGCCAAAAAACTTGGACCACCACCTCAATCCAACCATCTACTGTCTGAGGGTCTGGATCTCTATAAAACCTATATGTTATATATCACTATAACTCATGAAACGTGTTAAGCCTCCAAGTATCATCAACTTAACCTACATGAGATATCATCTTCTCAATAGGTGGAAGCACTACTCTATACACATCTTTTCGAAAAACCTCATGAACATGTCCTTTAACTAAGGCATCATCACTCAACTAATCATTATCATGATCATATATTAGCATCCTAGTTGAATGTTTTCACATAGACATCCTGAAAGTTAACAAGATATATCATGGTTAGATAAAAATATGTGGGGATATGACTCAAGAAGGACATGAAATTAAAAATACCCAATCCTATATGATGAATGTACTATTGGTTTCCCTACAACTAATTCCTCCTCAAGATGAGTCAAAACATAGGTCGTCAGAGTCTTGGTGTATGGATACATTGGTCACAGCACCATCATTGGGATCTCTGGCCTGAGAACTCAACTTGAGTCACTCTGATACTATTTCCCTAAGTTCCCAAACCAATCCTCACAAAAAGACCAACTCCAAACACCAAATAGAGGACAAAAAACATTTGATAATAGTCTATCATGAAATGACCCATTGGGATCCCACCTGGGTCGGCTGTAAGCTGAGTGTGACTTCCCAAGCTCACCTTCAATGGGATAGAAGATGGATACTAGCACTGAGTAGGGATATCACTTAAATATGAGTCCTTATCCTAAAGTACCTATATACATGCACACAACCAACTTCATGAAATAGTACATAGATATAACAAAGATTAATATATCCAGATTTTAAACCATGTATTTGAAAACATATAGGAAATCCATCAAAGTGAAACAAAGTATACAAAAGGTATAAGGAGGGTAAAATAAATGCCCAATTAGAAATGAGGTTATTACATGAAAACTATTGGGAAAGGGGGAAACTAAATAGATCCTGATTCACAATCTCTAAGGCTAACCTCAGAACGCAATCAGCACCATAATGTACCACAATGATCCTCTAATACCAGGTAGAGCAATGTCTCTATCAATCTATATGTAATTAGTATAAGACACAACATGTGTGAGAAAATCCCATGTAGGTATGAGTATATAAATATCGAGTACAATTCCCCAAAAAATAATAGAAATAAATAGAAATATAAAAATTCAACTCAACTCATAAATAAAGGGGGTAAAGAAACTCATCATCCTATATGCTCAAAAGAAACCCAAGTGAAGAGAGAAATGGGATATATATCTCTATAGCTACCTAATAATGATGTGTCATCCTAAAGATCCTAAAGGTCTATCTCTGATGCCCATCACTAAATGAAACCTCCAAAGAATCAGGGATTAAAGGCCTTATCCTTACTAGTATGCTCCATGACCAAGGGATCACTAAATCCAGTAGGGGACCCGCTGAGATATGTATTTTATATCTATATTTTTATGTTATTGTATATGTTTTTCCATTGGATATTAATTTATTTAATATTAAATGATACCTTGATATTTAATTTTTTTTATTCTTTTTCAGGACTATCATTGGAAGCATATGATGGAAAATGTGGCAGTCAAGGAACAAAAAGTCACTCCACGTCATGAACGAAGCAAAGAGAACTGATTTTTGAGGATGATCATGGAGAAATTTCAAGTCACAAAACAAAATAACCAGGATGAAATAGAGGTTTCAGCCCTGTAAGTTGAAGATACACATCATGTAAAAATTACATGATGTGAAAAAATTACATGTTATGTAAATATTACACATAGTGAAAAACCATGAGCATATTTTAAAAAATGGATAATTCACGTATCTTTTGACAGGGGGTTAGGAATATGACCAGAAAACAGATAGTTAATTCAATTTTTGAACTAGGGGATCCCTTATTAGATATTTATGTTTATAAATAGAGGCTTATAGAAATATATATATCCATTCCATTCCAATATTGTGGTGTGACCATCGATATGATGTCGTAGGGTTTTGACCTATCATAGATAGGTTTTCTTTTTGTTTTCTTTTTTTGATGTAATCATTGGATTATTTAATGTTTAATTCCAATCTATCTTTTTATTCATTTTTCTTCTCATCCACTATCATATTTTCTCTTCCCTATGGTTTTGGTTCTAATTGTCGTTTGTAATCAACCAATGATGGTTTTCTAAACCCCATAAGGGAGAGTGGAATTAGTTAAAGGGAGTGAATACCATCATTATTTAATTTTCTATCACTCGTAAATATGATTTTATTAAAAAGAATCATGTTGTGTATTCACATCCATTTTTTTCATCATTGATCCATTGACCATTTTCCATCAGTAATGAACAAGCCCTAACATAATTGAGATAATTTATTCAAGATCATTGACTGTAATTACCTTTAATTCTTTTCAAAAAATGGACTTAATTCACTTTAGCTATTTTGATTCATCTGACCATGATGAATTTGGGAATCCAGGGTAGTTTGATAGATAATGATCATTTATTCTATCGATGAAATTTTGTGGTTGTGCAGCTATTTGGTATAATTGTTTTACAAGTAAAGTTAAATTAATTTATTTTGTAAAACCATCCTTGAAAACTGGTTCTCCTCTCTTATATTTCTTTATTAGAATTCATTTATTTTAATTTCACAATTATTTTAATCAAATTAACCAAAATTTTGGGAAACTGAACCTTTAGTTAAGAGTTTTCATTATTGTGTTTCCCACTCTCTATGGGGTCAACCCCACACTTTTTCTATACTATACCTTTGTAGTTAGTACGGTTTAGGAATAATTAAATTTCTAATTTGTTACACACCTAAAATATTTAGCGATTCCTTCTAGGAATATCATCTACTCTCTACTAGAGCTCAGTGATAGGGGATTACCGCTCCATAGATAGAGGAGGTGCACCCTCTTTATTGTGGGGGAGTACCAACTCTACCAATGTAAAGAGTATGGGGACCCACTCCCTGGTGCGACAAGGGGATAACAACCCTAACATCTATCTAATGATAAAACCCAATCATTTCCATTGTTCAAGAATTGATGAAGAAATAATAATTCTCATAACACTTCTTTTCATATCTATGATTACAAAACTAAGGTCACTATCATGTCATATGCATAAACATCCTTAAGATAGGCTACTCATAGCCCAAATATGATCCCTATATAAGAAGATACACAAGGTAAAAGTTTTTTGGGAAAAGTATATAGTGTGTTAATATGGTCACATAGTATGTAACCTCACCAGAACACCTAGGAATTTCCTCGCCTACACACATCTTAGCTATCCATGTGTCTTAGTACAACATTTACATGGATTACACGACATGTCTTGGCATCCTGGGTATTCTTGTATCCTACGTTATGTTCCCATGTATATACATGTTCCCATGTACCCTATCCCATTCCCATGACTGTGTAATTTTAGGTACATTTTGGGTCACAAGGCATGATTCACATGGTGTGTAGTCAAACTACACTTCCTATGATATTTCTATCTATGTGTAAACCCTATCCACTATAAAAGGTGGCTACAAGGTGTGTGTTCCTTCAAACTACACATTGTGTACTTCAAAAATTTCCAAACAACTGAAGTCTCTTCACATGAATATTAGATATGCCTATTCTTCTACCTTACTCAACGTTTGACTGCCCAAAATCTTCCAAAATTTAAGGGGAAAACCACTAAACATAGATTCCAGACCTCTGGTAACCAGAACATGGAACTATGTTCACCCATGGGTGAATCTCTGCACCTCCCATAATCATACATGGGTCTCAATCCCTGATTCCATCACCCAAATCCCACAACACACCTCAATCCATCTGAAAAACACTTATCTCATTTTTTTATCATATCTACCATGAATATGGTGGTTTGAACACACTCAAATCATTCCTAGGAATGTCAAATCATCGACCCCATGGGACAATGATGAAGAATGAAAAGAACAATAGGAGAAATCGCATGAAATAATTGAACAACATAATTGGTCAATTTTATCCCAATTAATGATCTTAAATTTTTAAAACAATGTTGAAAAACTGGTGGAACCAATGTAAATAATTGGGTTCAAGAAATCAAATTAAATTTGGGCTCATGTGAAGAACATATAATCACATGACAATAAAGAAAATAATAAAATTCATGGTTATCAGTGATAAATGGGTATAAGTCTATGAAATAACATTCCATAAATTAAGAACATATAAATCATTGGTGGAGAATGCATCTATTAAAAAGTAAGGTGATGATCCCACTGTTTTCAGCATTCATCTCATGATTCTCCATGATTACCTACTATTGATCCATGTTACTGAGTCATCAACATCAATAGAGTTGTCATATTCATCATATATAATCTACTAGGGTTATGTATATAAACTTATATATTTTCCATAATGTCATATTTATTGAGAATGAGATAGGTTTTGGTCACTAAATAAATAAATAAATTCACTTAACATGCCCACCAATGGTCATCTCCAACAAAACACCCTATGTTAGAAAACTTTATTCCATGAATATGGTAAACCCAACATTTTAAAAACAATTGTGGTATTGGATTTCCCATATGAGGTCTCGTTCAATGGGAGAACCATTTATTATAAAAATATATGTGTGTGTTCTTTAATATATATTAATATTTTCAATATATTAATTCTGGGATCCTATTTCACCCAAAACCCAATGCCAACTTCGAGGAAAATCTTGAGATATAAATAGAAATATTAAAAGGTTAAAATAACAAAAACTAGATTAATTAAAATATTAACCATTAGATCTTGACGTATATATTTTCTTATAGGGGCATAAACCTTTGATAGAGGATCTGGGATGAGTATCTATGGTTGTTTGATTTCAAATGGTATATACCCCTAACAAGAGGAACATCATGTATAAGGCACTAAATATAAATACTTATGTATAGGTGGAGTAGGTGGATGGTTGTGAGTATAAGGTGATGAACCACTTTACTAATTTTCTAGAAAATTCAAGAGTATTAGTATAGAGTGACCCTCACACCCTTGGATACTGCATCTCCACTCCTTGAGAGAGTGAAGGAGATTCATTTATCTAACTTAATTTTCTGATGTTTGAGTAATAGTATATATGGTGGGGAACTTCTACTTGATTAGTCCCTAGATATATATGAGTTTATTTACATTTTAGGTTGGTTTGTGGTACCTATGAGAATACATGAGTAGATAGTTCATAATTTACGTGCATTGATATGGGTTATTCACTTAAGACTTGTGAATTTGTACAATAAATATTGGAGGTAGTAATAGTGGCCTAAGATGAGGAAGGATGTGGTAGGGTTCATATCATGTGGATTCACCTATCTATATGGGAAGACAAAGAATGAGTGACTCTCAGGTTATAGCATCCCGCCTTTTTTTCACATAAACTTTCATTACAATATACAAAACTGAGGATCTTTAAGGTTTAGTGTCTTGGAAACCAGGAACTTAATACATGAAATGAAAAAAACTTTCTTCTTAAACACTTGAAAGGATTATCCTTATGTTCATCCTAGGTTCATTACTGCATCTCATAACCTGGGGACATATATCAAAAGAAAGGGTGAGTAGAAGGCCCAGTAAGGGAAACAAGGTGACACATTTAACATGTGAACTTGAGATACATCAACAATGTCATGAAAAAAGAACTTTAAGGCATGAGAAAGAAATCATGAGGCATATCATAATAAAAATAATGTTTTTTCATAACTTGAAGATGTGGCTACAACATTTAATAAAGGCAATCATTTCCGTTTCACCAAGGTCCATCCCCAAGGTGTCAATAAATATTTCCAAGGTTATTCACCAAAGTATCAGTCTAAATGGTAAACTCTAGAGATTAAGTCTTTACCCAATGCATTGGAGCGCTATCAGGGCGAACCCTTAAATTTTCCTTTATTATCATGTGAGCCACATATATCATCATCAGTAATTTCATAAACAACCCATATAGCATAAAGTAAATGGGTTTTATTTCATAATCATAACGTTTTAAAAACTGCTTTAAAGACATGATCTTTGTGTCACTTTAAACCCCACAGAAAAGGAAGGTTGGTCTCATGTATGTATATCCCAGAATTTAAAATATAACATTTTGGTATATATGTGAATACCCCTTTAGAATAAATAGCTTTTATTATTCACTTAATAAAATAAATTAATTTCAGAATAAGAGGGAGACAGTTTGAGACGGAAATTCTGCAGCATAACGGCTATGTTATGAGGTTTTAGAAAACATTGAAAAGAGAGGGGACATGGGCAAACCACTCATAATTGATCCATAAAACAGTAGTGGAACAGAATATAAAGGATTTAAGAACATGGTAATGAAATTTGAAAGATATACCATATGAAATGAAGAACATGAAAGGAAGACAAAAATAAGATTTCTCTTATGAAAATTCAGCAGCCTAACGACGTCACTTAAACTTCAAAAAAAAGAATTGACAAGATCAAATAGGGTATCTCATCATATGAACATAAAATATCAGTAGGATAGATATAGATATAATACCCCAACATAATAAAAATTAACTTGAAAGACTTGACATGAAAGTATAACTTTGAAAAATGAGAAAGGTGAACGAATCCCTTAAAAATTCGACAGCCTAATGGCGTCACCTAAACTTCAACAAAAATGAATTGACGAGATCAAATAGGGTCTCTCATCATATGAACATAAAATATCAGTATGATATATATATAGATCATACCCCAACATAATAAAAAGTAACATGAAAGACTTGACATGAAAATATATCTTGAAAACGAGAAGGGTGAAAGAATCCCTTAAAAATTCGGCAGCCTAACAGCGCCACTTAAAACATCAAAATACTGAATTGAAGAGATCAGATAGGGTCTATAATCATATGAACATAAAATATCAGTATGATAGATATATACATCATACCCCAACATAATAAAAATAAACTTGAAAGACTTGACATGAAAGTAGAACTTTGAAAAATGAGAAAGGTGAACGAATCCCTTAAAAATTCGGCAACCTAACGGTGTCATTTAAACTTTCTTAAAATTAATTGATGAGAGAAATAGGGGGTATCTCATCATATGGACATGAAAAGGGAAGTAAGATGAATATAAAATAACATCTTCCAACATAAGATCATGGAGCATAAAAGAAATGACATAAAAGAGATTACTTGAAAAGAAAGAGAGAGGTAGGATCCCTTACCTTAAAACGTAACTCATAAAACTCAAAGGTTTGGACCTTGAGGGCCTGGGGGCACCTTGGGAGGACTCCTTGGGAGGTAATGAGACCAGAGATTCGTTGGGAAAGAGGTTGGAGTGAAAAATAAAGGAGTAAAGGGTGGGTATTTATAGGGAAGGTGAGGTGATACTTTAATAATTTCAAGGGACACCTCACAAGTGGATTTCTCAAAACCATGGGCTCTCCCATGGTATTTCCCATGGAGTTAGGACACATGGGGACCCCAATACAATAATTCATCGCCTTTGGTCGTCCAACACTTAAATTATCTCATGGAATCATCATGACACAGTTATGATGCTATTAAACATACTGAAACCCTAAAACTGTATTTTCACTATTCATCGAAAATTCAACTTTCTCAGAAAAATACCAAAATTTTACCTTAACCAAATATCGATGCTCTGATTACAAATATGAACTCCATTTTATAAAAATATTTTTCTAAATAGTTTTCATTTAATTTTTAAATAAATACACTATTCATTGAAAATTCATTTTTTTCATAAAAATCCCCAAAAATTACCTTAACATAATATCGATGCTCTGAGTTCAAAAATGAAATCCATTTTATAAAAATAATTTTCTAAATATTTTTAATTAAAAAACACTATTCACCTGAAAAAACAAATACTTAATTAATAATTTATGAAACCGTTACTTAACCATTTTATTGAATCACGTTACTTAATCAAGGTACCTAGATTATATTAATGCTTTATTTAAGTGAGATTACTAATCCATTTGGTCACATTACTAATCCTAATCATAAAATCACTATTCATAATTTACTATTCATCAAAAATTAAGTTGATCTTATTAGACTCTAAATTTCGTACTGAACATAATTGTAGAAGACCATTTTTTTAAAATCATTACACATTTTTAATTATTTAAGGTTTATATAATCATTTTCTTAAAATAACCTTTCTCTAAAAATCACCAAAAATATGCATACTATATTTATCTGGACATTTGAAAATTCATAAACTTCATCATAAGAAGAAATCAAAATTTTTATTTAAAACAAAGGATTACACAAGGCAGTTAAGGTCTCCTTACATAGCCCCTTATCACACCAGCATAGGACCTAAGAGTAAGGTGTGCTAAGGTGAGATAATCCGAGGGAGGCTCGACCAACATCGTAGGAGTTGTAATTTCTATCAGTTTGAACTTCTCGCGTAGGCGATTCTGTTCTAGCTTCACACGATGAAGTTCGGCTTGGGTTTGGTCCAGAGCAAAGCCCAGTGGTGCTACCTCCTTCCCAAGTTATGTTAGATGGGCTTCGATCAGTCCAAGACTACTGGGTGAGGCCATCGAATCTTATTTCTATATTAATTAACCAAGATCACTCATATTTAGAGACAGAAGTCGCAACATTCAGTTTTCAAAGGTCATACTGACTAATGGTCATATAATAGTTAAAACCCAACAGTCTCATTTTAATTATACTCATGTTATCAAATTAAACAGTTTTTTTGAGTATGAAAAATAAAATAACACACCAAATTAGGAAACAAGATTTATTCAAAATTTTGGTTCGTTACACAGGTCCTCTTAAATCATTATTAATTCCCAAGTAGAAATTGGATGATGGGACTATGGATATCATGTTGAGTTTTTCAAGGTTATCTCATAGTGGGGATGTAGTATGGGTTATTATGGATCAGTTGATGAAGGTTTTTCATTTTTGATCAATCTAAAAGACATATTTCATTGACGTGTTGGGAAAGATATATTTACGGGGTGAGGTAATCTTCATGGGGTGCCTTGGATCATAGTTTTAAACTAGGATTCACATGTAATGTTATTCTTATAGAAAGTAATACAAATTAAACTAAATATATAGATTTTTCTAATAACAGGCTACCATCCTTATATATATGGGTAGTCTAAAAATATCATCCATATGTAAGAGGTCATGTTTTGGGAATTTTTCATTGATTTTTGTGGTTCCTAGGAGAACCATCTAATTTTTAGAGAGTGTTCTTATAAAAATAGTAATCATGAATAAATTCAGATGGTGCCTTTCAAGGATTTATACAGTAGACCATACTTATCACCTATGTGCTAGATAGAGGTTGAGAAGACTCCTGTTATCTAGTCTTTTATCATACAAGATATGTTAGAGCATATCTGGCTAATCAAAAAGTGGTTTCTAACAAATCAAAGTATGAACAAATCCAATTCACACCAGTAACATCATCCTTTAGAGTTTCTGGTGGGAAGCTAAGTATTTTTTTGAGTTTCTCATTGGTTGGGACACAATCATATTTAGAGACAATGTAATTTGACACCCTGTTTTGTGGGTCCATTTCAAGTTTTTAATAGAATCAATAAAATGGTGTGTTATTTAGAGATTATTCAGATATATAGTGCAATGAATAATGTATTTCATGTATCCTAGATTTGGTGATATCATCCCGACCCATTCACGTGATTAATGTTGATGAGGTCAAGCTAGATTCAAATAAATAATTAAAGGAAAACTAATTTTAGATAGTGTATTGAAGTGATAATACTCTATGAAATAATATAGTTCCTCCATTATGTCTACATTGGTAGCACAGGTTTTTTCGTAAGGAAAAATGGGATCAAGAGTCTGATATATGAGTGTAATAGCTATATCTTACCACCAATGATACTCGATAGTGCATATTTGGGATTAATTTCTTTATGGAAGTGAGGTTGAAACACTAAAAACATATTGAGGTATTAATTTGATCCAATTTATATTGAACCTTGTTAATTTATTAATTTATTGGAGTTTAAAGGTTTGGATATAACTTGGGTGCATGTTTAGGAAAAACATGCTAGTGATGGAGAAATTTTAAAAGTTGTAGATTTCCTACCAGAAGACCATTATAAATATACAATATTTTTGATGGTTTTGGAAGGGGACACTTCCAACACTAATAAAATGATATTGGGGGTCTAGTGGAATCTTGGCTAGGCACCCCAAGTTTTAGTTGGTTCTCGGTAGAGTTCCAATGGTCCCTAAAAGAGTTTATAAATATTTTATTTAATTAATGAAATAAGATTAAATATAATTAAAATGAATTTTTTCAAATCATTTCTTTAGGGAGTAATGTGCACCCTCTTCCCTTATCTCTTCTCCATTCTTCTCCCTTTCACAGTGGATCTCTATCATACAAGATAAAATATGAGTACCATCTCTCACTATATGTTTTCATAGGTAAGGTTACCTCTCTTCTTGCTTCCAATCCTAGGTTTCCTCTCAATTTCACTATGATCCAGTGGTTGTTCCCAAATTATGGGAATGTTTTCATGTATTTTTATTTATTTTATTTAAGGTAAAATTAGTAGAGAATATTCAATGACAAGGACCCTATTATCCCTAGGTATGTGGTCCCTTTTATTTCCTAAGGTATTTAATCATTTTAAATGCATTGTGTGAAATGATTGAAATTATAATATGTCTTGTAAAACCAAAAACTATATTGAATTATTTTCCTTAATTTCCTATAGTTTCATTAGAACATAATAGGCTATGAGTGGATGAGGTGAGATCTGTGTTTACACTTTTGGTCTCCAGTGATTTATTCTCTTATGAGTAATGTTATGGAATGTAGTACCCCAAAGAGGGGTTGCGCCACAAAGGAGGGGTTGAAAAAGTGGTTCTTTCTTTTTAAATTTCATTCTATTTAAATTAACCATTGTGATTTGTTAGTACTAATACACTAAAAAATATATCTCAACTTTATCTAGTGATAAAAGAAATTAAAGAAAACATAGAAAAAGAAATATTTAAAGGTTTCTACCCCAATATGGGAAACCTACTCCTTATTGTGATCGGGATGAATCTAATTCATTGATCTCCCAATATTTTATAGAACTAGTTACAATTTGGGTTGAGAAGGTACCATCCTCCACTCAACACAAAAAAATGATAGATTTTACTCCAAAGGAAATCTTAGGGTAGGTTCTACTTCTAATTCACTAGGATAATCTTATGACTCTCAAAAACTTTAGATCATATTTATGTTGGATCATTCATGTTCTTCATATAATACCCATGAAAAAAATGATTCAGATCACTTTTAGTCTACGCTTATTCATAAACAATGATAATATTCCTCAAAACAATTAAAATGATCATAATAGAGTAATATCACATCATAAAAAATTTCAATAATCTGATTCTCAATCTCAAATCCATAAATACTCAGTCTCTTGAAAGTTTTATAATCACTTTATTTAACTTCTACTTTGGTCTCTATTTTTTTCATTAATATTTATTAGTCTTAGTTCTAGTATATCTCTTGAAATTATTATCCCCGTACCAAAATTAATAAATTCAGGAAAGGAAAACATAGCTCATCTTCTAGGGATAACTCATAACTAAGATCCTTGATAGATTTCCTCAGTCAACTAACCATGTGGTTGTGCACCCACTCTCACTAAATATACTATTCATTATTTAAACATTGCCTCTAGTATAATTATATAAAACTCCTTTTTCTTATTTCTATTGATAAATAAAATTCTTGGGTGAAATTCAGTTGTGATTAACATTAAAATAATTCACAAATAAATAAATGTGATAATTTCATAAAGTTCATGTAATTATATCCTCTTCATTAAACTGGATCATCTTCGGTTCACATCTTCTTCAACCTACTTATGGTGTGAATCATCTCATCATGGCACAACATCACTTCATAACTCAGTCACATGATAATTTTTACACATCAAAACTCATCTTGAATCACAAAAAATTATTTTCATGTGAATATATAAATTATGATCAATATAGAACCATCCCAACTAGTTTATAGAGATTTATCTAGCTTTGATCACCATTTATATTTATCAAATAAATTTATTTTAAAACATAAAATAATTTAAGCAGTGATCACCCTTATAATTTATCATGAAAATAAACTTGAATAAAAAATAATAATTGAGATTTTTCAATCAATAGAGAGTAGCCCAGTATCATTAGATTTCATTTCTCCATTAGAATATTCATTCTAAAAATTCTTAGACTTCAGAAATTTCAAAAACGTGTTGAGCCTTACGGATTCCCCTATGAGTCCTTTCCTTTTTCAAATTGTTAATAAAACTCAACATAAAAAGTTTAAACAAACCTTAAGGTTTTTCATATTAACCTTAAAAACTATGTTCTACCTTAAATATATCTCATAAAAACCTCATAAAGTCCTAGAGGAAACTTATGAAGTCATAGATTAATCTTATGAGGTTATCATGAACCTTATAAAGGCATGTATTGACCTTAATAAGTCATGTATCAACCTTAATAATACATGTACCAAATTTTCAAATACAAGTATTGGCCTTATAAATTCTTGTCATAACCTTATAAATACATGTATCAACATTATGAAGTATATATTAACCTTATGAAAATCTCAAGACTTATCCATTTTTCATCATAAAATCCATAATTATATATTCTCTTTAAATTGTCACAAAACCTATTGAATTCATTTTATGGATCCTAAAATCATCACAAAAAACGTTCTAAACAACTTCAACAATGTCTCAACAGCCTCTAATTATTCTCAAACATGGTTGAAAAATACAATCCTTTAAAAATTTCGTAGGGATATTTATGTAACCATGCCTTTGGACCCAGTATGGTTACCTATAACTGAGAACTTACCCTAAGGGCTGAATTTTGACCACTATTGAGTTCCTTGGTAGGGAATTTCCTTGACATTGAGATAGGTTATGGGTGAAAAGACCTAGGCATGAGACATTGATATGGGTTGATAACTTAAGGGAATATCCTCAATGTGTTTATTAATTATAAATTAGCTATACTATTTTTTAATTAAAAATTATTTTTGATAATGGATAATTGGTAAATAATGGTGCCTCATCCACCATTGGGAAATTAGGGGTGTATTTACCACTTTGAGTGGTATGGTCATACCTAGTCAACCTGAAATGATCTCAGTGATCCATAATTTACTATGGAGATAAAGAAATAGTGTAACCACTTCAACTTATGATATGTTATCATTCTTTTCTTGTCCACTTGATTTTTTGTATTGGTGAAGCACTATCCATTTTTGAATGTTTTCATGGTTGTTCATCTTTGACTCAGAGTCCTAATCTAATTGTGTACTATACACTTCATGTCCAATGTTAGTGGTAAATCAACCACCCATGATGAGATAGGAATGTCACATCATCCACCTGGAGGATGGTACTGGTGTTGAATAATCTTCTTAGGGATTTTGTCTCTTTGGGGAACCATCCTCACTAAGACTTGGGATATCAGTGGTATATCATACACCTGATTGAGATGATGTAATGGTTTCTAACCCACCCAATATATGGAATGGTGTTTTATCATCCACCTAGGTATAGAGCATATGGTTATATCATCCACTTGAGATCTTTGATCCCTCATTCACTAGATGATGTTTCATTCTCCAATGATGTTAGATTGGTGATGGATCATTCAACTAGATAGACAGTGATGGTAACACATCATTCACCTACTATATTTGATGGTGATGAATCATACACATTGATTATTATAAGAGGATTTATGTATCATTCATCCTTAAGGTGTGTGTATATAACATGGGTATATCATCCCAATCCATCATTGGATGAAGCGGGTATGGTCGCTCATGGTTTGGATGGAGCACTCCATAGGGGGCTAGGTTCTATATTTATTATTGCTTTCTTTACTAGAACTTCATATCGAGGTTTGACCAATATTTACTATAATTGTTAGAGAAATAATTGGTGGTGGATTATGGAGTTTTAATCACATCATACTATGGAATCGTAGTGCCTGAGAATATATTTTTTTTGTGGACCAAGGAAAATCCCCCTACAGGTTTCGATGGTAGAGTGGGTAGATCTTGGTTGGAGTCAGTGATAAGTCTCGACCAAGACTCAAGACCAGTTAAATATTTCCAACTTTATTTTTTATTATTTTGGACCTATTTGTATATGATCGTACTATGAGGGATCTTGTTTATACTCATATAACTTGCATGAATTTTACAAGTGTTTATTTTGATATAGATTTTGTTTAGATTTAATATTGGATAACATATAGTTATGATATATATTTTTTATGATTATTTTATATTACTATGGATATTAAATATTCTATCAGATATGATTATAGTGATTTAAACATGAGTATATAATCTCCTCACCTAATGTATATCGACCATCATCTCTATTCATCAACCTTTGGCATATAGGGAGGCCCACTTGCGGTCTCTAGCACCCGATTTGATCCAAGAAGAGGTGAACCAGGTTTGGGAATTAATAAAAATGACCCATTTTTTATTAAATCATAATTAATTTAAAATTTAATCATAAAAATTATTATTATTTTTATAAATAATAATTTAATCAATATTTTATTCAAAAATATCCCCCCACCTATAAATAGAACACTCTTTAACCCATTTCTAGTCATATGAAAAAACTTATTCCTTTTCCTATGATATGTCAAAGTATCTCCCTAAACCTTATTAGACATATTAAGGAAGCTTGGATCTTACCAAAAAAACCATCCTTTAAATCCTTAACTCACTTGCTGAATGAGTCATCCCAATGATTAAGGTAATAATCCCAATCCGAGTTCCTTCATTTCTTTTCTTCTTTTTTCTTCTACTTCATATTTCTCAAATTAATGATATGTATGTAATAATTAAATTAATGATATATTGATACTATAAAATGAATTTTAATATCATATAATGAATCAAATAGATTTTATAGTTGTTTTTAATAATCATCCATTCATGGTAAGTTTAACCCACCTATATGGATGATGTTATTAAACACAAGATGCCATATTTTATGGATGTTCCTAATAACTCAAGTTATGTAAAAATTAAAATTAATAAAGATTTTAAAATATTATTAATTTTTTTTAATTTTAAAATAAATATAAAAAATATGTCAAAATATTTTTATCATTGCTGATAAAACTACAAAAATGAATACACTAAAATATGATATAATTTAACTATAACTATTTTGGGAAATAATATATATTGTAGAACCATTTTAACTTAGAAATGACATAAAATCTATACCATGAAGTTTTAGGAGCTTATGAACTCATTAGAAAATGTCCATTTATTGTCACCATCTTTGAACCAACATTTACGAGTGATTGATTTGAACATAGTAAAAATGAAAATATAAACAAATATGAATATATAGGTATGATTATGAATATAATAAACATAAATATTGTTATGTTAAATTTAATTAATGTGTTTAATTTTTTAGTCATGAGGTAAGATGAGTGTACTTAGAAAGTTAAGACTTGAGGTACGACAACACTCTCTCTTTCTTTTCATTTTTTTTATTATGCTCTCTCTCTCTCTCTCTACCACCATTTATATTTCCCATATAATTATTTTGTATTATGTATAAATCATTTATTATTTTATTTTATTTTATTTTTATATTCCTTAAATTGGAATATACTCATCTTTCAAATAACACCACAATAATTTCTTTCAAGTCAAACCATACAAATTAAAAAAGGGAAACTCTATAAAATGTACTTTACCTTTGGTCTCATGTATATTATATTGTTTAATATATATACCTTAATATTTTTTTTATTTTATCCTTTTTATGGTATAATTATGTTTGAAATATATTTTTAATATGGTCTATCTAATCCATAATATTTTTATAGTGTAATGAATTAAAAAAACATATTATTGATTCTTTCTTGTGTTCCTTTTTTCACGTTGATCCCTTTATTCAAGAATTAAGCTTATTTATTCATTTTTTAACATCCAATATGACTTAATCCCTTATAATTTTAGGAAAATACAAGTTACCTTATTAATATTTCTTTTATGACATTATTATGTAACTCATTTCCTTCCCATTGAGTTTTCATGGTTAAATGTCAAACACGTTAATATGATGTGATGAGTTCCCATATAATTATATAGTGACTAATTAATTGTGTAATGCATAAAAATCATGAGATATTACGTATGGTTCATGGGTAGTAAGCCTAATATATTATTTTATGAAGTATTGTAATTGATCCTTGAATTATATTTATGACTACAAGTTTTTTACGTGTAACACATTCATATGATTCAAAAATTTATATTGATACTATGTTACTATGATTATTATTACATTATTCTATTAATATTAAATTTATTGTTTTTTAATATTAATTTTTCATATGATATCTCACCATGATTATGTCCTATATGCTCATTATTATTATTCCTCTAATTAGAATATTATCTCACCCTCTATTTTATGTATGTCCCAAATGTTTCACATGTTGTGATTGGAGTGACATGGGATTTAGGAGGATATTATAAAGATTAAAAATAAATATTTATATATTTTTGTTTATAAATAATATGTATTGGGTATCTCGGATTTCAAAGATAGTAGACCTCTTAGATTCTATGTTTCTAATATTATATGGGGTTTAGGCTAAAAATGTTGTAATAATATATTTATGACTTATGGGTATTTATATTTAAATAGGGGGTATCATATATAATTTATTGAATGATAATTTAGTGCATGAATATATTTGAAATAATATTTTGATTCCTTACATAGTGACCATTTGAGTTTTTAAGTATTCGATGTATCAATATTTCTTCTGGGTGACCAAGATGATCTCCACATAAAAAAATAAAGGTATCTAGATTTTTCCATTTCTAATTCACTATTATATGTGATTATATAGATTTTATGGTTATATAGAATTTTACAAATTATAAATACTTGATATTTTTCTAATACCATATTTGTACATGAACAAATAGTTCAAATATAAAGATATTCACTTTTTTTATTGGAATGTTTTATACGATATCCCTTTACAAAAATATCTTTGAAACTAATTAAATATCTCATGGATATGGGATAATTATATGAATTATTAATATGTATTCAAGTACCTTGGAATATTATCAATGAAACATTTCAAAAATATTTAATTGGGATTCTTATATTTGATATTTTATAAACATATATTATAACTATTAAATAGTAAAAATATCCCCTTTGTCAAAGAATCATGTTTGTGGTCTCAATATTAACTATTCATTTATTTCCTCTAATAATTTTATTATAATATATAAAGAAATAATACATTAATGAAATTAATAATATTTTTTCCCCAAAATGTGTTGGATGTGTAATAAAATGGGAACCACCATTTCATGGTAGTGCATCTGAAGTTGTGCCCAATATCCACATTATTTTTTGGATGTATGTGATGCATGAAATGGAAACATCCTTCTCTCATGGGATTACATCTATTATAAAACAAAGGGTTGGTTCATTTATGGTTGGAACACCTCATTAATTGAATTTCTCAATGAATGAACACTCCTATAGGTGTAACATTTGAGTGTCACATGATGACACTCAAACCATCTCATGAATGGATGGTGATCTTCATCAAATAAAGAGTTTCAAAGATTCATATAAGTTCATGATATCCTATCCTTTTAGGTTAGAAATGTATATATTATAATTTTGTTTCATTTTCAAGTTATCTGAATCTCTCTTCCATTATTTAATCTTGGTCATCACTCAGTGAAGGATCTAAACACCTTCAAGTGTTTGGGAGTCCCCAAGAAGTATTCATGGATCCATTGGATTGTGTTTTCCCCTTATAGGAAAAATTAATTTGGTTTATAGTCCCTATGATTGTCATCAATCAGACTCTATCAAATAAGAAGATGGAAATTGGTGATTTTTAGGCATTTCACACAATTTTTCGATAACATTTACACATTTTATTCCTTAGAGATAGACATATTGGTTTTTAGGATCGCTTAAACTCTTAAAGGTTTTATTATAATCCAATGAATCTCATAGATGGTATAAATGTTAGGTTTATTCAAGTATTAAATTTTTTAATCCATTTTTTAGAAAAAACATCACTATAACCATAGTGTACTCATGAACATGGTGGTTCCTCATTGGGTTCTCTAGGCTCCATGACCAGTTCCACAAGTTATGATTCCCAATGGTCCTTCAAAACACCTAGATCACCAACACCAAACCATAGCTCAAACTATGGTTCACTTTTTATTGGTTTTTGTATAATGTTAAGACAAATTACCTATGTGAGACACATCTTAATAATGGTTTACACCATGCATAATGGAATGGGCTTTTTATATATTTTAACAAGTTTTTTTACTCATATGGATTACCTTTACATAGAAGGTCTGTGCAAAGACAATATCTTGGTTAACATTACATGAAGGTAATCAAAATAGCCAATACTTGATCACCACAATGTAGTGCATGTTGTGGTGATGCAGAAAATGTTTAAAAAGTAGTTTTTTAACATTTTGATTTAATTATTTTATAAAAATAATATAAATAATTAGAAAATTTATTTGGGGATATTTTAATTTAAAAAAGTTTTATGAATTATTTAATTAGATTTTTTAATTAATTAAATTTTTTAAAACATTTAAAATATTCATAAACATTAAATATTAATATTTAAAATAACTTTTAAAAATTATATGGAATAGATTATTATTTATAAAAAAATGATTATTTATAAATCTAATGAAACAATTTATAAATGGTTATAAATTATAAATATTTAATATAAAGGTTTTTATATTTATAATTATGAATTTTTCATAATTAGTTTATTTTAAATTATTAAAATTTAAAGGTAAGACTTATTTAAAGATATTATATAGACAACATCAAAATTGTTTTGATGATTAATATGATGAAATATTTAAATAATATTTGAAATTATATATAATGATATTATGAACAGGTTCATATTGTTTTGAAAATACTTTTTTTATATTCATGTTTTAGCTACTTTATGAAATGTTTATAGTTAGAATATTTTTTTGAATAGTTCATAAATGTTTCATGATTTGGAAAATAAATAAAATTATTTATTTATATATTAATTTATTTATTATTCATGTTTAGTGAATGGTTTATGAAATGTCAATAATGTGTATGATTTAAGTTTAACTATTAAACTTCTTCTAGGATAGAGCATTGCATGACAAGAAATGTTTGATATTATAAAATTTAGATTTCCATCTACCTTGACCTGAGTTTGTAATTATATTTATGATCTTGAGAATAATTATTAAGTATAGTTTGTGTATATTAGGTGTTAGAGTTATTATAAATTGAATTCTATTCTAGGGAAAATCTCCCTGGGTAGAGGGATTTGGGGTTGAATCGCCTACTAAACTGAGGCATATTCCTTGTTAGAAAAGTGAATGGGGTTGGTTATATGTCACATCGAGATTACTTATATGGATATTTTCAATATCATATAACTATGTTCTTTTACATAAATAATTCATGTAACTTATCCATATGATGCATTTGAATATGTATCAATATAGTTTACTTCTTTTTTTGGGTGAGTAACAAAAACGTGTGGGTTGTATAAAGAGTTACACATTAATGTGGTGTGAACTAATAAATTTTGTATTTCTAATAGGGATTCTAAAAACCAAAATGTTACAAGAATGCATACCCAAAAAGTAATAAAACATGAAAATATAAATCTACCATATGATGTAATAGTTGTGGATATAATATGTATATTGCGTATAATAAATTGTACATGATCCTCGGCCCTGTTGGTGAGGACTAATTAAGTGCATCTAGGCGACCCAGGATCGAATCCAGGCAAAGGCATAATTTCCGGTATTGTAGTAGTACTATAGCAGGACTGTAGCAAGTACTGTAGCGGGTACTATAGCAGTACCGTAGTGGGGACTGTAGTAGGTAATGTTTGGAACTGTAGCAGCTGGGAATATTCCCTCGTTTGGACCTTCGGGCCACCGATTTAGTCCCTGAGCCCTTTAAGGCCTTCGGGACACCCAGGCCTTCAGGTCAGTAAGGCCTTCGATCCACCTTAAGGCCTTCGAGCCACCTTAAATGCAGATTCCAACTAGACAACCTATAAGGAAAAAGTTCTAAAATGAGTATGAGCAAGGGGTGCTCACAATTACAGAAGCTAAATGGATTTCGAGAATGATAGGGTATGGTACCTATCATCGGGACAAGTCTATGCATGCACAGGAAAGCCTATCTGAACAGCCATGCGAAGGTAGAGATCTGATTTCATGATGAAAATGCTAGGGAGGAATAGTTCCAAGTATTTATTCTGGGTTGTATGCAACGTGTGAAGCCTGTGGGAAACGAATTCCTCTAAGGCCTATGGGCCAGGTAATACTTATGCCTAAAGGCATTGTAAGAGTTCCACCTCACCCCTTGAAATGTGGATTATCAAAATCAATAAAAAAAATGAAGGCCTTCATGCCATTGGAGGGTGTATAATAAATTTTTGAGACTTGAAAACCCCTAAATCACTATGTGTGAGATTCCTTACAAATATGCACTTGTTAAACCCTTGATCATACAACTAGGTAGTTTCATGCCATATAGGGGTACCCCTAGATTATCTTATAACAAAAGAGAGTGGTGGGTGAATTTATTTTTCCAATTCGGTAGTTTCATGCCATAGAGGGGTGCCCCTAGTTTATCTTATGTCATATTTCTTTGAAATTTTCTTTATGTTACACTTAGCTATGAAACCCCAAGGGTTAGGATACCTGAGGAAGAAAGTTGATCATTATCCTTATGATGAATATGTAAAATTATTTTTTCACTTATCTTTCCAAGAATCATAATTTTTTTGATTATAATGAATCTTTACCTAAATAACTAAAGTAATGAGTTTTATACCATATTGGGGTCATTTCATAGTGAAATCTGAATATTGGATCACTAAATGTAAATGATGATTGGGTTCACCAATTTTAGTGGTAGATAAATCATTAATAGTGCTTAATGAAAACAAATAATATGTGATGTTTATCTGTTAATTTTTTCTTATTGTAGATTATGGCATACTTCACACTAATCATATTGAGATCATTATTAGGCATGAACTAAAAAATAGTGAAACATTGGTATCTGGTATTGAAAGTTTTTATCAAATAGAAAAATTTAGAGTACCAAAATATTAATTTTATAGAGATTAATTACACCAAATATGACTCATGGTAATTGGATATTGATTATGCATCTTGTAATTGGAGAGTTCTTCTTCTGTTCCTGCCATAAATAGATATCTAAGTTTGTAAATTTTCTTGAAAAAGAAGGGATTTTTAATTTCAATCAAGGATAAGTGATTTTCTATATATATAATTGAAAATTTTTATGGAATTGGGAATATTATTAATGGTTTATAAATTATAAATATGGATAATCCTATTTATAACATTCAGAATAATAAAGTTCGGGTGGAATATAATCACACCTACATTAGACAATGTATCCATGGGAATATTTGAGTTATGTTTATTTAAATACTCCATATAGATGGATTGTTTGTCTCATTTGATTATGAGCCATTTTATGCATGTAAATATTGTTTATTTTATAAAATTAAAGAATCTCCCTTTTGGATGAAATGGTGAGAGGTCCATTGGACCATTGGATGCTATACATAGTGATGTATATAAACCAGTGAGTACTTAAGAAAGTGGTGGTTTTATGTACTTTGTTACTTTTATAAATTAATTTAGTAAATATGAATATGTTTTTATAATGAAAAACAAGTATAAAATTTTTTAAAGTTAAAAGAGATTCATAATGAAGTACAAAATCAATAGGAAAAGTGTTTTAAAACTCTCTCATCAAATTGAGGTAGTGAATACTTGAGCAACTAATTCATAGCTCATTTAAGTGATTGTAGAATTATCTCACCACTCACTCCTCCTAAAACACAAAAATATAATTTTTTTTTTGAAAGGGGGATCATATCTTTTTGTACGTTATTTGATTAATGATGAGTCTATGAGTCCTTACTACCTCATTGTATACTTATATTCTGAAGACTATTGTGTTCTTACTAAATTGTGTTCCATATAAAGTAGTCATAAAGATACCATATGTGTTATGGAATGGAAAACATCCCAAGTTTTATTTTATGAGTATTCAGGTTTTTGAATCACTCATGTGATAATTTTAATTTGAAAAGTCTAGGACTTGAGTCTAAAAAATGATTTATATTTGGTTATACCAAGGAAAATAGGGGATATTGTTTATACAATCCTACTGAACACACATTTTATATGGATTGAGATAGTGTTTTCCTAGATATAAAACACATGGATCGAGTGATCATGTTAAAAAAAATTATAATTAGATAAGTTCAAGTCCAACAAATAGGAAGTTTTCTTAATATTGAAGTTGATTTGGTTTCACAAAGGGTTATAGAATAACAACCGAATCAAGTTACAGAAGAACCTATAAGGTCTTGTATGATTCGTCATGAAATAGTGAGATGTGTATTTTAGATAAAAGAAGATGAGGAGTAATTATTCATAGGTGATTAACCTACCACTTACTAGGAAGACATTGAGAGTACTAATTCTGATAAGTGGTTAAAATAAAAGGAACTTGAAATGGAATCCATGTATACTAACCAAGTTTGGAACTCGGAGGATGCACCCAAATTGGTAAAACTCATAGGGTGAAAATGGGTTTTAAACAATAAAAATGACATGTATGGTAGAGTGTCTACCTATAAAGAACACCTAGTGTAAAAGGGTTACATATAAATTCATGGTATTGGGTACAAAGATACCATTTCACATATTTCAATGATAAAGTTTATTCTTATTTTTATATCCCTGTGATATTTTTATGATTATGAGATGTATCATATGGATATTAAAATTACTTTACTTAATGTTAATTTAGTTGAGGACATGAGTTTGATACAACCCAAAGGTTTTTAAGTTCTAAGACTTCTAATGTTTTCTAGTAAAAATGGTCTATTTATGGACTAAAGATAGCTTCTTAGAGTTGGAATATATGGTTTAATGATGTAATAAAAGAGTTTTTGTTTCATAAAAAATGTGGATGATTCATGTGTGTATAAGTGTTCTTGTGTGAGTATTATAGTATTTCTGATATTCCATGTAAATGACATATTATTTATCAAAATTATGTTCAAAATCTTAATTCTAAGAATATGTGGGTGGGTAAATGTTTCTAAATTAATGACATGGGTAATTTTGTCTACATACATGGTATGAATATCTATAAAGATGGAACTAATATGTTTCTTAGACTAAATCAAAACACATATACCAGTAAATTTATAAAGTAGATATGCACGAAGAACTCCAAGAAGGGGTATTTAATAGTGTTTCATGGTTATAATATTAAGAATATTTAGAATTATTATAAATATTTATAAAGTATATATAGAATTTTGTATACATACGCCATAGGATTTATCATGTATGCCATATTTTTTAATCAACCCCATATCTCTCATGCTTTGAGAATAATAAGTATATACCAATATAATCCTAGTGAAAGTCACTAGATTGTTATTAAAACATTATTAAGTACTTTAGAAGGACTAAGGATATGTTATTTTTCTTTGAAGGTGAGGATGAACTATATGTAAGAGGTTACATAGATTTTAGTTTTAGATCTGAAAATGATTATAAAAAATCTCATTCTAGATTTTTTTGACTAAATAGAGGAGATATCAGTTGGAAGAGCTACAAACAAGCCACCATAGAAGCCTCAACAATGTAAGAAGAGTACATCACTATATCAGATACCACGAAGGGATATTTTTGTATTAAGAAGCTCATTACTAAACTTGGTGTGGTTCTTAGAATTGGGGGAGAAATTTAGAAATATTTTGATACTAATATAGTTGTTTCTAAAGATTAAAAACTATAGTCACACAAAAATACCAAACACAACCTTCTCAAATACCACATCAAACAAGTGATCGTTGTGTGGGGTGATGTAAATATCAGTTGGGTGGCTATAGAGGAAAATTTAGCAGATTAATTGAAGAAACCATTATTGCAACAAAAACATGAGGTTAATGTAGTATATTCCGGTGTAAGACACCTAATAGATTGGTTGTAATGGTTTTAAAATGTATCATGTTATTATAATAAAGGAAATATACATTTTTCATTCATTTTTGTGTGTTGTAATAAATTTAATATGAATGGTTTAATGATAATATTTCCTCAAATAATTACATTGATTCATCACTAATCAATGATCGTTATGAACTATTATATGATGTAATGATATGAAAAGGTTATCATTAATATAAATTTTTATTGATTACAAAGAGTTGTAAATGAGATATAAAGAATATATTCATGAGGTAATAAGTATAGACTTTTTACTTGGATCAATCTATGTATATCCTATAGAATTTCATACAGTAATCGATAAACTTAGGAATGAATAATTATTATCAATACTTATTATATGAGGTTGGATAGATACTTATCATGAGAACCTTCATACTTTTATAACCTATTTATTCAATTCTATTTGAATGTGATGAGCTGCACCTCAGCAAAGTATATAAGGGAAAAACTCTAAAATATTTATAAATGAGACAGTAAGGTGAAGGAGGCCAAACTCAAAGATTTTCACAATAGATTAGATGATCTGAAGATTCATCCTAATGAAAAATGTAGATTCCTTCTTCAAACAAATTACTGAAGTTGTAGGATCAATTCAAGGGCTTTTAAAAGGGATCAAAGATATTGATATTTCAAATAAACTTTTAGGAAACTTTTTTCATTTACAATGAAAAGGTGTCATCTCTTAAGGAAATAGATATCTCAAAACTTTCTCTGGATGATCTACTGATAATCGTGGTGGCATATGAGATGAGAGTCAAACCAAAAGATGCAACTAATTGAGTAAGTATGGAAATTGATTTCAAATACATGGAAAAACATGAAATTTTAGGAGATAGTGCTGATGAAGATAATGAAAAAGAACAAACTTATTTTAGTAATTTCCAAGAAATTCAAGAAGGGAAAAAGAAATTTTAAAGTAAAGTTACCACTTGCTTGTTTTAGTTGTGTAAGAGTTGGGAATATTGCCTCGTAGTGCTCAAGAAAGTTCAATAATGAAGAGAGTGAAGATGGAAACATGAAGAATCATCAAAAAAGGTTTTTCAAAAAGGGAGACATAAAACCAAGGAATAAAATACAGAGAAAGGGTTTTTTTTCAAATATTATGATGAAGATAATTAATTCCTTGAAGAAGAAGAACCATAATTTAAATCTGGAACCCATGCTTCCATGATGGTTTCTGTTGAAAATTCAAAACTATAAAGAGATAAAGCTAGATATAATCAACTTTCAACTGATTCCAATCTCAAGTTTCAACTTATTAATGATCTTGGTAAGATTGAGAATCAACATAAAAGATGAAAAATGTGTAAATAATTTGTGTATGAATCATCAGAATATGTTGATCAACTTGAATCTGAAATTGAATGACTGGAAGAAATAGTAAAAGTACATTCTTCAATCCTTGAAATCACAGAATATGTACTGTAACTAAATCTAAGAATATAAGAACAAGAAAAGGTCATCAATGAGCTTACCTCTAGACTAGAGGAGAAATCCAAGACATTTGAGATACTCGAAGAAGAAGTTGTTACTCTTAGGAGTAAACTCGACCGTGGATCAAATTCAAAAGAAGCAAAGAAGGAAATTCAATTTGGAAAATTCTCAGATATCGAGTTTCTCGTGAGATCTAAGAATGGTTTTGATGGAGCTGAAATGATTTTGAATGATCAAATACCTGCAAGAATGGGTAATAGTTTAATCTATTACAATGTCGATACATCAAATTCTAGAAATAAAGTGAGCCAAAATAAAGGAAGGTTGAAATTTGAACATGTTCAAAAGTCCGCTGAAGTGCTAAAAAAGGAACCCACAATTAAAAATAAAAGAATAACTGAAAACTATTATCCAACCTCTAAAAATTATAGGTAGCCAAACTATTTTCCAAAAGAAGGAGACATCAGGAGTAATAGAAATGAGAAGACATATCCACTTATAAAATGTAAATTCTATGGCTATCTGGGACATAAAATGTCATACTACAAAGAGGAAAGGATCTATTTTAATGTGGAAGATCTTGGAAATAAAAAAACAAGAATGAATTCATATCCTACTTATTATAGATAGAATATTTTCTATAGATATTGTTTTCATTGTTCAAACTTTGTCTATAAGGTAATGTATTTCAGGCAGAGGAATGATGGGAAAAATTCATATAAAACTCAAATATGGGTCAATATTCGTGAAACAGACAATGTTACTATTTCAAATAGTTTTTATCTTTTATAAGAATTTTATGAATATGAAGAAATCATGCATGAGGAAAAGATATATGAAAGGTTATCCCTATCTTCCACTCAATCTAATATTTCATGGAATGAAGAGAAAAAATGAAAAATTCCACCTTGCAGAAGTAGATATTAAAGCTACAAAGAACAAAAGCGCTTGGATTTTTGATAGTGGGTGCTCATCCCATATGACAGGAAATACATAATTTTTAATGAATGTTAAGAAAAGGGTTGATGGAACAGTAATGTATGGTAATGATGGTGCATTCAAGATAAAAGGTAGTGGAAGTACTAAGATAGCTATTGGAGAGCTAAAAAAACTGAATTTCTTTATATGGATGGTTTGTGTCACAATATACTTAGTGTGATTCAAATATATGAATCAGGACTAATAGTGACTTTCAATCAAAAAGGAAAGATAGGTAATTCTATCATGAAAAATTGTAGAACAGATGAAAACTTGTACTAGGTTGATAGTATAGAGAATATTTTCTATCTAGAAGTTGAATAAGAAAATTACTTATGGAACCGAAGGTTATAGTACATTAATCAATAGGAAATGGAAAATAAATCTATGTTTAAGATATTCATGGATATACCCAGTCTAAAATGTGAATGGGAAAAGACATTTGATTCCTGCATATGTGGAAATTTGGTCTATATCTCATATTGACTGAAGAAGAAAAGGGTATAAAATCTTCTTGATATCATTCATAAAGATATATGTGGACCGATAAATGTTGTTGGAGTTCATGGAGAAAGGTACTTTGTTAATTTCAATGATTATTATAGTATAATGGATTGTGTGATGGTTATACATATGAAATGGAAATTGCTTAACTGCATGAAAACTTATCATTGAATCACTCAGAATAATACTGGATAGACAATAAAAGTTCTACGGTCTAACAATGGAGGGTAATACACATCCATTGAGTTTGAAATTTACTTGGAGAAGTGTGGAATACAGTATAAGGTGGATATTTTGATAACCCCACAGAAAGATGGAGTTGTTGAGTGTACGAATCGACAGGTGAAAAATATGGCCAGAATTATGATGATTGAGAGTTGTATCCCTTGAAATTACTGGAAAGAGTGTGTTCAAGATATGGTGTATATTCAAAATTGAATAGGTGTATATATGGAAGAAACCAAGACACTATATGAGTTGTGGTGTGGAAGGAATCCCTCTTTAAAGTAATTTTGTTTTTTCAAAAGTAAATGTTTTATCAGAAAAAAATATGGAAATCAAGGAAAATATGGTGATGTGGCTGATGAAGAAATATTCCTTAGATATTCAATTAATAGAAAAACCTAAAAGTGTTTTAATAAGCGACTTAGAAAAATTTTATAAATCAGTGGTATTTAGATAGTTGAAGATAAGGCCACAAATACCATGAGGGGATCTTATGCTGATGTGATTAAAGATATAGAAGATAGGGGACATAGAATAGATTCAAATAAATAAATATAGGAAGGTGTGAAAAACAATCAAGGGTCACAAAATGATGTGGATTCAGATGAATAATCGGAAGAAGAAATTGTGGCTGTAGAAAATTTTCTGGAACCACATAGAAGAAATCGAAGAGAATAAGTTGATCAATCCAATATCATTGGGGATTGGACTGCACCCACACAAACAAGGAGAATTAGGAATAATGCACAATATACATTCCTTTCATTTGTGGAACCATCCTCGTTTGAAGAATCTAAAAATGATGAATCATGGGTTAAATCCATGAATGAAGAGTTTGACCAGTTCAACAAGAACCATACATGTGATCTAGTTTAGAGACCTGAATATCACAATCTGATTCATACGAAGTGGATTTTCAAGAAAAAATATGATGAGAATGGTTATGTGATCATAAATAAGGTCTGGTTGGTATGTAAAGAATATTCAAAAATTTAAGGTGTGGATGTTGAAGAGGCATTATCTCTAATGGCTCAATTAGAGTCAATCAGACTTTTTCTTTCCATGGAAATTCAAAGAGGATACAAAGTGTATCAAATAGATGTCAAGACTGCTTTCTTAAATTGTGTTCTAGGAGAAGAAGTTTATATAGAACAATTAGTGGTTTTTATTATTGGAAATGATGAAATGATGGTTTTCAAACTAAAGAAAGTTATATATGGATTGAAGTAGGCACCACATGCATGGTACTCTCAGCTATATTCTTATCTAAAAAAGATTGAATTCAAAAGATGAGTTGATCAAAATATCAATGTGAATAATTCTCCAAAATATCAATTCATGAAACTAGTGTAAGTTCTTGAAATTATTTTGGGTGGAAGAAGGCATGGATTAGTGGATGAATTTTCCAATCACATGAAAGAGGAATTTAAAATGTCTATGATTGGTGAACTCACATATTTCTTATGGATACAATTTATTCAGTAGAAAAACTTCACTTTTATCTCTTAGGAAAATTATGTGAGAGAGTTGTTGAATAAATTCAATATGCATGGCTCCAAACTAATTTTGACTTTGATTGCATTTGGAACTAAACTGGGAAATCATGACGATGGGACATCTATAGATCCCACACTATATAGGAGAATCATTATAAGCTTATTGGACTTGACGGTGACATGTCCAGATATTGTATTTGCAACATTATTAGCATCCCTCTTTTAAATTAATCTGAAAGAAGAACATATATAAAAAGTGGAAAGAATCGTGAGGTACATTCAAGGTACTCAAAATTATGGGTTATACTTTATTGGAGGAAAAGATAATGAATTTATAGTTTTTTCTGATGCTGACTGGGCTAAAGATGTGGTTTATAGAAATTCCACAAGTGGTGGAGAAATTTTTATTAGAAATAAATTTGTGTTCTGGTAGAGTAAGAAACAAGAAATCACTTCTATCAGTACTACTAAATCAGATTATATCTCTACAACAAAGGATTGCACTTGAATATTGTGGATAAAGAAAAAATTTATAGATATTGGTGATTAAGTGAAATAGACGATGGTGAATCACTGTGATAACAATAGAACAATTGATCATATAAAGAATCATGTTCAGCACTCCCGTATGAAACACATTGAAATAAAATATCACTTTATCAAGTAAAAGGTTGAACAAGACATGATTAAAATGGATAGTGTTGGAACTAATAATATATTGGATGACATACTAAAGAATCCATTGTTATCATTGGTGTTTAAGAATAATAGGTTGAACTTCGATGTTCAACCACCTCCCAGTGCATGATGAGGTTACAAGTGTTCCCCTCTCCCTAATTGTGATAACTTTTTTTAATCTGTTTTTGGAAGTGATGTAGGTTACGATCTAGGGGGTATGTTTTAATCTCTAAAATGTACAAATATTTATACTTGGGTTTATTTCCAATGGGAGAGAAAAGAGAAATTTGATGAGTTGTAAAGGGTGAAAATGAAATTTTTCTGTTATAAGGAAACTGTTCAGGGCATGTAATGCTTCTGTGACACAGTCATAGAATAGCTTGGACATCTATAAGTATTCCAAAACATGAGAACTCAATTCAAGTTTCCCCACTTGTTTTTTCAACTGAGCATTTCTCATGTAGACTTAGAGTGTCAGCTGAGTTGTTTCTTGCATATCAGGATTTGATAGTGACTGGTGCTCTATTGAATTTATCTGCAAATTACCAACAAACTCAAATGGGGAAATTGTTGGAACCAAGGTTGTCCTTTGATATAAATGTATTGTGGTTTGTGTTTATTTTAAATCATCTCATGGATTATAAAATATATTGCAAGGAAAGGGATCATACAGGTCAAGCCATAAGCAGTATTAAAGGTGGCATTGTTTCTCAGTGTTTTCTAAATTTTGGGGGTCCAAAATATGGAGAATAGAAAGCATTGATAAAATTGGTTCTTCTTGAAGTCCTTATGAAAATAAGGGAAATCCATGAGCATTGATAATATGGGTTTCATGAATTGTGCTTCGCAAACGTTTAAATAATTATGATGGTGTGCTCTATGGCAATGATGAGCATCATGAATGACTATGAGATTTGGATAATTGAGGCGGCATGAAGGGTTTGATGGAGAGAATCATGACAAAGTCAAATTTCAATGGTGTTTTGTGAAGGGAGGAGTTCCACAAAGACATTTTTAAGTGATCCAGAAAATGCACTAGAAGAGATGGAGCCTCACGATTGGTCTTGCCTATAAAAAAGAGGTTACACCTCTTCACTAGTTATAAAAAAATTAGAAAATATCGAATTTCTATAATTTCATGAATCAAGGGGTGATCCATGAAACTAGGATTCTATGCGTTATTGAGCTATGAAAAAAGACTATTCTAGTCTTGACCGAAGTAAATTCTTATAAGTACTGAGTGCTTCATGTAGATAGGTTGTTCTGTATTGGATCAGTGAGCTTCATGAAGAAGGTTGTTCTTTGAAGGAAATGTGCTTCACGATGACAGGTTGTTCTGCAAAGGCGAAGGATATTTGTAAAGTAGTGGGATTTTTGAATTAGTGAACATTGCTAAGTAGTGATCTCTGCAAAGGAGTGATATCTTCAAAGGAGTGAGATCTACAAAGGAGTGAACTTCGCAAAGGATATTTACAAAGGATCATTGATAAAGAAAGGTTTTGAATATCAGGTTTAAGTTGATATGGATTTTAGTGTGCAACAACTCAGGTCTACTATTCAAGAGAAGTACCATGGAAATTAAAGGGCAAAGACTTTAATTCCAAATCATTAAAGTGGCCTTCAAGTTGATAAATTGAGTTAGAATTCTCTCAAAGCAGTAAGCTAGGGGGAGTCAGTGGAAGTGTTATGTGGGACGTAGGGATATATCCCATAATTCTTGTAAAGTTAGTGTGCTTGAAACAGAGTGACTATGAACAAAATTTTGTATTCCACAGCTAGTAAAGATTAGTGGATTTTGGTATGACTGATACACTATTGGCATATTCCCCTTGTATGTAGACCTTAGCGGTGAACCAAGTAAAAGTTGTGTGTTATCTTATTATATGTGAATGTTTGATTGTTGATCATATCCATCATATAGGTTTAATGAGTTCCTACCAATGTGGGAAGAAGATCCATCACTTTGAAAGAAAAAGTTGACACCCTGATTCACCCCTCCCCTCTGAGGGTGTCCTGGGGTCCTGCAAGAGGATAGCTAATAGTATTTAAAATTGGACCCCTCAAGGTAATAAGAGGACATTAAA
Organism: Viscum album; assembly: GCA_963277665.1. Lineage (NCBI taxonomy): Eukaryota > Viridiplantae > Streptophyta > Magnoliopsida > Santalales > Viscaceae > Viscum > Viscum album. The sequence goes on along the minus strand of OY728123.1, from coordinate 1,963,431,866 downwards.
AATATGGATACGAAATTTGTGATCACACTGACAACTTCCCATAAGGAATGGTTCTCATCATGTACTTTTATCGTACCCAAATCCAACACAAGAATAGTTTCACTGCATTACATAGACCATAGTAGTAGATAACATGGTAGCCATCTAAGAGTAGACTCAACCCTCTGGGCTAGGAGAATATCTACTACTGGCTCCACCACCCAGATAATCAATTCCGAAGATGATTTAGGATATACCCTCAGCATCCATAGGTGAACCCCATCTCACTAGGTTGGGGCCATTTATATCTCAATCATCATCACCAGGTTCATTTTCCCCGGAGACGACCCTAGATACATCAGTGGTGATTTCATATCACCCCCACCCCAATGGTCTAGGGGCATTTATATCTTCATTTATGTCCATAGAATCATCAATTTTCTGACTAGAGTCATTGTATCATCAACAGTAGGACCAATCAATTCCAATGGTGGCCCCAAATAACCCCCACCCCATAGGGATGGGGGAATTTTCATCATCATCACCACCATAGAGGGAATCATTCTTCTCTAGGATGGGAAGAAAAAATCAATGTTTTTTGTCCTACATATTCCTCCCACTGCAAGACAAACCTCTATTGGTTAGGGATCGCTTGGAAATCACGACTAGAAACTCCCTCAAAGTTGTTGTTCATAGGCGGAGATGGGAGAAATGTACAAAAAAGGAAATCAGACCCTGCCAGGGTTACAAGACAAAGTGGCCCAATAAGGACAAGGGTTTGAATAACAACCCTGATGGAAATTGTGCAGAATCATCTTATTGCATAGAAAGTAATGGAACAACCAAAATTTCAAAATATTACTCTATGAATTTCATCGTTTTCAACATGGAATACATTGATCAAGATGAAAATGCAGAGGGTTGAAACATGGAAAATGTACCCCAAGAGGAGGGTGATATGGACACACTAAATAAGGTTACACGCACCCAAAACCAAAAAAGGCTTCAAAATTGTACACCACAGAATAATGATTTTCTACCTCCTTGGTGGAATAATGGAAAATAAAAAGGAAAAGATGTGAATACATATCAGTTTCCATCTTCATAGGAATAGTTGTCACAATATGATAGTGAAATACGAGCTCTCTGGAAACTCAATGAGGAGATACTTCAGGGAAATATTCCTACTAGGTATTGTCCCCATCCAGAGATAAAAATTATCCCTCCCATAACTGATCCACTAGAAATGGAGGTATCTGAATACCAAATTCGCTCTGGATCTAGATAGCTAGTTCACATAAATATGGAATCCAAAAATGATTGTGAATTCCCTCCATTTTGGTGACAGCCTCTCCCTCCCCATGGTAATCATTCATTCGTAGCATGAATTGGGGATCAGTGGGAGATGAATGTGGGACCAACTCATCAGCCCCCACCCGCTCCCTATGGATGGGAGGTGGCTTAGACAACAGTTCACCCCAAGTTACTTAATGCCATTGAATCCCTGACAACATGAATGGAAGCCATGAAAGAGTGCTTTACACCTGTGCATCCTGAAATGAAACCATATCTTGAATGGTTGGATGATATCCCACTACCAACAAACTTCGGAAACCAACCTTTTCTACCTTTAATGGTGTAGAAAACCCTGAACAACAGCTCACACACTCTGTATCCTGACGTTGGACGATGATGGACCCTTGAGATCAATAGGAGTCAACAAAATTGAGGTGTTTTGTACATACCTTGATAGGGCCAGCCTTTATTTGGTACAGTAGTGTGGTAGCGGGATCTTTTATAGTATGGGAATACCTTCATCCCCAGTTACTTTATCAGTTCAATTCAACACTGAGGAAAATGATGATTGTCAGCCTGATGAACTGCATGAAATTACAGAATGATAGGGTGTCTTATTTCATAGAAATATGGAATGGTTTAACCTATTCACTCATCGTCCCCCTCTCATAGGAGAAACTTCTAGAACTCTATGCTGAAAATATCAAGGATGAGTTATAGACACCCCTAATCCCCATGAAATATCCATGCAGGTTTCGAGAGTTCACTAAAACGGCATAATGGATTTAAGAGTCTATTTAGTGAACCCAATACAAGTCTAAACTCATCCTGCAGCATAGGGTAAATACATACAACTTAGAAACTACATCCATCACTCTCAAGCTAGCAGCGGTGACCATCAAAGCACCCAGGAAAACTCTAAACCACCCAGTACCTCTTGTTGAGCGACGACAACCACAGAATCACCCTTGGAAATAAGTACATAGAAATTAGGGTCACCTAGGATTTGAGGAATGAATGAACAATGTATAATCCTTCTAGAAAGAAAAAGTCCTTGATTATTTCTTAGAAGCCATGGATAATAACATGCTCAAACATTCATATCCCAAAAGGTTGGATGAAGTCAACCTCACTGACCATCCCAACTACTACCCTTACCATAGAAGGTTAGGTCATAATATCCAAGATTCTTTCATCTTTAAGGACATCCTTCAAGGCATGGTCAACGATAGAAAAATGATTCTAGAAAAATCCACAGATAAAGTGGTTTTCATAACAATCATTTGGTCAGAAAAAGAAGATGATTGGAAGAAAGCTCCGACCAATAAAGAGCAAAAGTTTCAAAATTGAATGACTCGAAAAATAGTTCATCAATCTCAAACCACTCTAAAAACACAGTCGTACAAACTCATTATAGCTCCACCACCCAAGAATAAGATGTCAAACGTGCCTCCCAAAGGTGGTCATGACCACTGGAAGTAGGAAGATACAGAAGAGGAAGAGTCATATTCCACTCCAATGTGAGCTTAAAATCTTATATATTTCTTCCCTATGACATCTATAGCACCTAAATCACCCCACTAAATAGAATCCTCATTAGATTAACAGATCGTCTTTAGTTATTTAAATATGATACACCTGAAAAACCCCTTCTTCAATAATGGATATTCCCCCCGAATATTTTTTTCCCACATATAACTGGGGTATGAGAGGTTTCAGGCACCAGATTTGAGGATACAAGGGACCACACAGATGTGGTTGGACAGAATATTCTATACATATCCACATGGAGGACATATATGCAGCTAACACTCTTGGGAAATCACTCTAGTAGGATCAAGAGAGGAAACTCGGTGCCTCAAATACCTCCAAGAGTTTCCCACATATGATTGTCTTGCATGACCGCATAGTGGGGTTTCAATCCAATCAACCCATACAATTGGGAAGGTCGGAGTGACCTACACCACTGTCAGTAGTTACTCCCACAACTTATGCACAAACTCTAGGTATATATACCTTAGGTGCTTTAGCTCTAAAACCACATTCCTAGAATAATCCCCATACCGAGAAGCGTTGACCTCCAGTAAAAAAATACAAAGTTATGAAACAGGTAGCTACAGTCCCAGTCAATCTCTTGATCCTTGATGTTCTCTATCTTTCAAAATAACTTTGGGTGTTACTCATTGAATCCCTCTAAATTCCACAGGAATTATAGATAGAAGTCTCTATTTGTGAGGTCTATCAAGTGTATACTATGTCATTAGGATGTCATGTCGCCATTTCATTCACTGATCAAGTTTAGGAAGAGTCCATCCAATGGAACATCAAGCCCTTATACATTTTGAGAAGAATCAATAATGTTAATATACAAAGGGTGATGATTGATAGTTGATCTATAATCAATCTCATCCTAATTTTAACCATCTGACCTTTGGTGTAAAGAAAAGGGGACTTATCCCTTAAAAATATTACCATTAAAGGATATGATAAGTGTGTGAAAAGACCTCTTGAGAAAATCAAAATTGTGGCCCAATTTGATGAAATCACATCTGACACTGATTTCATGGTTATCTAGAAAGACACTTCATATAATGTTCTTCTTAGAAGGACTTGGCTCCCTATCCACTTGGAGGTACCATCAAAATTCAATCGATGTTTGAATTACCCCATCAATGGAAAGGTCGGAATACTACATGATGAAAATGCCCCCTTCGAGGCTTGTAGATCCACATATGTTGTAGCAGAATTCTATAAGAAGGGAGGTATGTAACCAATGGTGGATGATGATATACATGTATTATCTCTCAATGGATTAGGGACCACCCCTATGAATCCCTAGATCATGCTCAATGGTGATTATGTTCTCCCCATAAACATGGTCGAAGTAGAAGATCTAATCCCAAAGGTCCAAGCCTCTCCTCTCCTTAGAAAAAATATAAAAAACAATCATCTCTGACATCTGTCTATAAGGACTCAAATTTTAAGGGATAATTATGTCTCTTCTAATAGCCTCCTTCACCCTGATACTAACAGAGAAGACCCTATATTGTCATGTTCACCTAAAAATGTCTCTATAGACTCATAAATTAAAGGGGATGAGGAAAATCTTAGGAACTCCCCTCTAGAATTCAAGGAAGGTGTCTCCACCATGATAGATGATCTCCAGTAGATAAATTTGGGAACAGAAGAAGACCCACGCCCTACTCTGATTAGTGCCTCCATGCCCCTTGAATAGCAAGATATGTACATCACATTTCTAAAGTAGTACTAATATTTGTTCTCCTAGAACCATACATAAATGCTTGTACTAAATTTAGATGTGGTTACACACTATCTCAGACTGGCCAATGAGAATTGAGGATTCAAATAGGCATCTAGGGGGATGCACCCCTCTCATGTCACCAATGTAGGGTGGAAGTTGACATATTGATCAAATCCAACATTTTCTAAGAAGTGAAATACCCAAGATGGTTTGCCAACATAGTCCCTGTCAAGAAGAAGAACAGGAATATTAGGGTTTTCATTGACTTCAGAGACCTTAATTGGAATTTCCTGAAAGATGATTTCCCATTGTCAATCACATAACTCTTGATCAATGTAACTTTTGGTTTTGAAACCCTTTCCTTTATGGATGGGTAATCGAGGTACAATCAGATCAAGATGGCCCCATAAGATAAAGAAGTCACTACTTTCAGAGTTCCTCAAGGGGCCTTATGTTATCAGGTTATTCCCTTTGGAATAAAGAATGTTGGTACCAAAAATCGATGCACCATACATCACATCTTTAATCCATTCTTGGGTAGGATAGTCGAGTGGTATGTTAATGACCTGGTTGTTAAATCTCAATAGTGATGTGATCAATACACAGATCTCCAAACAGTCTTCGACAAGCTATGATAGCATAGTCTAAATATGAATTTTTTAAAGTGTTATTTTGGGGTAATATCAGCCAAGTTAAGTGGATTTTTGGTATTCCACCAAAGCCTTGAGGTTGACCTAGAGAATACTAGTGCTATTTTATCAATGTCACTCCCCAGAAATTTAAATTAAATGAGAGGCCTCCAAGGGAACCTCAACTACATTCAGCGATTCATAGCGAACCTAGTCGGTAAAGTTGTTCCCTTCACCAGGCTAATGAAGAAGGGAGTCACCTACCAATGGGATGATGAATGTCAAAAAACCTTCGAAAGTCTCAAAAAAAGTAATTGTGGCGCCCACTAGTTTTGATTCCTTCTATGGAAGGGAGGCCATTCATATTATATGATGCCTCTATGTAATGATCACTTGGCACCCTCCTCACAAAGAAGAATGGTTATGGAAGTGATAATAGTCTCAGCTACCTCATACGGAAGATGTAGGTACTAAAACCAAATATTCTGATGTTGAAAAGAATTGTCTTTCACTCGTCTTTACAGTGAAAAAGTTGAGGAATTACTTGCAGTACCACGAAGTCCACCTAGTCTCTCATATTGACCCGCTCAAGTATATCCTTGGCCTCCCAATGTATACTGGGCACTTGGATCAACAGGAGGTCATTCTATATAAATATGAAATTCAAATCATATCATAGAAGTCAGTGAAATAGAAAGCCATAGATAATTTCCTCACAACACATCCTGCCCCAAAAATACACTAGAAGATACTGAACTCTTAGATGAAGAGGTAATCTATGCTGATAACACTCTCTAAACATGGGATATGCACATTGATGGCACCTCTATAAGTCATGTTGACATAAGAATGGAAAACCTAAATCTTGGTCAGGTTAGCCTAGGGATTGTATTTTTATCTCCATACAGAGAAGTTTTTCCCTACTCTTTCTCACTACTGAAGGTTGCAAAAATATTGAGGTCAAGTACCATGCCCTCATCACTGGATTGGAACTAACCCTACAACTAAACCTAGCCAAACTAAATATCAATGGGGGATTGGAACTAGTGATAAAGAATATTAATGGAGAATATGCCATTAAAAATGGAACAATTGGCCCCTATCATTGTCTATGTCTGGGGACTAAGGGCAGAGTTCCCTTTTCATCCCACATTGAATTGTATTCCTTGATTATAGAATGCTCATGCCGATGCACTGGCTAACACAACCTCCATCCTCATCAAACCTGATCAGGAGGAACTAACCTTTCATAATACACATTGAATAATTATATCATTAATCACCATATGTGATATGAAGAAACAAATTTGGTCATCACCACCCCATATCATGATGAACCAATAACCACCCATAGATGGATGGAGCCTATAATTGGCTATATCCAAAATGGGAATATCCTAATAGATCGTGCCATAAGGGAATAGATTTGGTGCCAATCAGCAAACTTCATTCTGCAGGATGGTCCAAATGAGAAAAAAGTACTCTACAACTGTGGATTTTATGGAATTCTCCTCAGGTTCATAGCTGAAGGAGAATTTTTCACCATCATGTAATAAGTCCATGTAGGCTCTCGTAGTGACCATCAATCTGGAATTAGGCTCTCCCACCAAATCAATAGGTTGTGATATTATTGAAAAACCATGATACAAGACTATGTGGAATTCACCAAGAAATGTTACGCATTCCATATTCATTAAAACTTCATCCATCATCCATTATAATTTCTAGATATAGACAAATATTCTTGACCATTCAACATTTGGGGGATGGATGTTGTGGGGCCATATCCCCCATCCACCGCTAAGCAATTCAAGTACATCCTTTCTGATATTGGCTTCTTTTACAAATGGGATGAGGCAATACCCATCAAGGAATTCGGGAAAAAGAATATCATCAACTATTTGAAGTCTCATACCATCACCAGGTTTGGAGTCCCGCAAACAATATTGATATACAACGATGCCAACTTCTATTCTGCAGAGTTGAAGAAACTTTACCAGAAGTAAAACATCGATTCCAATCACTCGTCTCTCTATCATGTAGTGAAAATGGATAGATATAGGCCTTAAATAATACTCTATTAGATATACTATAGAAGATAGTGAATAAGGATAAGAAGTATTTTATGGATAAAATCCTCCATTCTATATGGGAATACTGAACCACCGCGTGTAATACTCACTCATGTACAAGACCGAGGCAGTATTACACATAGAGGTCCAGCTTCCCTCACTCTAAATAGCCATTTGTAGATAGCGCTCAGATAATGTAAAATCACAAAAGTGGTTGGATGAATTGGAATGGATTGATGAGAATAGATTTCCCACATTTCACAGCTTGGAAGTCTATCAAAATCCAATAGCATAGACCTTTAATAAAAAAATTCACCTCGATTCATTCCTTCAATGAGAACTGGTGTTGGCTTTGAGAACCCCAATGATAGTGGGAAATAATCCCCTAAAATTGGAGCCCATGGGGTAAGAACCTAATGTAATACATAAGGTTTTCCATAATGGAGCCTATTTTCTAACCACCAGAAATGGAGAGCACGTCACACCACCCACCAATGCGAGATTTATCAAGAAATACTTTTCATATGATGTTAGCATGGGAATCCACATCAGAGTAAGCACTATCATTATTCCAGACCATGTGGTGCTAAACTGTACAGAGATCGTCCTAAACACATGATGTTAAACTGTATGGAGCTCATCCTGACCATGTGATATTAAAGTTTATAGAGCTCATCCTAACCACATGATGTTAAACTTTATAGAGATCATCCTGATTACATGACATAAAACTATGAAAATTCATCTGGAGTTCATGAAGTTAAACTATTCAAATTCATCCTAACCTCAGGAAGTTAAACTCTATAGAGATTGTGCTAACTACGTGATGCTAAACTATACAGAGCTTGTCCTGACCACCTGATGCTAAACTATACAGAGCTCGTCCTAACCACATGACACTAAACCATACGAAGGTTGACCTAACCACATGATGCTAAACTGTATGGAGCTCATCCTGACCACATAGAAATAAACTGTTCAGAGCTTGTACAGACCACATAATGCTAAATTGTAAGGAGCTTATCCTGACCACATGGTGCTAAACTATATGGAGCTCATCCTGACCACATGATGTTAAACTGTATGGAGTTCTCCCTGACCACATTACGTTAAACTGTACAGAGCTCATCTAGACAACTTGACATTAAACTATATAGATCTCTCCTTGGGTACATGATGTTAAAATATAAAAAATCTTCCTACGTAGATGATTTTAAACTGTTTAAATTTATCCTGACCTTATGATGTTAAACTATATAGAGATCATCCTAAACCCATGACATTAATCTTTATAGAGAACAACTTTGCTACATGACATTAAACTGTATGGTTTCCTAAGAAATATTTATGGATTGATTCCTATCATCACAATATACATAGTGAAGCCTGAATTACTATTGATGGTTCCAGCCATCGGTTAACTTTCCATTCACATCAGGTGACCCAATGTCCTTACCACATGAATTAAAACTCCACTAATCCACAATATCTATCTTCATTCATGTCGATTCACCTATATCCTTACCACATGACGTTAAACTGCATGGGATTCCTAGAACTATGTATGGATTGATCTCATTTTCAATGAGATATGCAAGGATGCCTTGATCCTATATATTGGTCAAGCCACCACATGATATAAAGTTCACATATTCTGCATGGGAACCTTGTCATTCCTTATTTCTCACATCTATCATGTCTTGCATGGGCTTAGGAATTACGGTAGAGGCTTCCCCACACAAACAAGGGTTATCATCCTTGGTAGGTTCTTGTCCTCACTATAAGATGTTAAAATGCATGGATCTCCAAAACTATGTGTGGTTTGATTCTCATTTTCATTAGATTCATAGTGACTCCCAGACTTCCACCATTATTCCCAATAGCAATGTTCCCATCAATCCATGATGGCTCGCCTCCATCCTCACCATAAGACATTAAACTATATGGAATTTCAAGAACGACTTGTGTCTTGATTCTCATTTTTTAGGAGATACATAGTGATGCTCGAACATCCATGCCATATTCTAGACACAACATTACCACTTTTCAATTTTGTCCATATTAGGCCTCTCCACATGTTGCTAAAATGCACTATCCCTTTAAGAACAATGTGTGTCTTGATTTATACAATTACAAGATACGCAGTGAAACCTAGACCTATAATCATAATCCCAACTACAAAAATCAATAGAAACAATGCCCGCCTATTTGTGTGAGATATAAAGTTGAATATATAGTTTATCATTTTAGAACTATGTGTGATTTGATTATCACATTCATGAGATACGTAGTGACACCCAAACTTTCACCCTTGGGCACAACCATAACTTTTTCATCTGATCACATGGGTTCAAACTTCCTTATCATGTGATGAAAAAACCACATGGGAATATGTCCTTATTACATGATGACAAAATAAATGATGGTACTACCTTACCAAATGAAAATAAACTGCATGACAAATTTTCTTACTGTGTGACAATAAACTTCATGAAAAAACATCCCCATTACATGAAAATAAACTATGAAAACCATCTTTCGTTATTTATTCCTTATTAAAGGATCAAAATATACTTACCTTATTTAACTAGAGTATGGGGTGCTTCCAACATCTTCAAAGAGTGCCCGAATCCAAATACCAAACTTCATGTATTATGTGTCTCAGGTCTCCATCAACCTTTTATTGCCCATGGAAAAGATATCAAGCTTCAAGGGACCCTTTTCTTAACTACTCATGCATGACTATGACTCATGAATATGTTCCTATGTCCATCAAACAAATACATCACTCTATAAAAAGGACATTCTAATAATTATGAGCCCCAACAACACTATAGTAGCACTCAACACCTCAGTCTATCTGAACTAATCCTAGTATGATTTCCCATATCATTACTCATGACCTGAGAAAACTCAAATCGTGATTTACAACACCTACATCTTCTTCTTGGAAAGATGTTGGATTTCTCTTGTCTCTGGGTATCATAATTAGTCTCTTTTGTAACATCTCCCATACTAGGTCAATGCAATTCATGACCTTAAAATGACTATGTTTTGGTCAATTTTGTATGACCCTAAACTAAATCCCTTAATGGTACAAATTTCAAGACCTCAAATATAAAACTAAACAAACAGAAAACTTTTTAGGTTGAAAACCCAGAAAGGTTGACCTAAGAAAAACCATAGTCTTTTCCCACTAAACTCTTCATTTTCAGATTTTAGGAAAAAAATAGGGTGAAAACATATAAATAATAAATCTCATAGGGTCTACTTTGTATCTGTAGAAAAAATAGAAGTTATAATCACTAGCCCCACTAGTCTAGGAAAAAGTTAGAAAATGTTTGTCACATCTCCTTGCTGTGAGAATATGTTTGCAAGGTGGTGGCACAACCTTTAGGGTGTTCAAACCCATCTTGGGTATTAAATTTTTCGAAAATCACACTTCATGATTTGGGTTCCTCAAATCACCATAAACCTTTCATGTCACATGAAAAAGATATCCATCTTCAAGAGACCATTTTCTAGGCTAGGCACATATGCCCATGAATCCTGCATATCCACCTATGGCTATCAACCAAATGTGCCACTCTATAAAAGGTACATTCAAATCCTTTTGATCCCTGACATCATCATAGGAGCACTCAACACCCCAGTGAGTTTGAACTACTCCCAATATGATTGTCCCAAACCATTCTACCAATCTGGAAATTTGGACCATGATTTAAAATCCATGTACCAAACTATTCGAGAAGATTCAACATTATATACATTACATCACCATGTTTTGTACCCTTTATCAAGGTTAGAATGTGAAACTCCAGTCTTGAATCTTTGATGGATGACACCTTGTGATTCGAAACCATAGGTCGTAGATCTTGAGTTTACATTAGGAGATAAATTTCCCTAGGGTGACAAAACCCTTCTTGAAAAGATTTCCTCTCATACCCAACATCTACATCTAGATGTTTGAGTCTTCGCCAATATTTTATTTCCCTCAGAAATAATTGGATATCATCTTTTCTTGTCCATGATACCAAAGAATAAGGGCTCTATCCCACCAATTAAATTCATCCCCTCCTTATCATAAATTATTTTTAATCCTTGTGATCCCTCACAACACCATAATATTACTCGGTGCCTCGGGGTGTTATGGTTCATCCCTGACATGTTTTCCCCATTCCATGTTCATAGACTCAAGATTTTGGGTTATGATTAACATCATCCATACTTTAAAAATCCAAGTGGACCTAGTGTCCCTAGTATTTCAACCTCACAAATATTACCTCCTTAAATCTTTCATATCCCCTTGAGTCGCACTGTAAAAAAGGGCCTTCCAACCCTCATGAGACTTAGCAACACCATGGCAGAAACTAGAACCTCAGAGTGTTTTAGGTTATTCCTGGAAAGACTGCACCATATCCCATGATCATATAAAAGGTTCGAGCTAAAATAACCTAAACTAAAGTGATAGAAGGTTTGAGTGAAATGAACTTAAACTAAAGCAAGATAAGGTCTGAGCTAAAAGACCCTAAACTAAAGAGACATAAGGTAAAAGCTAAATGACCCTAAACAAAAGTGTTATATGGTATGATATAAAATAAAATAAACTAAAAGTGGAAGATGTTTCAAACTAAAAGATCATAAACTAAAGAAATAGAAGGTCCGAGCTAAAAGACCCTAAAATAAAGTGATATAAGTTCCAAGATAAAAGACCCTAAAATAAAGTACATAGATATTATTTAGATTTTGAAATCGTGTGAGACCCATGACATGGCCTTAACATGATATACTATTCAATGGATTATCACCTTCGATAAAAATACAAAGCTCTCACCCTTTAGGAAATATATCGTACTCGGATGGTTCTTCTGCTGACCGAGTGATCTCAAGATAAATAGAACAAATTAACAATACAAAATCTCATGTGGGTGGGAATTCATGAGAATATATAAAAGGGAATCTATTATAATTTTAGCATTCAATTATAGGTGTTTGTGTTCATTCAATATAATTCAAGGAATGGGTATCGATGGCAATTTACAAAATGATAGAGCAGTGATATGCCGTACACATCATGAGGGGAAGAAAACAGAATAATATGGTTGAAATTTTGGAAAATTCATCCTTTCAAATTATGAAAGTAAGGGAGGAATCTAAACATTTCAGATTCCCTCTGGTCCTCATCAAAAAAATGGAGGTCAATACAAATTTTGAGTCCTAAAAAAAGACATTTGGAACCACTAGAAATATCGACAAGATTCTGGTGAGAGGAATAAATTTAGTTTTGGAGTGCCTCTTTCCCCTATTCTTATACTTATTTCCTAGGACAAAGAGCTTTTAAAAGAGTAGTAAACTATTCAACCCCCCTATAAGAAGTTTTCAATGAGTCTGTTGATGCTGAAAGGTTGTAACTCAGATAAGAAATCATCTCTTTATATGCCCATACCTACATAGTCCAAGTAAACATGTGATCTTGAAGTTTATATAACAACTGATGACCCTACTCCAATGCCTCCACCATCTCCCTCATTTTCTTATCAAGGGAATCCTCATTCACATGATCTTATATATCCCTTTCATTCATGGACAAATTTCTTTGAGTCAAGATTAATTTCTGCATAATTTCATAGAAAGGCTACCGATCGAAGTCGTCTGTCACTAAGTCATGAAATTACTCATGAAAGAGTTCCCCTTGGTTGTAGAATATTTCCAAGGGGGTATCAGCAATAAAGGCATGAATGTGTTCCTAGATCAAATTATGATGTGACTAAGCTTCTGAAACCAATGAGGTGGGTGTGATGGAAGGATGACTAACCAGTTGAATCAATGATAAAATAGGTGAAGAATCTTCATATTCCCCTCTCTCAACAGACACATAATCCATATCCTGTGTTGGAGGATTAAATTCCTCAATAGAATATTTTTCATTCTTAGAGTGGTTGTCACTCGAATTAGGTCACTTTATTGATGTCTCATCTAGATTTATAATCTATTCCATTATTTCCTCTAACAAATAAATTGACAAGGTGAAAGTTTTTTCCACATAATGGACCAACTGGCATAGCACGTCATTTGGATAGTTCATTATCCAAGCCCAGGCATAATCTAGGGAAAGGAAAGAAAGAATAGAATCAGAAAACAAAAGTATAATCCCAACCTCTTTATCTTCACGTGTCATCATCTTCCAAAATTGGTGGATAACTTCAGGATATCGCTCCCCTCGAACACCGACCAAAGGAAGATGGGAAACCCATTAGGTATATCCAAACTAAAAAGAAAATCAATATAGTGTATAATTTTCATAGATGACTAGTATTAGGTCGGAACGGGTAATGGAAGATAGCCTAGAGGGGGTGAATAAACCATATTTAAAATTAGAATAAATTGATTAATTAAAATAATTGTCAAATTTAATTATTAATGTAAATTAGCAGTGCAAAAACTAAATAATGCAGGGATTATTTTTATAGTAGTTTGTTCCAAAGTGGGCCTAATCAACTCTTAGACCTCTCTAATTGGTGAGAGATACGTATGCACTAAAAATGATTTATATAGGGGAATCATGACCCAATTAAAAAATCATTTTCTAGTGGAGGGATAACCACAACACTAACTTTTTTATGGGGAGTCACAACCCTTATGACCTGACTTTAGATACAAGGATTCACAACCCAAAAAGTTATGACTTTAGATATAGGGATTCAAAACCCTTATATCCTAAATTTAGAATTTGAGAGTCAAAACCTGAAGAAATAGAATAAAAAATAATGATTTTTTGTGTAAAAGAATAGAAATAAAAAATATAATTCATGTGAGGGATGGGAAAAAGTGCCACCAACTCAGAACCAGATGAAAGTAGATAAAAAATGAAATCACAGGAACTGGTTCTTGAGGATTAGTTTGTCTCGTCTCGTCAAGGCAATTGTAGTCAAAGCAGAATTAATCCAGCACATGATATAATGTTCAGGTGATGAAACAAACTATCATAGGATGTTGAAAATGCAGAGTAGGTTCAAAGTTCATAGCACTTTTTCATTGAAAATAAATTATTAAATATGTTATCTAGTAAATATTTTTTTATTCCAGTCAAATAGAGATATATATAGAGAGAGAGAGAGAATAAATATTTAGCAGTTGTAGTAGCTCTTCTTCCTTAAAAAATTAAAAATAAATTGAGTCAAGATCTTTTATAAATATCTCCATAAAAATCACAGCACCGTTGCCTCTTTATTCTTATAGAATAATTCTATAATAAAATCATTCAAAAATAATTTGAATAATACCATCAATAAAATATCTATACTAAAATCAGCATTTGATGATTTCATGCACCTTTTTAAATCCATTCAAACATCTTTAAATTTAGTCAAAACAATTCCTAAAAACTAGCATCCCCATCCAAAAGTAAAATTGAATATTTTAATTTAAATAAACTTGAAACCACAAACTTTATTAGAAAAATGTGTTGAAATAATTTTATTAATTTTTCTCTTTAAATAATGCACCAAAAACATTAAAAATTCTATAATCAAAAACCTTAGATTTCATGTGAATTTGTCTAGTATAAAAACCATTGAAAATAATCCATATATATACAACAGATCAATTTTCAATATAAAATAACAGAATGAATAGTAACTTAAGGTATGACCAATAACGTAGGGTTTCTCGACCATACTTTTCAAAATTGAATAGTAACATAGCATAGGGAATGAACAGTAACGTAACGTATGGAATGAATAGTGATTTTGCGTAGGGAATGAACACTAATGTAATGTAGGGAATGAAAAGTAATGTAGGGTTTCCCATCAATACTTCGTGGAAATGGATAGAAACATAGTACATGGTATGAATAGTAATGTAGCATATGGAATGAATAGTAACATAGGGTTTCTAAACCGTACTTTATAGAAATGAATATTAATGTAGTGTATGGTATGAACAATAACATAGGGTTTCCAAACCATAATTTGAAGAAATGAATAGTGACGTAGCATAGGGTATGAATAGTAACATAGGTTTGTCAAACCATATTTTCACTATTATGAAAATAGGGTTTCCCATATTTGTGAAAAACTAGACAACATACTTTAACAAACAATAATGAATTTTTAAAGGCTCAAAACAGAAGATTCAGACTCTGGTCAAAAATAATTATTTGTATAAAAACTTATTATATTTCTAAATAATCAAGAATCAAATCAATCCAGTATCTACTACTACATATATGATCAAAAACCAGAAGCAACAATATTCTGGAAAAACTGTAGTTCTCAAAAATCAATGTATAACTTCAGATAATTTATTCACTATCTAAATGAAATTTTAAAAATTCGATGTAAACTAATTTAATCAATATAAAAATGTTCTATTTCTATAAAATAAATTTTCGAGTGAACCATATATATTTATAAATTTGAGTAAAATAAATAAAGAAACGTTTTAAAATTACAGACTGTAGAAATTCTAAAAAAACAACAGCAAATTCATTGAATATTTAGAGTAAAAAAACATTTTTACACTTCCTCATAAACAAATGAAGTTTAGATAAATCTATTATCTATCCAACATGATAAGAATCACCCAAATCTAAACATTATGGATTGATATATCATCATAATACATATTGAAATTAATCAAGTAAAATCATATGCAATCAAAAAAAAAAGAAAAACAAGAACATGCACAAACAATCTCCCCCTTTTTGTTTGATTAAAAAACAAAACATTTGAACCATTCAAAACTGATTTTAAAATAAAATAAAACAAACTTATTTATCCCCAACTTATTTATTCTCATTTTTATAAATAAAAAAAAGTTAAAAAAAACTCCTCCCAAAAAAAATGCAGTAAAAAATTAAAATTCCAACATACAGAGTTCAAATGTAATATTTTCAAACTAAGAAAAGTATAAAGGCTTTGTAAAGATATCTAATAGCTGATTTTTAGATGGTATAAATTCTAAAACAATATAACCCTTATTCACATGACCTCTAATAAAATGAAATCTATGATCAATATTCTTTGTTCTATAATATTGTAAGGGGTTTTTAGAAATAGAAATTGCAGAAGTATTATCACAATAAATAGTCATTTTATCAAGATAAACACAAAAATCACATAATATTTTCTTAATACATAAACTTTGACCACAAATATTAGAAGCAAAGATATACATAGCTTTTTCATAGTTGTTTCTTAGATTAACAGGCAATTAAAAAATTTCCCTAAAAATGACACATACCTAATATCCTTTTTCGGTCAATCCTATAGCCTCCAAAATTAGAGTCCTAAATCAGAACAGTTATATTTTGGATAAAATAAACTAGAATAAATAGTTCCTTTAAGATATCTAAATATTATTTTTACATCTTTAAAATGACTTTCTTTAGGGTCTTCTTGAAATCTATCACAAAAATAAACACTGAAAATTATGTAGGGTCTGGATGCAGTTAAATATAGAAATATACCTATCATTCCCCTATAAAATTTAATATCAACGGATTGAATAGATGGATAAATATCTAATTTACAATTATTACCCATAGGATTTTTCATAGATTTATAATAATCAAGACAAAATAGTTTAACCAACTCTTTAGCATACTTAGACTGATTAAGAAAAATTCCATCTTTTCTTTGAAAATTTTGAAGCCCAAGAAAGAACTTTAATTTCCCCATTAAACTCATATCAAACTCATAAGACATCAAAGTATAAAATTCATTACAGAGAATTTAACTATATCCAAAAACTATATCATCAAGATATATTTTAACAATTAAAATAGCATTTAAAATTATTTTAATAAAAAATTAGGATCAACATTTCCTTTTGTAAAATAATTATTTAGAAAAAATAAATAAATCTTATCATACCAAGCATGTGGTGCTTGCTTGAGACCATACAAAGCTTTAGATAATTTAAAAACATGGTTATGACATTTTTACTTTTAAAATTAGGGGTGAGAAACATAAACTTCTTCATTTATAAAACCATTTAAGAAATTACTTTTCACATATATTTGATATAATTTAAAACCTTGAAAACAAGAAAAATCCAACAATATTATAATAGCCTATAACCTAACAATAGGTTCAAAGGAATCTTCAAAGTCTATACATTCTTCTTGAGAGTGTCCTTGACTAGTAAGTCTAGCTTTGTTTTTAAAAATCTGTCCAGATTCATCCATATTGTTTCTAAATATCCACTTAGTTCACATTATTTGATTATCCTCAAGCAATTCTACTAATGTCCAAACATTATTTCTTACAAACTAATTTAATTCATACTATATAGAAACAATCTAGTTTTCATCTTTTATAGCATCATTAACATTAAAAGGAATAAAATCATAAATAAAAGCAAAATTGGAACAATAATTTAAAATATAATTTCTGATTTTAACACTAAAATCAACATTTCCAATTATATTTTCTCTAGGATGGTATTTTTGAATCCTATAAGATTTTGGATCATGTTGAGGAGTATGCTCCCCCTCAATTGATTCAATCTTATCATGAGTAATTTTTTCACCAAGACTAAAATCTATAAACTCATCATCAATAACATTAGAATAATGATTTAATTTAACATTGTTTTCATCAAACATAACATTAACAGATTCTTCAATAATCATAGATCTTTTATTATAAACTCTAAAAGATTTACTATTATTAGAATAGCCCAGAAAAATACCTTTGTCACTCTTAGAATCAAATTTATCTAAATTATCCTTTGAATTTAAAATAAAAAAATTACAAACAAAATATCTAAATGAACAAAATTTAAGATTTTTAATTTCAAATAATTCATAGAGTTTTCTTTAACAAACGTCTAATAATAATTCTATTTCAAATATAACAAGAATCAAAAACATCCTTAACCCACAAATATCTAGGAAAATTATAATCACTTAACATAGTTGTATCCATTTCAATAAGAGCTCTATTTTTCATTATACAACACCATTTTGATGTGGTGTTCTAGGAGCATAAAAATTATGAAAATATCCATTATTTTCACAAATTTTTTCAAAATCTAAATTATGAAATTCACCTACTTTATCACCATGAATAGAAATAATCATACCGCCTTTTCATTTTGAAATAATTTACCGAAATTTGTAAGTCTAGAAAACATATCATTTTTAAAATCAATAAAGTATACCCAAGTAAATATACTATAATTATCAATAATAACTAAGGTCTATTTCTTTCCACCAAGGCAGGAAATTTTAGTGAGGCCAAATAAATCAAGATGCACTAACTGTAAAGGCCTATTTGTACTTATCTTATAGATGGTTCTAAAAGAAATTTTGTGTTTCTTCACTTTCATTCATGCATTACATATATAAATATGCTCTTTCGTAAAGGCAATAAGATCTAACACATTCTCATGTTTTGAGAGATTATGAAATATTCTGAAATTAACATGACCTAAATGTTGGTTCCATAGGATTCTATCACTCTGTACAGCATTCAAAAACTTTACATGTTGAATAGTTAGTTCTAATAAATCAAGAGTATAAAGATTTTATTTTTTATTAGCATAAAATAATAAAGAATCATCTTTAAAAACCAAACATTTATCATTTTGAAATTTGAAATTTGACTTATATTCCATCATCACATAATTGTGATATACTAATTAAATTATGTTTCAAACCATCAACATATAAAACTTTAGAAATAAATTTAGAATTTTAAATACCAACTTTACCAAAACCTTATACTTTTCCTTTGTAATTGTCTCCAAAAGAAACAGTGCATCCATCACATGTGTTATAAGTGGTAAACTTTTATGGGTCTCTAGTCATATTCCTAGAACATCCATTTTCCATGTACTATATGTTGTTCTTGATACAACCAATTAATTTTTCCTACAAAAATAAATTACTTGACAATTTTGGTACCCAAGCTACTTTGGGCCCAATAGGATTAGTAATGAATTCTATAGGTAACCAAATAGAATTTAAACATGTATTGTATGTTACTACAGATAATAAAGATTTATAAATATTAGTTTTTATAAATCCTAAGGATTTTTTAAATATAATAGAACAATAATTTTCATAATGGCCTTTCATGCCACATTTAAAACAATTAACAATTGAAGTATAGCTATTTTTACTTTTAATAATATAAGTTTTAAAAATTTGTGGTAATATTCTATCATAACAAAAACAATCTTTTTTTTATTATTTTTAGTCAAATACATCATCTTATCATATTTTTCACAACCTTTAATAAAATAAGATAAACTTTTTTTAATACATTCAACTTCCTTTTTCAAATTTTCATTCAAATATTGAGAAGATTTCAAATTTTCATTAACTTTTGAATGAGAAGTAGAAGCATTATTACTTTGTTTTTCATTCTTCTATAAAAGTATTTTATTTTCAGAAACAAGATTCTCATTTTTTTCTTTAATCTTATTACATAAATTATCTACTTTGAAAATATCTTTTATTATTATTTAAATTTCATTATTTAATTCAAAAACATTTAGATTATCATAATCATGGTTGTAATTAGAACATCTAGAATAAAAACAAGAATTTATAACATTATCCATTGATTCCATGAACCACAAGTTAATAGATTCTTTTTCATTTCCATATTTTTCGATGGAATTATATTCTTCTATACCGCTCCAAATGGTGGTCAATGCCTTTTTTTCTTTTTCTTTTTTGTATTTTTCTTTATTCATAAGTTTTGGAAAATCAAGTTTGATATAACCATTCTTCTTTCACTCATTATAGGTTACATCTGATGCATTGAAATTTTTACTACCTTTATTATCTCCCTTGTATTCTTCTTTTTGAGGGTTTTTTCTAAATTGATTCTTGAATCCTTTTTTCATTCTTTTGTATAATTTAGTAACAATTTGAGCCTTATATTATTTTTCACTATCTTGTAGATCAGAATCATAAGATTTGGTAGAAACAACATTCATGAATTTAAAAGCTACACCATTTCTTAGTCACCTCGTCAGCTATGTTCTTCAGTTCAAATTCATATTGGAGTAGTGATCCAATCAATTCATCAAGTGTATACTCTTTGAAATTCTTTCTTTTAATAATGGAATCCTTATTTTCATGAAATTTCTTTGGTAATTATCGTAGGAATATTTCAAAAAGTACTCGGTTTTATAGATCTTCTCCAAGTGAATTCATTCCATTTAAAATTATTGTGAATCTGTGGAAAATTTGGTTTACTGTTTCATCTTCACCCATATTGAAGTCTTGATACTCATCAAGAAACCTTCCAAGATTGGTACAGATTAGTGTGATAGAGACATGGTGATTGACTTGTATAATCTTCCATATTTCATGAGTTGTATTACAGTAAGACACATTACTAAATACTCTTCTGTTAGTAACACAATATAAATTATTAACAAATTTGTTATTTAAAACATATCTTATAGAATCAATTATGGTAAGAGTATCTGGGTTAGATTTAGGAAGTGTGTACTATTTTTACATGATAAACTAGTGCTCAATGCTCAACTATTTGAGGTAAGACTCTATTATGAATCTCCAGTATCCATAATCATTACCATCAAAATGCAGTGGATTTTGAGGAATCCAAGCATCATTCGAGTTCAAGCATGCTATCTTATAAGATCTTTATCCTTAAACTATGAGGTATATGAATAGGTTAGAATAATTAAATATAAAATAATACTCTATAGAGGGATCGGCTAATTTCTAAAGGAAAAACCTATGATATAAATGTTTGGTATCTGGACAGAGAATGAAAGAGATAAACTATTCTTAAGAAGGTATACCTCTTATTCCAATTGTTTGGTCAGAAAAGATAATGGAATATGGTCTAGAGTGGGGTGAATAGACCGGATTAAAAAACAAATAAACTTATTAATTAAAATAATTATCAATGTTAATTATTAAGGTAAATTAATAGCATAAAAAGTAAATAATACAAGAATGTTTTTTATAGTAGTTTTTTCCAAAGTTTTCCTACACTACTTTTATACCTCTCTACTCGGTGAGAGATAATTGTGTACTAAAAAATGATTTTTATGGGGGAATCAAAACCCAATTATAGAATCCTTTTCTAGTGGTGGGATAACCGTAACACTTAATTTTTTATGGGGAGTCACAACCATTATAACCTAAATTTAGATAGTGGGAGTCACAACCCGAAGAGTGATAAATTTAGATACAGGGAGTTACAATCCTTAGATCATGAATTTAGACTCTGTGAGTCACAACTTGAAGAAATAGAATAAAAAAACTAATGGTTTTGTGTGTAAAAGCATAAACAGAAAAAATAGAGTGTGTGTGAGAGATGGGAAAAGGTGTTATAGACTCAGAATCAGATGAAAGAAGATAAACAATGAAAGAACTGGTATTGGTTTTTGAAGATTAGATTGTCTCATCTCTTTAATGCAATTATAGTTTAACCAGAAATAATCAATCACATGAGAGAACATTCAGGTGATGAAACAGATTGTCATAGGACATTGAAAATGCATAGCAGGTTCAAAGTTCACATCACTTTCTATTTGAAAAATATAAATCAAATATGTTAGCCAGTATATCTTTTTTTATTCCTACCAGATATAGATATACATATTGAGAGAACAAATATTTAGCAGTTACAATAGCTCTGCTTCCTTCCAAAATTAAAAATAAATTGATTCAAGAGTTTTCATAAATATCTCCATAAAAATCGCAACACCATTGCCTCTATATTCCTGTAGAATAAGTCTCTAATAAAATCATTTAAAAATAATTTTAATAATACCTTCAATAAAATATCTAGAATAATTTTAGTGTTCAAGTATTTAAAAGACCCATTTAAATCCATTCAAACCTCTTTAAATTTAGTCAAAATAGTTCCTAAGAACTAGCATCACAAGTTGAATGTAAATTCAAATATTTTAATTTAAATAAACTTGAAACCACTACCTTTATTAGAAAAGTAGGATGAAATAATTTTATTAATTTTTATCTTTAAAAAATGAACCAAAAACATTAAAAAATCTTAGATAAAAAATAATATATTTAATATGAATTTATCCAGTAAAAAACCATTGAAAATAATCCATAAATATGCAACAAATCAATTTTCAACATAAAATCATAGAATAAATAGTAACGTAGGGTATGAACTGTAACGTAGGGTTTCCCAACCATACATTGCAGAAATGAACAGTAATGTAGCATAGAGAATGAACTGTAACATAACATAGGGAATAAATAGTAACGTAGTATAGGCAATGAGTAGTAATGTAATGTAGGGAATGAAAAATAATTATATTTTCCAAACTATACTTTGTTGAAATGAATAGTAATGTAGTTTAGGGAATGAATAGTAATGAAGAATAGGGAATAAACCATAACGTGGGGTTATCAAGCTATACATTATAGAAGTGAATAGTAACGTAGCGTATGGTATGAACAATAACAATGGGTTTCCAAGCCTTATTTTACAGAAATTAATAGTAACATAGCGTAGGGTATAGAAAGTAAATTAGGGTTTCCAAACCAAACTTTTCACTATTTCAAAAGTAGGGTTGCCCATATTTTGTGAAAAACTTGGAAACGTACATTAAAAAACTTCAACGAATTTTTGAAGGCACTAAATAGCATATTTAGATTTTAGTAAAAAATACTTATTTGTATAAAAACTTATTATCTTTACAAAAAATTAATAATCAAATAAATTCAACATCTGCTACTCCAAATATGATCAAGCAATAGAAGCAACAACATTCTAGAAAAATTGTAGTTTGGAAAAATCAAAGACGAAATTGAAACAATTTATTTACCATTCAAAAAACATTTTTAGACTTTAATGTAAACTAATTATAACAATATAAACATTTTGGATTTCTATAAAATCATGTTTCGAGTGAATTGGATGTCTTTATAAGATTCAATAAAATAAATAGAGAAATTTTTAAAACTACACACTATAGAAATTCTAAAATTTCATCTGTAAATTCATTGAATTTTTATAGTAAAAAACATTTTTATACTTCCTCAAAAACGAATGAAGTTTATATAAATCTATTATCTATACAACATGGTAATAATCACACAAATCCAAACACTTTTGATTGAGATATCATCAAAATTCAGAAGAAAAGTAATCAAAAAAACATATCTAATCAAACAATAGAAAAACAAGCACATGTACAAACAACCAAATCATCCACTTTAGCTGCAAGAACCCCACCCCTAAGGGATATCATATAAAATATTTCATCAAAGGATCAGATACCCTCATAAATAATCAGACCATTGAGTGCATAAAAGGGGTAAATTCAAAGTTTTCAGGACCGCGTAGCGTATACTCAGCCTCGGTAGGGCTTAGAGACATAACCTCAACTCCAGAAATGTACAGAAATCTAGGATGGTATATGGAATCTAGGATCCAAGAAGCATTGTAATATTCATAACAATGGAAATGTTCCACTATCCATCCAAATGGAAACTGGAGAGGACCAATGATCCATTAAGGAGTGCTACCTCATTGAACATGACCTAGCATTTAGTAAAGGCACGCAAGGACCGGTACTACCAAGTTAAGACGTCATCCTTCTGCAAGTCACACCACCACCACCAATGTGCTAATATAGATTCATGAACGTGTTTCCCCATATGGAAAAATCCACCCATTAAAGAACATGGATATAAAAACTTTCATTCTTAGGCTTGGAGAGAACTCCATATTCACACAATATCCACATGAGGTATAATATCCAGCCTCCAAGTGTCCCAATATGAGTCTTCACTATCACAGACTTGCTTTAAGGGGCACCTACGATGGTGAATAGTGGATGGTCTCACTCTGCTTCTAAAAAGGAAAATATTTATCCAATCCTTGAAAGAAATAAATGAGTTCATTTTCCACTCTTTCATTGATTTATCCCTTATAATAATAAGCATCACCTTTTCCAAAACTAGGTTCTACTGAGGATCATACCAGACATCTGCATCAAGAAATAATTCATCATACATTTCTCCAAGGGGAAGAATACCACCAAACTAATAAATGTCCCATAGGATGATGCCCAAGTCACCATGGGGAAAATTAAATATGTTGGTATCAGGGCACCAACATCTGACCATCTCTCAAAGAAGGTCTAGCTGGAGGAAAACAATAAATAGAGAGATCCATATGGATTCATAAAGTTGAACCCTATATAAGTCATCAACGAACTCCAAACAGCTTGTTCTGTCCCAGAAAGGCCACGCCCACTCATAGGTCCAATTGACTCTGAGATGGAGATCCCATTTCAAGTACCATATTATTCCTATATAATTCAAAGAATAGTCATTTATACTTTAATACCTCTTAGAAATAGGTTGTTGGGTTAAGTCATAGTCGTCTAGGCCTAGAGGAGAGTTGGAAAAATGATAAGATAATCCCAGGGATCAAGGTGTAACCAACCGACCATCCTTAGAAATTGTTATCTCAATGCAGTAAAAAGAAAAAGATACCCAGTGGGATGGAAGATTAAAATACAAAGGAGGAATGGTAGCATCATCTATTAAACCAAACCCATACAGAGGAATTCGATGAGAGAAGGGATAATTCTAAATGTTGAATAACAGGAACCTATTTTAGGTTTTGTTATTAGTATATACATGATATCAGGGATTGGCATTTCAATTCTTGGAGATCATGGAACTTTGATTAGATGAAGTTGAGTAACCTTGATGAGAACCAGAATCCACTTAAAAATAAGTAAGTGCCACATATTAGAAAAAGAGAATATAGAAACTTGTCAAAAAATAGAGGTATGAAAGTTCCAGTGGAATCGTGCATATCGGATGAATCAACAAGGATTTGTGGAACACCTGACATCTTAAGGACTCATGGGTTTCATAACCCACATAGATAATCATGTAATTTCATAACCCCTTTTAGACTCGTGATCGTGTGACCTGAACATGTTCATGTGAATCAGTCAAAATAAATGATCGATCCATCAGGCTCTTGGAAATTCTCAAGACCATCGCAGTACCTCATTGTTGAATGTTCCAAAAGGAATTACTGAAGTAGGATTCACATTCAGAATATACGTGAACCTAAGTGAAAGAATTCTTGTGGGATGGATCTTGTGGTAAAGGCTCGCTAACATGGTCTCACAATCAGGACTCACAGATTGATATTGTGATGGAGGCACGCGGCGGGAATAAAGGAGAGAGATCTCTAGAGAAGTGGTGGTTAGTTGAATGAATTTCTCTCCACCCCCTCCTATACATAGGGCATTTTGGGTAATACCAAGCATCTTTTAGTATACCAAACATCACCTGAATCACTGGTTCATGACACTGTCAAAGTATTTGGTGGTCATTTAATTCCCCTAAAACCGAGTCCTTGTCCCCTTGTACATCGCTTCTAAGGGGAGGGGGGTTTTTTGATGCCTTCTAAATGAGCATACTAAAAGTCACAATGTAAGAAATACTTAACTATGGGTATTATTTTCCCCATAAAATAAAATCAAGAATAGGATGGTTAAGACCCATGGATCGTGTGAAATTTTAAGAGACTTGTGATCCCATGATCATCATAGGGTCATGAGAAAGTTTCACATGCAGTGCATAACCTACGGATAATCCCAAGGAACCCCCTATCAACAAGCCTCTCTAATTTTGTAAAGGTGCCCTAGACAACTATTAGCTACATGGGTAGTAGCCGAATGATCTCCCCAAGCCACATAGTTCATCATTATAAAATGCCTGATAACCCATCAAAAAATCCTATAAAAATTGGATGAAGGATACATAAAGTGTGGGGACCTCTAGCAGCTGTATATATCACACGGATCTTGTACAAAGGGTAGAATATTTTCCCTCATAAACATTCAAGAAAAATCAGGAACACCTCAAGCCTCTGTAAAATAAAACAAAGGAAATATTGGAGGGTATTGCACTTAAAATCATAAATCAGTTAGCCAGTTGGAAAGGGAAGACCATGTCTCAAGATGGTAGGATATGTCTTGTGAATTCTGTTATCACTTCAATGTTTGTCTATTCATTTTCACTCTATAAATGGCTAGCTTCTCTACTCAAGGAACTTAGGGGTATGGTCAGAAATTTCTTTTGGACTGGTTCGATACAACAGAGGAAACTAATAACCGTGGCATGGAAGGACTATATAAATCCTATGGAAATGGGAGGAATGGGGGTAAAAGATATTAGGATATTCAATGATACATTGCTTCAAAACTTCACCTGGAGACTTTTATCTGGAGCTAACTCTTCTTTGGAATTTCTGTCTAGTAGATTTTTTGGCAGGTTACAGAATAATTCGATTGTGTATCTAAAATCCTCTGTTTGGATGTCAGTCAGAAATGCATGATCCTTCATTATGACACAGGCTAAATGGATGGTTTGTACAGATTCTCAAATGAATTGTTGGAGCACTCAGTGGTTTTCCTCCCCAATTAATCATTCCACCAGCATTCCTTTGTCTTTAAGGAGTCTTTCTATTTCTGATTTGCTGGGGACTTTAGAGGCTCATGCCATTATTTCTACTCACCTACAGATAGATATCTATAAGTATGAATATGTCGACTATGAAATCCTCATATGGAAACTAGCGCATAGTGGATGCTTCTCTAGCCATGAATCCTATATTCTTGAATGTGGAAATGCACTTGGAGTACCTGCTTGGGTGGAGGGAGTGAGGAGGCCTTACATTTCTCCTGCTGATGCACTTCTAATTTTGTGCATATGGAAGTAGTGGCTACCATTACAATCTTCATTACAGCGAATCGGAGTGGATGTTGCACCGGTATGCTTCCTCTGTTTGGCTTCGGATGAAACTGCTACTCATGTGTTTATTTTTTTCCCTTTTGCTTCTCGATTATGGAGATATTTGAATGGCATTTTCCACTGTCAATTAGCCTCTCATTCGGTTAGTGCATTGCTAAACCCAGCCATGCAATCTGATTATAGTGAGCAGGTCAAGTCCCTTCTCATTGCTGCTATTTTTTCTCTTATTTCATACATCTGGAAGGCTCGCAACAATATTGTTTTCAACAATGGAAGGCCCTACTTCAAGGAGGGTATTATGATGATGCACCGATGCATTAAGTCTACCTCGGTGAATCAATCTGGTTCAATGAATAATGACATTTCTGATTTTCTTCTATTGAGATCTCTCGGTGTAAGTGGCAGGGAGCGGAGGCCCAAAGTGATGAAATTTATCAGGTGGATTCCGCAAATAATTGATTGGCTAAAGGTGAATGTTGATGGGGCAGCCGCCGGTGCGCTTGGACCTACTAGATGTGTTGGTGTGTTCAGGACGTATTGAGGATTTTTCAAAGGATGCTTCTTTCACTATATAGGCAATGACAATGCAATCGAGGCAGAACTATGGGAAATGATAAAGGCGATTAGATATGTGGCTCGTTAGGGTTGGCGGAAGTTGTGGCTCGAATCGGACTCTTCTGTTGCAACACAGATTCTAAAGGAACTATCCAGAAATGTGCCATGGAAGATGCTTGCTGCCTGGGTAAATTCTTTGCACCTTGCTGAGTCGATTTCTCTGGATGTGTCTCATGTGTATAGAGATGAAAATTAGGTGGCGGACGCTCTTTCAAAAAGGAAAATTATGGAGGCTATCTCAAGTTGGTCATTTTTACTTCCTAGTTACTGAAATGAGCTTGTCCACAATGATAGTATTGGCACTGTGTAAACAAGGCTATCTAAGGCCCCCCTTGTCTGAGTTGTCTAATACTATTTACTCTTTTTATATATATTTTATTGGGAGCAGGTTTCCACCTGGCTCTCGGACCTTTTGGCCAAAACAAAAGAAATAAAAATAGAGTAGGTGGGAGCTAATCACGGTCGATGAAGGACATGTAGCATTCCCTTGACAATATGAAAGGCACCACATGTCCCTAGAAACATATCTACCTCATCTGGTGAAGTCCCATTGACATTTAATCCCTATCATAAAAAAATCCTCAGGTATGTCCGGGTAACCATACGCTTCCCCTTGGCTCCATAAGGGAAAATGGATTGATTTGTCTACAAAATATTATGAACCCCCATATGACCCATATCGGTCACACGACGCATCACTAAAAAATAGAGTAATGGTTGTTGAAATTGGTCATGCGATCGCACATGACTCCCAAACTTTATCACATAAAACAAAGGAAATAAAATAGGGATTATAAGGAAGGAACTCGCAGTTGTAAAACACTTGTGATGCACTAAATAATTCCATAGTGTGGTCTCATGATACCCCCAAACAAACCATCCTTGTCTCACAGAAATCCCCAAACAAGTCATCGATCATCTTGTGAAAGCCTTTAAATAGGAACTTGGATCCTTTGAAGGACCTTAGACATGTAAAAATGACTACATGTAAGTCATTCTACACATATGCATGGTAAAACAAGTCACCATTAATTGTAAATAATCCAACAATGGAGGTGTTAACGATAGGTAATTAGAGTCACTGAAAATCAGGTGATACCCTTGAATCGGTCCACAGTAGAGAATCGTAGAGACCCATAGCACCAGACCCCTTAAAAGACTCAATCCTAGACTCATTCTAGATAAACTTCACAAAGCACTGAACAATCGAGGTGGGGATGCCTATAAATTCCCCACCCCAACATAAAGAAAGGGTTGGACTCTGAGATGTTGGATGGTTGAACTTGGAATGATTCAACTTTCAACCTCTATGTACTTGTTGGATCAGTTGATATCATGACTAGAAAGACTTAAATCACGTAATATACTAGAAAAAATCTAGAGAAATAATGCACCATACATATGGTACTTTGCGTGATCATTCATAGATCATACAGAGGACTTCTGTCAATGTGCGTGAAGAACATACAGCATGTCCTCTAGATCACGCGAGACTCAATGAAAATAATACCGAATGAACATAAAGACTTTGGAATACAAGGTTTAGAAGAAATATTAAATTCGGAATAATTAAGAAAAAAACATTTTTGTTGGCCCTCATGGGCTTCGTGTGAGTCATCCAAATACATGAAGCAGCATCATGACATGTCGCCTAGATCTTAAAACACTATTTCAATATGTTATCTGGGATATGAAAAAACCTCTGTACATGTCATAGAAATTCATTTGATCCCCCATGGGCACACCACTTTGATCTTGTGAGACCCTTTGGGTCTATCACCTGATTATTGTGAAGTTCTACAGATACATCACCTTACTTATAAAATGGCGCTCACTCAAATTAGTCAAATCTTTCGATTATATTCAAACATGTCATCCAAGACTTGTGACATCCTCTAGGATAGTGAGATGATACCCACAAAGCCCTACCGACATGTCACCCAGGTCTCACGAGACCCTCTGGGCAAGTTAGCTGAGACCTGCGATTCCCTCCAAATATGACGACCATGTCTTGTGATTCCTTTTAGGGATTTAATCCAAGATATTCTACATCCTTTGATCCATGACTTGCTGAATCTTGTGATAACCTCCATATGATTCAAGAAAAATATTTTGAATGAAACAAAGTCATGTCAGCTGGATCATGTGACACCCCCTTAAACAAGCCAGCTAGATCATGTGGTGGCATTTAGGATAGGCCAATTGAGTCATGTGACACCGTCTAGAAAAGAAGTACAAATCAATATGGCATCCCAAGACTTGATAACATTGTCTATTCTCTGTGTTTAAGACCTGATCAATAGGTTATCCTCAGTTTTTAAGCCCCAATATAAAGGGAACTATAATTACTCTGATTCCTTCCATATTTAGGATATGTAGACCACCTCTCCCCAAGGTTCGAGCTCCATATTTATCATCCAGGGAAATACCAACATATAGGTCTTTTATTCAAAGAAATTACATTAATTACATTCTATCCATTGTTTATCCAAATAATCATGGATCACGTGGGCTTATGGAATTTAAATGATCATAACACTTTTACTATAAACCTACACAATTGTATAGGGAAGCCTCAGTATGTAAGCCTTGATATAAAATGAACTATGATGACTCTAATTCCTACCATAACCAGGATATGTAGGATGCCTTTTTTAAGGCCCGAGTTCAAATAATCCCCCCTTTTAGTGTAGGTACTTTTGCAACTTCAACATCTCAACTAACAAGACCCAATTAGTCATTGGATATGATCACCTTATTTTATCCATGAGAAGACTGATAAATCAACTGAACTATGATGTATTTAATTCTTTCCATAACCAAGATACGTAGTAAGTATCTCTAATACCTGAGTTCCATGATAAATCATCTCAGGGTAGTCCCAGTGCATAAGTACTACATCATGAGCAATGAAATGATCATTTTCCATCCCTTTTTTCTCATACCAATCATAGATCACATGAGCTTATGGAGGTGCGATAATTATATAATCTTCACTATGAATCCCTATAATGATAGGGTTAACCTCAATATATAATACCTAAATGAATGAACTATGAAAAACATGATTCTCTCTATACTTGGGATATATAGGAAATCCCTTCGGGACTTGATCTTTAAGGTTTCCCAGAGCACACATATTATTCCTTTCTGTGTGATATCAAACTATACATGTCAATTAAACTACATAGGTTTTGATTCCAGAAATAATCAAGATACGTAGGATTCCTCATAATGGCACAATCCCCTCCTTAGAATATTAACTACCCCCTTACACGGGAGCACATTCCGAAGAACTTGGTTATACGGATTCACCATATAAGCATCCACCCATTACTGGAAAATGTTTTATAACCTTAAATGCATACAGATGGATTCCCCAAATAGATCCTAGTCTTTTTCATATGAAAGATAATTAACCTATAATCATTTTTTTAGGGTAACCAGTCCTGTATTGGGATTAAGAATAGATTCATGAACATATCTTAAATCTAATAGAGATTCCCATAGTAGGCAAAAATCCCCCCCCCCCCAATGGTGTGATGAGCCCAACCTCCCATCCTCTCAAATAATGCAATTCCCCAAGAGTTGTTGGGCTTGAAAACCCAGATGACCACCAGCCTTTGGAAAGTATGTCTGTACCCAACTACAGATGGGGGAACCATTATGAGTTTCTAGGGAATATGAAACAGATGTTAAAATCAGTGTGTGTGATTGATAGAGACCTTACCCCCCCCCCCAAACCAATGCATCAATAAAAACCCATTCCATACATTGAATCCTTAACAAAAAAGTTGATTTAGGTTTTTTTATACCTATATTTTTTCTTATACTTTATTATTTTGGAGTGTTGAGTTTTCTGACTTGTAATCTTTTATCTTCCACTATTTTAGGATAAATTCATTCCCATTTTAATCATGTATGATTCCAGGTGCTAGTTTCCAACCTATGGAGATCGGGACCACCCTTCATGCTATGTCAGAGTCAACTCAAGAATCAGGTTACTAGGGTAATAAATATGGTTAGTGAGAAATTGGTATTAGAGGTATAGGTTAAATATATTTCCTTGATGTTAGTATGTGTATTTGGATGTTTTTATGGGACTAAGGGGGTTCTTTCAAGTGAATTTATGGCCATCTCTCATCATAACAAGCCTTAAGTTTCCATGGTTTTTTATTAGAAGTATCTTTGATGAGTTTGTTGATCTGATTCATATTATTGCTCGTGTTTTCCAAGCTCTGGGATAGGAACCTGTACCCACTATCATTTAGGCTCTAGTTGTGAAAGCTCAAAGGGGTGAATCTCAAAATCATTATCAAGTGTTTATTTTCTAGAAAAAAACCTTTTTTCAAGAATATAAGGATCATCAATAGGATTAGGATTAGTTGAATAATTCATATCACATTTTTTGTTTTCTTGAAGATCCCTCATCTGATTAAGGTGAAATGTGATACCTGTAAGATGGAATGGCCTAGCAGGAGATAGTGATATTTGATGGTAACAATGAGTAAGCATGGGTGTTTGGAGTGGATGGTCTTTAGATTTCATTTCATTGGCCATTTGAATGAAAAATATATTATTATGGAAAAGGATATGGGGTTTTTCAACCTTTAGTAGGCTAAAAGGACCATTAAGTAGTACATGAATTGATTTTTCGAGCTTGTGAATTTTTCACCTGAAATGGTATAAAATGAGAAGATTTAGGATCAATGGTTCAAGATGGGTCTTGATCTAACATACATTCATAGGTTTTCTTACTAAATCTCACTTCATATTCTAATATATCGAATAGAGAATTGATGGTTGAGCTTGATCTGGATGGTACATCATAATTGAAAAGAGTTCCTTTTTCTCCCAGTGCTAGTTCTGGAAGTTACTTTAAAGGAAATAGGATGTTTAATAAGTCATGTGGTGTTTATCAATAGAATTAATCCTCCAAACCTCCTAAAATTATTAAAAGAGTCCCTTGGACTTTATTTTATTGTAGAAAGGATGGTAATTCGATACGTGTTTCTACTGAGGAGCCAAAGATTTGTAGTTATTATGGTTGCTCAAGAAACCTACATGAATTCTTCCATTTCTATTCTACTCCACATAGTGACATAGTCTCATAAGCAACTAAAATTACTATGGTGTAATCAAATTCTTCAAGATCAAAGGGGTTCTAGCCACAGACATTCAAAATGAAGCTTTTTCACAAAGTGGAAGAGCCTCCATAAGAATTTGATACAGGTATAGTAACTTTAAGATGTACCATCACTATAGATTCATCTTTAGTGACATCTTTATTTGATATTTTTTTATCTCACTCATTTATATATACATGTATTGTGAACCTATTAAATTCCACTACGGATCTTTTATCTTATATGATGTATATTATTACGCCCCTCGGAATGAAGAGAGAGTAGGGTCATTGTTGTCCTACTTGTGTTTTCTCTATATATAAGATTTATCATGACTAGAATTTTATATTTATTTACATGAAACCAATAAATTTCATTTTTAGGATGGACTATCTCATTTCTAATAATTACCAAATTGATTGTTATCTTCAGTGGGTCTCTTTTACTATGCCTAATGGGGTGTGTCGTGTTTTTCAAGGAGAATGGGACCCAAGGTCAAGTAGGGCCATACCTTATTTTCAAGAGTCAAGGAAAGTAACATTATTTTTTATTTTTAACTAGATCATTAATCCTTGAGTGATGATCTCCATCCAGTGTTCATATATTTTCTTGAAGTGTTTCCTTCTGATTTCTCTAGTTTTCCACTAGTAAGAGAGGTAGAGTTTTCTATTGATTTAGTGTCTGGTACTCAACCAATGTTGATTCCTTATTACCATATGGAATAATATGAACTAAAATATTTGGATACTCAATTGGGTTACTTCTTAGGGAAATAATTCATTCTCCCTAGTGTGTCTCCTTGGGTGGTACCTATTCTCTTTTCCAATAAATCTAATGGGAAACTTTTACTATCTATTAATTATCATAAACTCAATCAAGTTATAGTGAAAAATAATTATTTGTTACCATATATTGATGATATATTTTTCAAGTTAAAAGGGGTGAAGTGGTTCTCAAATATTGATCCTTGATCTGGTTATCGCCAGTTGAGAATAAAGGAATCTAACATTAATAATTCCACCTTCCAGAGTAAGTACAACCATTATGAGTATCTTGTCATTCCATTTTCTCTAACCAATGATCCTAAAATATTTATTCCATTGATGAATATAATCTACCATGAGTATCTTTATATGTTCATTGTGGTCTTTTGGGAATGAAATTCTAGTTTACTCTCATTCCAAGGAGGGTCATGTATTTCATCTGAGAGTAGTTCAGAAAATGTTGGGAAATCACCAAATCTATTCCAAGCTATCAAAATGTGGTTTTGGATTCAGGAAGATAAGTTCTTGGGAAACATATTCTCTAAACATGTTATTTCATTCAATCTTGATAAGGTGAAAATTTTTATGACATGGGAGAAACTGTGGAATGTTTTCACGATTCAAATATTTTTGGGTTTAGTGGGGTATTATCACTGGTATGTAAGGGATTTCCCTAAGTTGGAATCTCTGATGACTGCTCTCACTAGAAATATGGTGAATATTACTTAGGATGTTAAATTTTAGAGTTATTTTTTTGATCTAAATTTATTTTTACCTCTTAATTAGTGTTGACTCTTCCAGAGTTCTGGAAGGGCTATGTGCTCTTTTTTGATACATCGGGTTCGGTTTTGTATGAATTCTTATATAGGGAGATCATATGGTAGCCTATAGTTCTTGATATATTAGGCCACATGATAGGAATTATCTAACCCATGACCTTGAACTCTCAATCGTGATTAATTCACATAATATTTGATATAATTTCCTTTTCTAAGTAAGTTTTACCATGTTTTCTGACCATTAGAGCCCAAATTATATCTTCACTCAAAAAAATTGAACCTTTGGAAAAGTATTTGGATATAGTACCTACAGTATTTCTATTTCAACATTTCTACACTCTAGGGAATGGTAATTCCATTAAAGATACTTTGATTATGAAACATTACCACCCAGACCATGATAGAATCATTAGAAGAGTGGAACTCGATGGATCTTTTTTCACAATTTCATCTGGGAGTCCGAGAATAAGAGGATGAGGTTGTATTGAAAATAATTTAGTTAAACTACTCCCTTATTGATATTATTCTTTAAGATTAGTATCTTGATGATGAATTATATGTCTTTATGGACTCTCTTTATGGTTGGGATACTGTTAATGAGTTGTCGTTATCTTCTGATGGTATCTTGTGTTTTCAAAATGGGTTTATTGTCCCTTTGTCTATGAGAAAATAAGTGATGGGTGATTTCCATAATTTCTAGTGGTTGGTGTAACATGGTAACATAAATATGTTCTATGGAATGTGGTAATGATTATAATGGCCAGGTATGAGATAGAACAATGCTAATTTTTTTTCTCATTGTTATACTTGCCAATAGGCCAAGGTTGAGCACTAGATACCATCGGGTTTACTTCCACCACTTCTCATTCCAACTGGAAGTGGGAAGATATTTATTTGGACTTTTTGGTTGGTATGACACATACCCCTCAAGGAAATAATTTGATATGGGTTTTGATCAATACACTAACCAAATCAGTTTACTTTATACCCATTCTTGATACAACCAAAGTTGAGGAGTTAGAAAATCTATATGTGAAAGTGATTTTTCTTTTTTACAAACTTCCATATACTATAGTCTCTAATAAATATACTCGTTTTACATATAATTTTTTGTGAGGACTTCAGGATTTTATGGGATCTTAGGTTCATTTGTGTATGATATACCATCTATTAATGAATGGACAGACAGAAAGGGTTATACAGATTCGTGAAGATATGTTATGGGCTTGAGTTCATGACTTTGGTTATATTGGGATATCCATTTATAACTTTTTGAATTTTATTGTCATAATAGTTACCAATATTCAATTAGGATGACCCCCTTTGAGGCTATATAAATCTTCATTATATTGGTTGGAGATTGGTGAAACTTCCTTGATGGGACCATGTTTGGTCCAATAGATGATAGTTCAGATTCAGTTGATATGTCAGAAAATGATAATGATATAGATCTAGTAAAAGTATTATTTTCACCTTTGTAAGTGACCTTTGGAGTTTTTAGTTAGTGGTCAGTTGTTCTTGAGATTTTCACCTCGTTTGGGTCATTGGTGACCAGGGAAATAGGGGAAGCCTACACCATGGTGTTTGGGACATTTCAAGGTTGTTCAGAAGGTGGGAAAGTGGATTAATTTCTAGAACTTCCACCATATTTTACATTGATGCATAATGTGTTCCATGTATCTCAGCTTAAAAAATATCTTTATAACCCATCTCAAGTTTTGAGCTGGATTTATCTTGTTATTGAGCCTGATTTATCAATGGCTGAGCATCCAGTCATGATTATTGATTCAGTTACAAAGGTTCTTTATGAGAGGAATATACCTTTGTTTAGGTTCTATGGAAACAAGGTTATGATTCTCAGGAGACTTGGGACCATGTGGCACTGATGAGAGAGTAGTATCCTCATCTCTTTAATATGTAAACTTCTTGATAGGCCTTCTGGGGGCAGAAGGTTTTTATAGTGGGGAGGTTATGACATCTCGTTTTCTTATTTTAGGTATTTTTTTACCCATGTTTTGGTCTATTTTCAGTCGTGACTTTTTTTGGGTTTATGTTGGGAGAATTGGGAAAATATTGGAAGCCCAAGGGGTTGTGCACAGTTTGTGTATGGTTAGGGAAAACCATGTGGTTAGGCCCATAAAAATGTGCACCCTAATGTGAGACATTTTGATGGGGTGAATAGTTTTCCAAACCATATTGACAACCCCTCAAAACCATGCACCCCATTTACAATGGGAAATTCACATTTGACACGGGGTTAGTTTAACCGTGGGGCTAAACTGTTCACCCCAAATAAAAGACTAGTAGTGGTGTGTAGGTTTTAATTCCTCTAAAAATTATATTAAAAATATTGAACCCCTTCTTTAATAATCCTAATCTCGTCATTCGACCCTAACAAGAATTGTTGTATCTAAGAGGCTCTCAAGAGGAGAAATTAACTCCTCCAAACCTTTTTCTTGTAATGTCTAATAGGTGCTGATCTCGTTTGATCTCCTCTAGGTATGTGGATCTATTCTCATATGGTTTCTTCCAATATTCCTTTATATCCTCCTTAGAGTCTGATAGGTCATCATGTAATTTATGGATCTAAACTACATTGTATTAGATCTTGATTCTAGATTGTGTTACTATATCTTCCATGCCTTTGTTCTTCATTGATGAATCTCATTATGGGTGTTGATTTCTGTGATCCTTTGATTAAATGGTTGGTGATTCCATAATTCTTTCCCCTATGATTGAAACCTTGAATCGCTTGATTAAATTGAAATGAGTTTTTAATTGATTTAAAAACATAGATTTTTGACAATTGGATCTTTTATTTGAAATGGACATGATATTTAAGAAAAAAATCCAAATTCAATATACTTTAAATTGTGAGGTGAATTTATGAAAAATTATGGTTGGATTTAGAAATTATTTTGATAAAATGATTTTATGTGGATATTAGAAAAATGATTCAAACTAAATGATGATTTAAAATGGAATGAAATGATGAAAACCTGTGATTTGGTTATGAAATGAGAAATTCATGTTGAAAAATTAAATTGGGAAATTATATTTTGAAATTATGTGAAAAAATTGATTGTCATTTTCAATGATTGGTTGATTGATTAAAGAACATGTAAGTCTGGGTAGTTAGTAGGTAGCTTGGATAGGAATTCTATGATATTGATCCCCTAGTAATGGATTTACAATGATAGTTTTCACTAAAACAACTGTAGAATGACTTCCCATAATGGGTTCCCCTATTGGGGTGTATACTACCCATGATGGGTTTCCCTATTGGGGTAAATTTGTGTGTGAAAACCTAACTAGATCTGAGATCATTACTAAGATGTGTGTGGTTTCTATTACCAAATAAACTAATGTACCATAGGTATATTTTGCATGGTTATTTTTTAATTTATTTTATTATACATGTAAATGATTTATTTAATTTTTTTATTCATTCCAAATGATTTATATAAACTATTTTATATAAAATTTTCATTAAATCCTATTTGAAAGTTGTTTTGTTATATCTTCCTTCTTTTGATTGAAAAGTATGTTTTGTGAAAAATATATAAATTCCATTCCTTAATTGATTTAAATTTATATAATAATTGGTTTATCATTTTTCTATTGATTATGAAACACTTGGTGAGCCCCAACTAGGATTTACAGCCCACACTCTACCTTTTCCTTTGGGCATTAGTATACTTTGTTATGTGAGTTCTGAGCAAAGGGAAATCACCACTTAGAGTTGGGGGATATTATTGATCCTTTGGACCATGGAGTGATGATTTTGTATAATGAAGCTATTTTTCATTTGTTAAATAGGATCTTTGAGACCTTTTTCATATGTTTTGATGTTTTCATCTTAGGATGAAGTTTCCTTTGGGGTGTTTGTCTTCTTCATCATCATCATTTCCATTTTTATTCAAGAAATGTTTACAAGAAGGACAGCGCTAAGGAGGCTGAAAATAATGCAGACCAAGGGCATCACCCCGAATCAGATTCACTCCCTCAGGATTCAATTGAAAACCATTATAAAAAAAGTTGACTGAGACATCATCGCTCACAAGGGATGCCAAATGATCCACCACTTTTTTTCCCTCTCTCCAATTATGTGTAACGCATGTGTTCCTGGTTATTACGGATTTTCATTCCCTAATTGTATAAATTATTGGACATGGGAAATTGCCTTTGCTTCAGAGCGCATCATGAGTGACCCGAGAGTCCGTCTCCACCTACGATAAATTGATTCCTATCTGGCTGCATAAGGTTAGGCATATAAGCACTGCTCTCACCTCCGCCTGTAGGGAGCTATTAGAACCAAAATTCACAGATAATTCTAGCACCACGCTCCCATACGTGTCCCGGACAACCCCTCCCCCTCGCATCATCCCCTGTCTGCATGACCCATCAACATTCAACTTCAATCCCTCCTCCGATGGGTGCCACCACACCCAATTCCCCTGACTCCCGAGACCCAATTCCTGGTCCAACCCTCGAGCCCCGTATAGTGCCCACATCGCCAGTACATCCTTCCAGTTACCTGCAAGATAAAACTAGTCCACCAAGGTAAAGAATATCCTGGCGACAATCGCCCTAACCGAGGATGGCGCCTCCTCAAACCTCGCCAAGTTCCTAGCCTTCCACAACGCCCAGCACCCAGCGCTCAGAGTAACAACCCATGCCCCCTTCTCCTTCCCGGTCGGGTCCACTCCCTGGAACCCTCCAGATAGTAAATTCTCAGTGCTCTTTTCCTGGAAGGATAGACCGAAGCAACCACCAAGGAAACCCCACACCGAGTGAGCCAAATCCCCTACTGCAAATATGTGAGACAGTGTCTCCTCCCATAATCCTGCACCACAACAGTAATGAGAGGCCATACTAATCCCCAGCCACTTGATATTATCATCAGATGGTAGCACACAATTCTGTATCCTCCATGTGAGAAAGTTGAACTTAGTTGGTAGGGAATTACACCAAAGCCAGCCACTCCACCCTACTTGTTTTCCCTGGGGGGCACTACTCCTACAGAACTCTTTCGACATAAACTTCCCCGTGGGGGAAGGAGTGAAGAAACATCGATCCCACTCCATGCTGATGAGGATAGAATAAAAAATCTCACGCTGGTCGTCATCCATAATGGCTCTAAAGAAGGATGGATACT
This sequence comes from Viscum album, assembly GCA_963277665.1. Lineage (NCBI taxonomy): Eukaryota > Viridiplantae > Streptophyta > Magnoliopsida > Santalales > Viscaceae > Viscum > Viscum album. The sequence continues at coordinate 1,963,392,427 of OY728123.1, read as the reverse complement.
GCACCGACTCCTTGAAATTGATCATGGGTTCTGGGGATCCCGGATACCTGAGGAGGCTACATGACCAGTTATGATTCCAAAACAATATGTTCCCCTCCCCAACGATCCACTAAGATAGCTGAAAAATGTCTCGAATTATGGTACTGACCGCCGACCAAAAAGGTGATCCACTCACCGAAGAAAAACCAGCATTGTCCATGTACCTGCATGACATGAGACTCCCCCACAAAGACCGTTCTTCAATGACCTCCCATGCCATCTTCGCATGCATACAATGAATCGTGACATCTAAGCTCTTCACATTAATCCCACCCTCCCGAATGGGCCATGCCATCTTCCTCCAAGAGACCCAAAGCCTTTTCCCCTCCGAAGCTGCATCCCAGATAAACTGAGCCAAAAGCTTATCAATGGATCTAACAACCCCCTTTGGAACATTGGTCGTCGATAGTGTATGGATAGGAATGGCCAAAAGAAGACTGTTCACAAGCGATATGCAGCCGCCAAAAGATAAAAACCGGTTTTTCCAATTCAGGATACGCCCCGAGATCCGACTCATCACCCAGTCAAAATCCTTTATCCACATCCTACCAGCCGACACTGGAGTCCCGAGATACTCAAAGGGAAACAACCCTTGCCTCATACCCAACCAATTATCCAAAATTGTCTCCCTACTCTAGGTTCAAGCCTTAGACACATAGAACTCAATCTTCTATCTATTGATTATTTGACCACTCCAGTGACAATACTTCTCAAGAATATTGATAATACCATGCACCAATTTTCTCCCACCATTGCTGAAAATAATGCTGTCATCCGCAAACATCAGGTGCGATATTGATGGTAGGCCTAACTTCCTCCTAAAAGGATGGATATCCCTATTAGAAAGCCCTCTATTAATCATCCTGCTCAGAGTATCCTGCATGAGAATAAAAATGCTCAGGGATAGAGGGTCGCCCTAATGAAGACCACGCACCGACTTGAAGAAACCATGATTTCACCCCATAAAAAAATACCCAGCCAAGCAGAGCTGAAACACCTGAGAATGATATCAGTGGCCCAATTGGAAAAACCCAACTTATTAAGGACCCTATTAATAAAACCCCATTAAACTCTGTCATACACCTTACTCATATCCAACTTGATCTCCATATTTTTCCCATGAACTTTTGTGTTAATGTCTTTCAACATATCTTGGGCCAAAGCAACGGCTCCCTGAATCAAGCGATCCTTCAAAAACCCATGTTGCTCCAAAGATATCAACCATGGAAGAAGGCCTAACAGCTGCCTGTGGATGATGCTCTCAAGAATTTTTTAAGGGAAGTTACACATACTCACCAGTCGGTAATGAATAAGGGAAGTAGGGTCCTTGACCTTTGGTAAGAGCACCAGAGATGTGGCAGCCGCAATCCTACGCAAGCTACCACCTCTGAAAAAATCCTTAATGGAAATGGAAACATTTCCCTTAACCACCTTCCATGATCTTCTATAAAAGGACCTCGGGAAACCATCGGGACCTGCCGCACTTTCATGATTGAGGTTCACCATAGATTCATAGATCTCTTCCTCCTCTGGGATTCCCTCCAGTATTTCATTGTCCTGGTTAGAGACCCGAGGCATAATTCCCTCCCAGAACTCCTCATCCCCCTGAGGGTATCCCTAGCTCATGTTAGGATTCGGACCAACAAGAATATCCTTAAAGAAGGCAACTGCTAGCCCCCCGACCACTTCCCGATCATCTGTGAAGGTACCATCATAAAGCTCCAGGTTCGTAGTTTCAAAGAACCGCCTCTCCCTTATGCATGCATGAAAAAAAGCTGTATTTTTATCACCCTCATTGGGCCATTTTGTCTTCTCACTTTGGGTTTTTTTATACCCAGATATTTTTATGGTACTTTCTCCTTTTGGAGTTTTTAGAATGTGGCCTTATAATCTTTTATCTTCTACTATTTTGGGTAAAATTAGTAACCTCTTTGATTATGTATGATGTTAGGTTCTAGTTTAAAACCCATGGGGAATGGGAACACCCTTCGGGCTATTTCATATTCAGCTTGGGTATCAAGGTACTAGGGTAGCCGAGCTAGTTCATGACATACATTGTGCGTAAAATTTATATGAGTTTGATTAGTATGTAGTGAAAATGAATTATTAATATTTTTTATAAATTATCTAGACAATTTGAACATGTTTTCTCAGTTTTGACCGTGTAATGCACATTGTGAGTAAAAGTTTTTCTTTTAAATAAAAACACACAAGTAAAGTCAAACCATACACACTATGTATTAGATTGATGTGAGGATAATTCCAAAACATAAAAAATTAATTATAGATCTTTTTTCCTAAATTAACAAGATAATACCAGTGTGTTTTCTTATTTTTCAGTATGTGATGCATGTTTTAAACATAAATGTCATTTTTAAATGAAAATACACACTTTTGGTCATATTGATCACACCATATGTGCGATTGAATTGAGGTTAATTCATATCTATAAAAAATTAAACATGGGTAATTTTCCTAAAGTATTAATACAATCTGAATAAATTTTCTCATTTTTTAGAATATGGCATGTTTTTTGGCTAAAAAATTGTTTTTAAATAGAAAAATTCACTTTTAGTCAATCTAACCTCACTATGTGTTGTATTTATGTGAGGTAAATTAATACACGTCAAAAATTAATCATGAATTGTTTTCTTAAATATAAAATAAAATTATATCGTAATAATTGATTTTTAGTATGTGATGCATATTTTATACTAAAATGATACTTTTATACTGAAAATACACAGTTTTAGTACATTTAGAAGAACCATGATTCATATTGAAATGTGGTTGATTCCTAAAGGTTTCAAATAAATTATTGATATTTTTCTTATAGTATGAAGATAATCTAAACAAGTTTGATTTATTTTGACTATGTGACACTTTTTTTGAGAAAACATTTTACTTTTAAACAAGTGATAGTTCCATGCCCAAATAACCAAGTAAAGTAATTCTAATAACTTGGTTTTATATCCATTAATCACAAATTTGTATCACCAACATGTTATTAAAATGTATTAGACCTATAAGAAATTTTAATTCATCACTACTAAACAAAAGAAAATAAAAAAAGGACAAATATACCCAAGGAGAGAACATTAAATAGGATCTGAGTAAATCATACATTCTGAATCCTTTATTGAGAATTTATTAATAATTTTATGTCTAAAAAAATATTAAAAGTCATGAATACAAATATTAGGGTACTTATTTAAGTATAAAATCATTTCGACTTCAGATTCCCACTTCATGTCAACTCTACTAGTATATAATTCATCATTGTTGTGCTTTACTCCTCGATCACTAAAGTTATCATTAATAAAAGGATTATAGAATAACCAAGTCACTATATGTAATATATATATTCCTAATATTGATGATAGATTTAGTGATCTAGGATTGAATCATAGCAATTATGAATTCAAAATTAATAGAGTTGACATGAAGTGGGATTCTGAAGGGGAAATGATTTTAGCCTTTAAACTGAAATTTTTATTGTTGTGGGATTTTGAAAGGGAAATTTTTTATTACAAAGACTTTATCTGATGTATTTATTTAAAATGATAAGAAAATTAAATAAATAATAAATATATAAACTAATTATTCATGATATCTATGAAATAAAATAAATTAAAAATGCAATAGGAAATCAACTCTTTATGATATCTATAAACATTATAACATCGTGTAATAAACCTACTCATTTCTAAACAAATATCGTTACTATTTTGAGTGCATGAACTATAAATAGTTCAGTAATACTAGAAATAAACATACAAACAAACAAATTATAAATATGATAAGTTAAATTATAATTACTTTATACCTCTTCAGTTATTCTAGTTTGTTGATGGAATATAATATCTTTCCTAAATTAGAAAAATTTAATAACCACAATCGTTGACATTAGTTTAGTTTAAAAAATGTACAAAAAAATAATAATAATAATTAATATATTTTGATAAAAATTTAGAGTGAACTATTTTTATATAAACCCTAATACTTATCCACTTGAAGTAATCCATAAGTTTCTTTTTCACAATGTTCATTTTCATAACAAGATTTTTTTGATAAGTAAACATCACCTTATCATAAAATAATTATCATTAAAAAATAACATAAAAATTATTATTTGAAGTTTATTTGTAAAATTATGAATGTAGTGTATTGAAAATTCATAAGGGATGTCATGTGTGGTCTGTTTTTTCGAAACCCGCATTTTGGATTTAAAAAATAAATCTTCAATGCATCCAATGAATGTAATGAGAATTCAATGCAACCTAAAAAACAAAAGGGTATAATTAATGAAAATGAAAATATATTTTATATGACTATATTATATAGTTTTACCCCTATATTGTACAAATGTAGAATAGTTTTTCATTTTTTATTTTTTGGTCAAATTTTATGGATACTTGCACTACTTTATCGAAAAATTTCAGGTTCTTTCATTGAAAATTCTTATGTATAAATTATATGAGGACTAATTAGTTATAATTTTTCTTATAAAGTTTTTCCATTTACATGGTAATGATATATATAATTATAAAAAAATAATATTAACAATAATTAACATACTAGATGAATTATTATATAGACAGATTATGAAAATGTACCTAATTTATACATTCAAAATAAAGTCTCCTAGCCATTCATGCTTGAAAATTTCATTTACACTATCAAGATTAATCATGTATATAATATCATTCCCATAAATATGTTTTTAAAAATTAATGTAGGTCATATTATTATCTTTGAATGTTGTATTTTCGTGAAATTTTGATATTAATAAGTGCGGTAGTGGTATTGGAGGGGTAATGGTACTATAAGAAGTTACTTTCTATTTACTATTTGATCCTCTAGATTGTATTGAATCGACCTTACATTTCCCCTTTTGTATCTTCATCTGTAATATCATACATTAGTTCAGACATTTTTTCATTAATTATTAAGGGGAATAGATAACCCAATGCTTGGCTCATATGATATGTGAATCCATAATCTCATTTAATCTTTTGGAAATTTTTGTCTGTGTTGAATATCCCCTTATATATTTTACATTTTACCCATCACAATAAGGTGATGGGTGCATGATGATAGATATAAATTACAATCAATTTAATCCTATAGAATTTTATTATAAGAAAAGTATCAATAGTTATTTGATTCAAAATTATTTGAAACAATTTTGAAAAAATTAATTACCTTGGATAAGGGAGTCCTTTTAGGGGAATGGCCTTCCAAAAATCTGGGGAAAGTGTCTCTTCATGTAGTGGTTTCTATGAGGTTTTTTTCCATTTATCTTTTTCATAAACTTTACTATCAAACCATACTACCAAGTAAATATTTCTATTAACTCATATATCTATGCCTACATGTCTTTAATTTTATCATTTATATCCCCCTATGTCTTTTCAATCACAAAATATGCTTGAGGTGACACTCCAAAACCTATACCTTTAATAGGGATATATTGTTCTGGTTGCATCAAGGACCCGAAAATTAGTCATTAATTAGGTACAACCAATGATTATTTTTATATCTAAATAGAATAAAAAACTATAGGAAAATAAGTAAGCATTTTTATGTAATATTAATTTAAATTAAAATAATTTTAAATTATTTCATACTTATGCATGATTCTCATACTTTTTGCATGTTTTTATTTATTATTTATCCCTTTATTTACTATCCCCATTATATAGTGTATGATGTGGGAATAAAATGGATTTAGATTCTAATTCGTCAACATTTATATAAACAAAGGAATATAATAATATTATTTTTTAATATCACTTAAAATTATTGATATAGATTTAAAATATATATTCCATTTTTTTCAAGTGAAGTATACACCCATACTTGCTTTACAGTATGGGTACATTGGTTTTTATTCACAAAACTTATTTTTAGAACTCCTTTTCTATTTCATAAATTAATAATTCTGAAACAAAGTTATTAATAATTGTGATGTTAAATAAATATTACCAATTAAAATGTAAATGAAATGATTCCTCTTCACGACAACTAATGAAATCATTACATGTTTCTCGGTTTATCATATGTGTATATATAACTAATGGGTGTGGTTTACTTACCAATCAGAATCCCTAATATGATTCTTCATAATAAGTATCTAAAAGGATCTATGATACTTTCCAACAAACATTAATATGAATTTCATTTGATAGTCATCTAATATAAATGTTCTCTACAATGGATGATAGAGAGTAAATTTGCATTTTGTTATTCTATTTTTCATAAAAATATAGAAATTATATCCTAATGTTACCCAAATGAATTCCTAAATTATTATTTTAAATGCAAGCACAACATTATTCCATATATCTACATCAATCAGCATGTGTATTTGAGTAGTGAACCCAATGTAACTAACTAAAATAACTTATTGGGGTCAACAATTTGGTCTCATGCATTCCAACCAACCTCAAATTTTTGTCCTTTATTTCTCACTTTAATAAGTTTTGTTAAGACAGTCATGATATAATGCTCTTATATTTTTTCAACCATATGGTGTTCACCTTATAACATTCCCTCAGTTTAGAAATTATCAATAAATTGTTCCTCATAAATAGTATCATCAGCATGTGAAGGGGGAATTATTGTCAAAAATAGTTAAAATTTTAATTTAAATTATGAAAATTTATTATTGAACACATAATATTGTGATGAATGCATTGTACATTAAAAAACATAACATGTTCATTATACTCACTTTTTTTCTTTAAAGTTTTAATGGACTTATCCCCACTATAAAGTATTCAAATCCCCACATTGTCGTCCCATCTAACATACAATACATCATTTACATTAGGACCACTGTGAAACAATTGTGATACCCTGGTGAAAGGGTTACCCTCAATGAAATTTTCATTTATCCCTATAGTGTTCTTAGTCAACAATAGAACAACTGGAAAATTTATTGTTTCAAGATTAAGAACATTAAATGTTTATACTTACTATGATTCCATTATGAATAGTTCATCCTTATACCCTTCCTTATATAAATTCAATTTTATGGATCCCAATTCATCAATTTTAACTGCACTCCTTCTATCAACCCATTTATATAAAAAATTATCACTTTGAATTTTATATAATATAACTCCCAAATTTTTTCAATGATACCAAAGTATAACAAATTTATATATATTTTATTTATTTTCTTGGTACTAGATACATGCATTTCTTCTGCCATAATATTAACTCTACTATTTTTCAATATGTTTTGTTAATCATGTTCCTTTGTATAGAATGCATAACCATTAATTAAAAAACCATTGTAAGATAATACATGTACACTTGGACCTATGGATATACATCAAATTCATTATGAAATTGAATTTATATTTTTAGATAACTTAATATAAATATGGTGTTTAATCCATCTTATAAATTTTTTATTATGTGTATTTAATATCCATATTTCAAACATGTATGGATTCAAATGACTAAAAATTACTTCATTGGTTTCAAAAAATGGTGTAACCATTATATTGTTATATAAAATGTAAAGGTAAGCCTAATATTTATTTATAATGGCAATTGAAACAAAATCTCTTCTGAAAATTGCTTTACCCACAAGGCTCCCACTATGATGATATTTTTGGAAGATTTTATGAAATCCACATCAAACAAGTAGTTAGTACAGAATTCAACAGATTCCTAAAAAATATATATATCTATAATATAACCTTAGTATCTACTAAAATTTTTTATTTACCCATTCAAAATATCTATATATCATTCAATGGGATACATCCATTTGTAATGAGTGGGACCACATAGTCAGATATCTCTAACTAAGTGAACCATTATATCAAATAATAGTGGTGGAAATAATATCTCCAATTAAATTAATATTATAGAAAATTAATTTTTTATATGTAGAAAATTCATTGGGTTTATAACTTTACTATATGTACCTTTTAAAATAAATAAAATCTTGCTTATTTTTTTTATGTATTTTTAATCATAATGCATTGTAAATACATAGGCATTAAATCTCACATCAGAACATAACAATAATGTGATTTTAGGCTCTTTAACATCCAATCAGTCATATAAATTAAATTATTTATATTTTATTAATACCCCTTTGAAACTTTTACTCCATTCAATAAGTTGAAAAACTAAAAGCGCTCCTTGCAAAGAGTGTAAGCAATTGGAGAAAGAAAATTTCACCTTTCTCCCTTAATAGGCTCCAAATATTCCCTTATCAACATGTTAATTATGTCTAACATATATTTAATATAATATATTCTTTTGTTGGGTGAATTTATTAATGTTCCAATGACATAATCGCAAAAAAAATTATATATTCATCAAACATGTTTGATGTATAAACAATTCCATTATGGTAATTCAATAAAATTTGATCTCTTTTTTTGACCCATTTTCATATGGTTTTTTTAAAACGGTTTAACAAAAATGATAATAATATCCTTTACTTTATAAAACTTTTTATCACATGTTAGTGTATATGGTGTTGTATATTATTCTAAATGTTCAAAAATTATGTAAACCAAAAATGGTATTTATGTCATCAGGTTAAAATTTTGTGATGTCTTATAAAAAAAATATTTAAGGAATTTTTCAACCTAATTGAGTGTGTTCCATATTCACCAATGGAACACTATAACATTATTTTAATTTTATACCCTTACAAATTTATATAAGTAGTAACATCATTTAACATCCTGTGCAATATAGATCTCAATGTGAAGTCTTCATTTCTATGAGCATCATACAACATTACACCTGAATCCCATATTAATTTATGATATTTGATTAGTGGATGAAAGTAAAAATAAATATCATTACCAAGTTATTCTTATATTTATATAATTATAAATAATATAATGCATTTAATCTTCATTCATAACCAAATGATAAGTTAAATTTTACTATCATAACCAACTTTAAGGTTCTGAGGTGTAGTAAAAGTGGTTGGGGCCACAACCAACAATGAAAATTCATCAAAGTTTTCTAATTTATCCTTAGAACAAGATAAATAGAAACCCTATAATACATGATATAGAATCATCACATGTAATTTATAATTAATTTATGTAAATAAATAATTACCTTGCATTGAAATTCATTCTTCATTAATTTATCAGATAATGGATTCACATTTTATTGTCATTGAGTCAGATGATTCAAGGGAAGAATCCTTCTAAAAGTGATCCACACATGAACCATGAACCTATGAACATCCTCATATTAGTCATCAAGATCTAGTGTGGTATATTATAGTTCTTTAAACTCTCATTTATGATCACCCAAATAATTTCTTCAAGGTTGGAAGGATTGTTTTTATTCTCTCTAGAGTCAAGAGTGTAAAGGAGAAGGATAGCTCTCAATTATTAAGAGAATTCCAGGAGAAGTGGTATCTAGGGATTGTGAGAATTCTCTTTAAACTTTAAATATTCCCAACGACAATTAGGGTTGAGAATTATACAATCATATTTAAATAGAGTTATGGCTTTAGATTAATAATTACACCAAAACCCTTATTGTTCTCATAATCCCCAGTGAACCCCATGTCTAAGTAATATTATTATTATTATTATTTACTTGACATGCACTATGCTCATGGATAAATAAATATTATTTTTGGAATAAATAAATTAAAATTTATTCAAATAATATTTAATATATTATTTCTCACTAAACCATTTACTTGACTAGTAATTCCTCCTTAGTTATTATTAAACCTTAATTAGTGACTATTTAAATAAATATATATCATATCTTTATTTTATGATTAATAAATAATTATTATATTCATTAAAATATCAAATAAGTATTTATTAAATATTCAAATCATAAATATTCTCTTGAATAACTGGTGGATGAATATATTCGATCAACCAAAAATGCATAATTATTAAACCACATACAATAATAATATTAATTTATCATGATAAATTCATATAGAATTAAAGTGACGTTTTGGATACACTTAGGGTGTGAACCTCTAGGCCCTTTTATTAATTGAATTAGGCATAAACACCAAAAGTTTAAGGTTATAATCTAATAACATTACAAGGAAACCATGGAGAAAAAAATTTATGTTTCAATGACATACAACCTATAAATGATGTAAACATTGTAATATAATCCTTTTATAGTGATATATCTAATCAAGCAAGTTTCATGTTGATGTCACCAGCATATGTTCTCTAAGTACCTTTCATTGAATTTATAGAAATTAACTTCTAGACATAATGCCTTGAACATGGAATTAATTAGGGAATTCCATTTCAATCAAAGGTCATTAGATATCAATGCCCACTAAAACAATAAGGTAAAAAAATATTTCATTATTCATTAATGAAATATCACTCGTGATGCACCCAATGCATCCTTCATTTATATGATTATATGTCATTACAATTTTCATCAATACCTCAAATTACATGAAAAATTATATAAATTAACAATAATATTAAATTCTAATGGAATTTACACAAATTTTTATATAGGAACATAAAATAACACATGTAAATGTTGATTTCCTTCTGGTGGGTAATGTTCTCAAACCCTCCTTTCTTGAGATTTCAAAAGATAAATTTCATGAGAAGAATAATCAATGTATTATGATCCTCATACTCCTAATAAACTATATGATTTTTATCACATAAAATTATATCATTCATCCATATGAAATATATTTAAGAATATTATCATTCCACTTCAAGGTTCTCCTCATAGAAGGGAACTTCCATGACCTTTCAATGTGGCATATACCCTTATAACATTATCACATACAATGTAACATATAATAAAAATCATGATGTGATAAAAACTTCATTAATATTAAAAAAAAATTAATAAATGTAATCATAAAGTACATATAAGTTATTTTAGGGAACTAACTACAATAGACTCTAACTTTCACTAGAGCCAGCTACTAGTATTCTTCAATCTGCTAGATCTCACATGATATTAATGATTCTGAATAGATAAATATTTAGTCAACAGTTCTTCTATATTCTCATTCATCAAAACTCTACTCACTGCAAACTTACCCCTTTGAGAAAATTCCATCAAGATGTGATACTTATAAAGTATTTTCTTGATCTGTTTATGTGACCTTGGATCCTTTGTGAGATCCACTACTACAGTATTATCACATAAGAATTTCATAGTTTTTTACTAATAGGGACCATAACAAGGAATATTTTTAATATCCACGCTACTTATTTTCCTACATAATATGTCACAATATACTCATATTCCATTATAGAATCTTCAAAAATTGGTTTATTTGAACTATTATAGGGAACACTACTCTATTGGGACTAAAGACATATGTTAATAATGATTTTAGATCATTCTAATCTATTTGGAAACTTGAATCGTTATATCCCCTATTGAATAGATCCTCATATCCTTCATATACCATAAACTTATCCTTAGTATGCCTCAAATAATTGAGGATATCCTTAATAGTAATCCAATATTATTCACCTGGATCATCTTGATATCTTCCTACTATGCTCAAGGTATAGGCAACATCAAGTATGTTACATCACATGGCATACATGATCAATCCTGTCATATATTCATAGGGGATCCTATTCATCCTCCCTTTATCATTTTGTATCTGAGGACACTTTTTCTTAGAGAGATGTATACCATGTGACATTGGAACCAATCCCCACTTGGATTTTTCCATGCTGGGTCTCTTTAGTATCTGGTCGATGTATATTCCTACATTTATTCTAAGTATCTTATTGGATCTATCATGATTGATCTTTATCCCTAGAATGTATTTTCTTGTACTTAATTCCTTCAGGGAAAATAACTTATTTGAACTATCCTTAACTGACTATAATACTAGAATAACTCTTAAAATGAGTAATATATCATCAATATATACTACTATAAATATGACTATACTCCCACTAAACCGCTTGAAAACAAATGAACACATTTATTATTTATAAAACCAATTTTTTTATGGATTCATTGAATCAAATTCTTCATGACCAAGATTATTTTTTCAATCTATAAATGGATCTTTCTAACTTGAATGAATTATTGGCATTAAATGGAGTCACAAACCCTTCTAGTTGGGTCATATAGATATCTTCCTGAAGGTTTCTATTAATGAAATCTATTTTACATCCATTTTCCAAATCTCATAGTCATGGAAAGTTGTTGTGAAAACATGGAAATGTGATAAAAAGTTCTACCATAGTCAATGCCTTGAATATTTTTAAACTCTTTGGCCATAAGTAATACATTATAGGTACTAACATTACCTTACATGTTCAAATTTCTTGTGAATATCCATTTTCATCCAATAGGATTTACATCAACTGACGGATCAAAAATAATCCATAATTGGTTCCAATACATGGAATCTATCTCAAAATTCATGTATTATTTCCATCTTGTAGCTTCAGAGATCTCTACAGCCTATTTTTAAGAAATGGGATCATTATTTTCAACCAATAATGAGTCACCATATTTGAAGAATACAAAATATGTTGTTATCTATCTAACCTCTCTCAAGATCCTACACAATATTTATGTTTCAAGAACAAACACTTATATAGATACCTATGGAATATGTTACTTAACCAACTCTTTCATATTCTGAGCATCAAATTCATTGAAGTCAATCTTATTTTCACTATTTATTTTAGATATGTGATCCCTCTCAAGAAATATAGCATGTCTTTCTAGAATTACTTTCTTATCTGAGGGGTTGTATAGGTAATATCCTTATGTTTCTTTGGGATATACTATAAAGATACAACTCATGCCTTGTAGTGTTAGTTTTTTTTAGATTTAGCATTAACAAATTCCTCATAACCCCATAGATGAGTATATGACTATATGGATTTGTTTACAAACATTATTTCATAGGGAAGAGTGAGATGAGATAAAATCCCACACTCTCATAAATATTTGATGAACTCTTGTTTATTATTCTCACTAAATTTATTAGATTGATTTTTATTCGTGTTCTTTCAGGTATTTGTTTATTACAGCCAATATTAATATTTTATGCTTTTGAATAATAAAAAAGCCTCTTATTATTTTTATGTGAAAATTATTTATAACTAAACCTTTGTATTTTTATGATATCTTAAGTCATAGTGATTGGATTTATGTAAATATGATTTAATATTAAATATAATAAGTTATGTTTTCATTTTATTCAACTATAGAAAAAACCTAATTCTATCTCTAGCATCTTCATTTTTTGATCCAAACTTGTTGTCTGGTTTTTCTTTTATTTTAATTTTTCAGTTTATAGTGTTTTATAGTTTTATGTGGTTATTATATTATAACTTGAGTAATATATCTTATATATTCATGTGAATTTTTCAATTTAATATATAACACATTTATTTACATTTCATTAAAATAAGTGGTAGTCTTAATTTATTATCAAAGTGGCCTAAAAATCACAAAATGTTATGAAATAATTCTAGAATTCTAAATTTTCTAAATTAATGTTTATTCTATATTTCATTGAAATATCTCATGATTTAATTTAGAATCACATGATGTTTTTTTGGTTATAAATATACTAATTTTTTCTACATTTAATTTAACTACATGAAATTATGAAAATTTTTCTTAGATGCCTCAAATATTGACCAAATTTCTAAAAAATTCCATTAATGCTTTCTACAGCTATTAGATTAAGTATTTAACTACTTTTTTATGATATCTCATGCTATATATGTCATATTAAAGCGTTATTTGATTATTTTAAATGATATAAAAGTTTTATAAAATTAATTTTGTTAACCTATCACCATTTTTTCTGTTTAGTTTGTCTAGAAATTAAATGAATTATTTTATTTCTACAATCTAATAGGTTTTCAGGTTCCCCATTTAATCAACTTACTATGTGTTTGTTTTTAACCTAAATAATCTTTTTTACAACTTACTTCTTGAAGAATTTAAGTTTCCATAAGTGGCATGTTATGCTACCTCAAGATCATAGCTCCACCTTCTACAAATTTCAGGGGTGACACCTTTAATCTTCAGCTCTCAAATTCACAATAAGCTCTCCATGTATGGTGATAGGTTCCTAGAGATTATAGGAAAAACCATATTGCCTCTATCCATATTTTATTGTGTATAACATTCTCTACTTGGATGAATTTCTCCATCCCATTGGAACAACTCCATGCATCAACTATATTTTATTTTTCAAACACCATCCCATGACGATAACTACTCTCTATTTTCTAGAAGCTCAAGAATAGAAATGGTTTTGTGAAGATACCATGAAGAGTTACTCGAACCTATCGTAACTATTCTATACCTACAATTGGGGAATTTTGAAATTACTATAGAGAATTTCGGTAAGTATGGCTACTGCACATTGTTCGCATGATCAGTTTAGTGATTGTATGTTTTATGAAGTGACCACATGATATATTTTCTCACGGTCAATAAGGTGAACACAAGAAAACATAGTATACATTATGAACATGGTAATTATAATCACTAAAATTTCACTCATCTCACATAGTTAGGTCTTTCCATTACATAATTTTTTCTTAAAACTATGTTTTTGCACATTCACTCTTTTTCATCATTTTTGATAATATAATTAACTGCATTTTTATTTTAATTATTTTAATTCCCATAATAATTTATAAGTTTAATATATATTATATAAAAACCATATGAATGGTTTCTAAATATTTTAAATATTTTTAAAATACAATTTAAATTTAGTAATTATTCCTTCATAATTAATACATACAACTTTTTTTCAATTATTTAAGTTTTTATATTTTTAGTTAATTTAATTTACTTGGTTATTTTATAAATTAATATTTAATTTCAATGAAATTATTAAAACTTATATTATAATATTTAACGATGTATAATTATGTTTTTATAAATATGTGTTATATAAAATTGGAACATCTTTTGAAATTTAAATCCTCGAATTATCTTACAGTAATAATGGGATTTATTTGACCAATAATTATAGAGTAAATATGAATTATATAACAGGTAATTAAAATTGGTTTGAATCGTACTTTAAGTTTTGAATTCAAATAATTATTTTTATGATTATTATAGATGATAATCTTTCTATCTATTGAATAATTTTTTAATTTGATTTTGAATTGCTTTACCCAGTTGGATATTGGTTTTTTAGCTTATATAGATTCTATTTAAAGTATTTGAGGATGTTTGGAACTAAATACCATGAACATTAATATTATATATGATCTTACTCAAATTAATTCAAAGCACTTATCTTTTTTGAACATTCAAGTGATCCCATGTTCAACAGTTTACATCATTTGTGATGAACTCTCAAGGAAGGAAAAATTATTTTTTGACTTTCATATCACCTTGAAGAGTTTATATGTACCACTACTGTAATGCCTATATTATACTTTCTATAACATCTAAAAGTGATTTCATCAATTTTTTCATCAGCAGTAATTTTCTCTACTTCTCTCCATTTTTATTATTTATTCTATATTTTTGTATGTGTAGAGGTTTACACTTAAATCCTTTATTGAACAGTTTATACAAACTCTAAAAGATATAATTTTGTTATGAACACATAAAAAAATCATAAAACTTAGTTTGGGTTTTCTCTTATAAAAATCGTGAGTTTTGTATACTCCTGCAAAAGGCTATGTGTATAGATTTGGGGCTACTCCTCAAAACTTCCTTGGTGGGGATTGCTCTCATGTAAAATTATGGGTTTAGATTTCTCCTATGTAAAACTATCTATGTCTTCTTAGTAGGTGAAATACTCAATTGGTTGGGTTGTGGAGACTGTACTGAGTCATTTAGATTGAACCAGTATAAACTTCTTTGTGTTATTTTTCTTTCTATTTTCTACTATTAATTAAATTTGTTAATTAATTTTAATAATTAATTTATCTCATTCAATTTTTATAAATTTCATGATTCTAATAAATTATTATTCACCCCCCCCCCCCCAGTATAGACCTTCTTCCATCAACCATTCTGACCAAATAATTGGTATCGAAGGCTGACAATACTTAAAGATTTTTTTGCTCTATTTTTCTGATACCATCACTTAGTATATAAGGAAAAAACTTTATAAATATTCATTTATACTTGGTTTTCCTTAAAAGGTTTGATTTTAACATTGTTTATATTTCTATGATTATTTTATCTAACATGTATCCCAGTCCTTAAAAAATAAGGAAAAATCTATTTCAGTTTGATGGAAACTCAGGAGATTCAATTTTTGAATCCATTGAGACAGCCTTATTTTAATGGAAGTGGTTATGGATATTTTAATTACATAATGGTGGTGTTTTTCAAAAATATAGGTATTGAATATTATTATATTATGTCTAGAACTTATAAAATATATAAAGTCTAACTTGAAACTTTAACTGGAAATGATACCTCAAAATATGTTTTAAACTAAAAAGTGATGAATTATCTTTACTTTTATATTAGTATAATTGATTATACTCATATTTATTCTTATAAAACTACTTCTGGAATTTGGAGGAATTTAAAATTCATTTATCAAGGAACTGAAAAAGTAAAGAGAACTAATCTTATCATTCTCAAGGATGAATTTCAAGTTTTTAGAATGTATGGTCATGAAAATGTGAATGATATGGTCAAAAGATTCATAAAAATCATCAACAGTATGGTCACACTTGGTGAAATAATAAATAATGAAGTGTATATTTAAAGGTACACTTTGAGACTTACCAAATAAGTAGAATTAAAAGAAAATATCCATTAAAAAATCAAATATTTTGTTGAATACTCTATAGATGATATTATTGGATCTCTATTACAATACAATCTTGAATTAAAGAATAATGATCTTGACTCGTCTGAAAAAATAAAGGGATTTTATTTTAAATCTAAAAATGTTTCTTCTAACTCTTCTAATGATTCCTCAAATTCTTATATCTCAGATAAATATTTTGGTATAAGTCAAGTTTCAAAATTCATTCAAGGATTTATAAAGAAAAATTATACTACCAAAAAGTATGAAGGGAAAATCAAGATATACAAGAATTATTTCAAAACAAATGGTAAGAAAGGTAAATCCACTATTATTTGTAATGAATTCAGGAAACCTGACCATACCAAATATGAGTGTACAAATTTGAAATAATAAGGGAAATATAATAAGTACAATAAATAAATTAAATGTGTTTATCATGTTCGTTGGAGATACACTAAATAATCAGACACTGGTGAAGATTCTGAACGTGAAAAAGAGAATAGTAACCTTGTTTCTAGGGGAAAACACCCTAAGGTAACATATATTTTTCATGATATGATAAAACATTATGGTTTATGTTTATGGGAAACAAAAAAATAATGTTTTTAATTTTTCTAATTATGATTCTTACTCGGAATACTCTTCTAGGTCTGATTATGATCAATATAAAGTTCAAGAATTAAGTGATTTTTATGATGAATTTCAAGTGGAAATTTAAAATATTTCTAAAAATATGAAATTTTTACTGAGTATCATAAAAAGGATTCTATATAAAACCAAAATATTATTTCAAAAAATGAAAATTTGAAAAAAATTATTTCTAAGTTTGAAAAAGAAAATGAGAAAATTAATATTATATAAAATAATATTTCTATTAATTAAAAGGAAAAACACAATTTAAAAAATTATGCTTCATCTACTTATGATAAAGTTTGTGATGGTCTTGAAATTTTCTAGAAATAAAATATGAATCTAAAAAATTAAATAGTAAATTTGAAAGAAATGTTATCTACCTTTGTTTAAGGAAAGGAAAAATATGATAATATGGTAGCTATAATGAAACAAAATAGATATAAATCCGGTCTCAGTTATAATCATCAAATTACTATGATGTAAAAAAACACTTTTGTTAAAATTTATACTAGGAAGGATTCTATAGCTACTTGTTTAAAATGTCGGTTGTAAGGACATTATATCGACAAATGTTCTATCAGGTTCTGTCAATCACTTGATATTACTAGAGTTTCTATATCTTAGAATTTATCTTCTCATGTTCCTTATAATAAATGTTTAAATTCGACATCGGTACTAAAAACTCTTGTTACTAACCCAATTGAACCCAAAATAGCATGGGTATCAAAAAATATTTGTGTTTTATTTTTTAGAGGACTTTGTTACATGTGCTTCATGGTTTAATCAAATGGTGGGTACTCTCTAAATAAGGTTTCATTTCATTAAATTACATAGATTATTTAAAAAATTATATTCTCTTATCATTTTTTTTAGTTGGGAAATTTTTCAAATAAAATAATAAATTCATGGGGTTCATTTCTTCTCTGGAATTTTCTATTCTTTTTAGGGGGAGTTGTACCTATTTTATTCATTATTTCTCGCATGTGCTTTATATTTTTATCATATGAAATTTTTAAAGGGGAGTTTATTATTATTATTATTATTATTTTATATTATTAGATTTAATTTTTAATATTTTAAACGTCTTAAATTGAAAATAAGGGATAATTCTTTGTTATGATAATATCAGTTTAAATAGATTTTTTAGTTGTTTTTTATTTACAAAAGGGGATAATTTTTTGTCTACTCGTTTTATAATCAAACAAAAACTTGAGATTTTTTGTGCATGTTCATTCGTGTATTTTTTTTCATTACAATCAATACTAATATTTTATTTTCTTGAATATTAAAAACCCCTCTTATTATTTTATATGAAAATGAGTTCTAACTATAACTCTGTATTTTTACTATATATTGAGTTGTGGTGATCAAATTTTGGTAAGTATAATTTTATATGGAATATAATAAATATGTACTCATTTTATTAAACTATTAAAAAGAATAATTCCATCTCTAGAATGCCATATTTTTTATCTGAACTTACTTCATGCTTTTCTTTCGTCATAATTTTTCAGTTTATAGTATTTTAAAGTTTTCATCAGTTATTCTATTATAACATGAGTTATATAGTTATGATCTTCACATGGATTATTCCATTGGATATATAAAACATGTTTTTACTTTTCATTAGAATAATTTAAAATATGAATTTATTATTTAAGTGATCTAAGAAATCAAAAAAAACATTTAGGAAACGATTATATAATTCTGAAGTTTCTATAATAATGTTTCTTCAGTATTTGATTCATTTATCTTGTGATACACATTGGAACTGTACTCTATTTATTGGGTTGGAAAGACAATAATTTTTTATAAATTTAATAGAACTAAATTAAATTTTGAAAATTTTGTTTAGATACCTAAAATATTGACCTAACATCTGAAATATTTCAGTAATTTTTTCTATAGCTTTTAGTTTAAGTATTTCAGGGTACTTCGATGATATATAATGTTATAGATGTCATATTGAAGTTTTATTTGATAATTTTTAAAGATGTAAAAATTATCTATAATTAATTATTATATACCTATCTTTATTATTGATTTTTATTTTTTCTAAAAATTATATTATGTCTATGATATTTAGAATCTTTTAGGTTTTCAGGTTTCCCATTTAATCAACCCATCATGTGTTTGGTTTGAACCTAACTGTGCCTTTTTACATATTAACACATTAATATTTTAAGTTAACACAAGTGAAATTTTATTTTACCTCAATATCATGGATCCACCTTTTACATATTTTACAGGTGATGCCTTCAATCTTTAGAACTCAGACTCACAGTAAGCTCACAATGCACTGTGATAGCTTCCTCAAGATTCCATGCAACATTATATTGCCTCTATACACAGTGCAGTGTTTGAAACCTTATCAACTTGGTGAAATTTCTCTATCCTGGTGCAACATATTCATGAATCAACTACACTATAATGATCCAGCATCTTCCCATGATAGTAACAACTCACCATTTTGCAAGCAGTTCAGCAGCAGTAATATTTTTTTGAAGCTACCATGAAGAGTTACTCGAACCTACTGTGAGTATAATATACCTAACATGGGGGTATTTAGATATTATTATAGATAATATTCAAAAGTATGGTTACCACACATTTTTCACACAATTATGTTAGTGATGGTACATTTTATAAAGTGACCCTAAGATATATTTTCTCATTGTCAGTATAGTGACTGCAAGACAGCTGACATTACGTTATGGGTATGGTAAGAATATCAAATGGAAGTTATCTCAGCACACATGGTGAGTTCTTTACTTTACTTTATTTCTTCTTAAAACTGAGTTTTTACACATGCTTTGTTTTTCATCATTTTTTATAATATGATTAACTGTGTGTTTATTTTAATTTTTTAATCATTTTTTTAATTTATAAGATTAATCTATACTATATAAATACCATGAAAAGTATTTATTAATATTTTAAATGGTTTTAAAACACTATTTAAATTTATTCACTATTCGTGCGTAACACAAACAACTTATTTTTGAAATATTTAAGTTTTATATTTTGAGTTAATTTCATTAAGTTGATTATTTTATAAATTAATATTTAATGTGAATGAAATTATTAAAACATATTTTATAATATTTAATGCATTATAATTAAGTTTTTATTAATATTCACTTCATTAAATTGGAATGTCTTTTGAAATTTAAATTTTCAAATTATCTTATGATAATTATGGGATTTATTTGACCAATTATTATAGAGTCTATATGAATTATTTTACAGGTAATTAAAAAATTTTTCAATTGGATTCTATGTTTTGAATTCAAAAAATTATTATTATGATTATTCTGGAAAATAAAATTTCTATCTCCTGAATAATATTTTAATTTGAATTTTAATTTCTTTACCCAGTTAGAGATTGGTTTTTGTTATCTTATACAGATTCTATTTAAAATATTTTAGGATTCCTAGAACCAATAACTATGAACATGAAAATTACATATGATCATACTCAAATAAATTCAAACCACTTATCTTTTTTTAACATTCAAGTGATCCCATGCTCAATAATTCACATCTTCTTTAATGAACTCTCAAGGAAGGAACAATTCTTTTTAGACTACTATATCACCTTGAAGAGTTGATTTGAACCACTCTCGGAATGCCCAGAGTATAGTGTAAATAAAATTTGAAAGGGCCAGCATTAATTTTTTCATAACCAGTAATTATTTTTACTTATATCTAGTTGTATTATATGTTCTATATTTTTTTCTAGGACAATTTTTGTAATTAAATCCTTTATTTAACAGGTTATACTTACTCTAAAAGGTATTCAATGGTTATTCACAGCTGAAAAAAAAATCAAACCACTTAGTTTGGGGCTACTCCTATAGAAATCATGGGTTTTGTCTGCTCCTACAATTGGTTGTGTGTATAGATTTGAGGGTTCTCCTCACAAAGTATTGGATTGGTATTACTCCCATGTAAAATTCTTGGTTTAGATTTATCCCATGAAAAGTATCTCCCTCTATCTTAGTGGGTTCCATACTCCATCGGTTGGGGTGTAAAGACTAGGCTAACTCTTTTAGGCTATACCAATATAAAAGTCCATGTGTTATCTTTATTTCTATTTTCCACTTCAAATTAAGTATGTTAATTAAATTAAATTATTAATTTATTTCACATAATTTCAAAAAAAATTATAGTTTTAGTAAAGGATTATTTACCCCCCCCCCCCCTCTAGACCTTATGACATCAACCATTCCAACTAAACAATTAAATCCTCTTTATCATCTCACCAAGTAAATTATCTAATTCTTTCTTTAATTCTTGTATTTTATCAAATGATTTGGATTTATACATGTTTTAGTAAATACTTCCATGTATACTTAATTCATCATCAAATTTAATGAAGTAAGAATATCCACCTTTAGTTTCTATTAGAAAAGGTCACACTCAACACTATGTACTAATTCAAGAAGCTCTGTGGCCCTTTCACACTTACCACCAAAAGGTCATTTGGTCATTTTTCCTTTTAAATGGGAGAGGCAAATATCAAGTGGTTTTAGTTTAAAATAATCCAAATAACCATCTTTATAGAGATTCATCTAGTGCTTCTCATTTACATGACCGATCCGGTGGTTCCACAATGAAGTGTGATATGAGTCATGTAAACCTGCTTTCTTATGAAATGTCAATACTTGTTTTTAATAATTTAATACATAAGGACAATTATTTAAATGTTTCATTCAATAACATAAACTATATTTGTAAAATAAATATTTTTATTTAAATTTTTGAAAACAAAACCATCTATATTTAGGTAGGATATAGAAATTATGTTTTTGCTAACACTGGGAACATAATAAAGGTTTTTCAAAACCAATATCATCACTATTGGAAACGGAATGTTGTAGTCTTATATATCCAAGGAAGAAAGTAATTTTTTTTTGGTGGCTCAAATATCCACCTATACTCTAGTAATCTTCTATAATCTAATTGGTTATTGTATTTGAATATAGATATGAGTACCATGAATGGTATCTATTACCTAGTTGGTAGATATGGAAACAATTATCTTGATAATGAATGCACCTAAAGAATCCTATTAATTATTTAAATGGGTAAATTTATTCTTACAATAGACTATCTTACCACATAAAATTCATAATCCTTCCTTTTCATTTTCCTATCTTTGGATATTCATTTTCTTGGAAGGATGGTGCATAGAATCCTTAGACTTATTGTGAGTCTCTTAACCCTTTTTTTCTTCCATTTATTCACAATAAATAATTCTTGTTTTTTAAACCTCATTTCCTTGTAAACTTAGAGAGTTAAGGTGAGGGTTTCTGAAATATACTATTCACTGTTTCTCATATTGTAATTAATAATGTAACTGGATAGGATCTTGCGTAGTGAGGATAAAATGATATTTGTGTTCATATCATCAGGGATTTTAAAAACCAAAACTTTATAATCACTCTATGTGTCTAATTAAATTAACTACATGAGTCCAATATATCATTTAATGTATAATATTTCATGTGAATAATTAATTATAAATATCATATCTCTCTTATATTTATTTGAAAATCCACCCACATGATAAGTGAAATCACTCAAAAGGGGGTGAATCAATGAGTAATAATTACTTTTATGTTTTTATTTTCAAACAACTTTTGTTACCAGTTAGAGTAAAATAAATCTATTATTGGGAACACCTAAATTCACACACAGACAAATGAAAAACATATTTTACAAGGTTCATTGTTAAATAGGAGTAGTTAGTCCTTGGTTTGATCTGAAAAAAAAACAAAGATCACATAGTCCACTAGTAACAATCATATAAATTACAGTGCATATGGGATAACCATGATCTTCCAACACTACATAATATCTTTATGGTGTAATTGAATCCTGTATAGTAAATTTAATTCAGATATTTTCACAACAAAAAGAAATTATCTCACTAATTCTGAATTCAAGTAATCTATTACTATGCTTCTTCCTTCTTCTCAACTCATAGATCAAGTATCTTTTTTCCCTTCTTAAATATATTACACGTCAGCTAAAAATAACATATTATTCTTATTCCTTCTCTATCTCTCTATCTATTTATTTGATACGTAATGAATATTATCTAAGGTTTTATAAGAATCAAAAAACCATCTATTTTATTTATTCTACTCATATATATTCATTAAATAATATTGGTAATATTATTTCCAAAAAAATTATCAAAAATATAAGATTATAGGAAGTGATAAATTATATTATTTGAACTTCTTCAACCTTCTTTAAATATAGTGAGGGATTATAATTAAATTTCATTAAGATATGAACATTTAACTCCCACATGATATATTAATATCTAAATCCAAATATTCAATAAAAAATATATAACTTTAATAATTTTAAAATATCTCCATATTCATAGAAGCATGAATCTTTGTCATAATTACTTCCCACTTATGGATTGGAACTCATCTCACTTCATAGCATCACCTTCAATCTGATGTTGAGACCTCTTCTTGAATCAAAATATTTTTATGATGTATAATATACGAATTATTTCACAATATCATCTTTTAATTTTAATATCTTCAAAATGTATTAATTCTAGAAACTCACATTTTCACCAGGAAGATTCATCAAAATTATCTATGTATGTGACTAACTATGATGAAGAAAAGTCTGGTTCATCCACACATCTTATTTTAGATTGAATTGTCTTATATATCAACCATACCATTAGAGAACGTAGACAAACTTCAATAAACTATGTGAATAATAAATCGAAGACGTGTAAGGATCAATCATGTGGATCGACCAAATAAACAACCTTAAATCGATCATATGAATAATAAATCAACCACATGACCAACCTTGAATTGACTGTGAGTCGGTATTCTCCATTTTTCAACAATTTTAATATCTAAATCATGTATAAATTCTATCAACTATGTGAATCCGAGGTAAATGGATTGACCGCATCTACAAATTCAATCGACCGTGGAAATCCAAAATCAGTGGATTAACCATATGTACAACCTTTAAATCAAACATTCCTATATTGGTTTGAAAATTTTCAGATTTATTATCTTCAAACCATAACCGCATATAATCAACTCCAACCATCCTCAAAAAACTCAAAACCTATTCTAATATGTTTTAGATTGTTGCTTTATATCCAACAACAGTTGTCCTCGATTTCTTTTAAGAACAACTTCTCAACAATCAATTTTACCTTTTGTAATGGTTCGGACCTCCCACCCCATTACTTTGTGTGAATTATAGTTGAATAGGTGTTCATAGGATGTTACAAGGTTTTTATATGGATAAGGAATGTTGATTTTAAAAAATAAAACTAAGATGAGTTCGGTGGTTCGGTGTTATGAGCTGCGTTATAAGGGGTTCATCTAGGGAATAGGGAGACCAACTGTAGCATAGAGGATATGAGGTAGATTTTTAGATTTTCTTCTATTTAATTCATGGATTTTATGTAAATAGAGTATATTTATAAGAGAATGGTTTCTTGCCTAAGTGGATACGGTGTATGAGAGTTTTCTATAGCATATGGTACCGGAGAGTTGTTTTGTTAGTTTTACCAAAATTGGAACAATTATGCCATGGATCATGGTTGTAGCTTAATCCATTGAGTTATCTGTAATGAAGGAGATAGATGTGGTATAGGGGCTCTGAGGATATCTTTGGATGTTCTTCCATTTTTTTGATGGTTGTGGCACAACCTTCTTCTCGACGGTTGAGGGATACGATGTGGATTCCCTAGCTATGGTGTGGAATCATGGGGTGTGTTTTGTATCAATTTTCATTTTTAGGGTAGCTATTCCATAATGGATAGGTTGTGGCATCACCTTTCTCTTAGATATTGAACTCTTTGACTTAGTGGTTATGGATACAGTATGGTCCTTCTCTAATTTAATCAAATCTACAGCATAGGTATATCCAAAAACCTTGGAAACATCATTGACCAACTAAGTCATGATGTTGTACTTCCCATTGTGTCGAAGACTTGCTTATTTTTAAAAATTATGTGTCATTGTGGTATGGGTTGCACCATGGTGTAATGTTTTTCAAGACACCTACAAATTCTAAAATATCCTTGAATCCCCTCATTCCTCCAACCTTTATCTTGTTTCTTGGGAAACCTAAGTGTGTTACAAGGATGAATTTTAACCCATTTTCTGTGGAATTCAACCCCTATATTATAATATCGATCTACAATAGTTTTGATGAGTTCCTATATTGTATTTACCTTGTTTAACTTCTATTTATTCATTCAGGAAGAGTCTTTTCAAGGTAATATCTGGTTTTGGTGTTATTTTGGAATGGTATTTATGTGATATTTTGTGTTCTATGTTGAACCTAGTGTTCTTACTCATTTTGGTGTTGGTTGTTTTCTCCCTCTCGACTCAACCTTGAATAGTGGATTGGAAATCTTGTTTAAGGTTAGATATCCTTCATTTCTCATCTAATTTTATTATACAGGATGGCTTAAGCTCTTATTATCTTTTAGGAAGATAGTTTTCAATAGTTTAATAATGAGTAATAATTGTTTTAATTTAAATTTAATGGAAAGGGAAATGTATTCACATGTTTTTAATTCTTTTAATATTATTGTTATTGAATTGTACGAGGTTGATTCCTCACTAAAAATCATGATTTTCAAGATCCTTTGTTTGCGCTAAGATTTGATTAATTTGTGGAACCTTATTGTATGGTTGTTTTGTATCACCTAAAATGGAATTTTCTAACCGTTTATATTTGGTTAAAAAATGGTTTCCCCTATAATAATTCTTTATGTGATAATTTCCTTGAAAAGTTGAGTAAAATGTGATCTAAATCCCATTATTTAAATCTAAAGTAATACATGTGTTTTATGTGAAGTTATTGTGATGTGTGGTTGTGATGGGTGATTGTATTATGGGGAGGACGTGATGAGATGTGGTTATGTCATGTGGTGGTGATATGAGGTTGTAAAGTGTGGTGGTGATGTGTGGTGTAGATGTTCTAAGATGTGGGCATAAAATGTGGTGGTTGTAGTGAGGAGGAGGATATGGTTATGTAATGGTGGTGATGTGGGGATTTATGGTATGAGTTTTATAGTTTGTTGTGATGTGTTGTGTTATTCTAGATTCTCATCCAGTAATGGAACTAAATGATAATTATGAATTGAAAAGACATGGGTTGAAATGGATAATTGACTTTTGAATATAAAGTGGAATCTGTGTCTAAAGCATTTTTTGGTTTAATGTGAATGTAATGGGATATAAAATTAATGGCATTAATCAGTGAACTTGGTTGGTAATGGGAAATCTATAAATTGTTATAACTTGATAAAGAAATTTGGCTTGTGGTTTTTTGTGTGATATTATGAATCTAATGGTGGCAGAAAAAGATGTATAGGTTGTTAGGTGATGTTGTAATGTTGTGTGTTTAAATTATGTTCTTATTTTAAACCTATAGGTTTGGATTGTGTGTTGTGTAAAAAATATATATATACATTCTATTTTATTGTTATTTCAATATCCACACCACCCATGTCGAGCACCTTGTGAAAACAAACAAATGTATTTTGGGTGTTTTCCCAACATCCTAATTGTGAGGTTGGATGGATCACCACCAAATCTTCTCTGCTCCCTCTTCTAGGTGATGATAACATACATGAGATTTGATGGATAGAATTAAAAAGTTCATTGTATACATATTTGATAAGATGATGATATGGATTATATTGGGGGTCATTCATGGTAAGAGGAAGACACAAGGTTAATTTCATTCATATTCATGATACTCTACTACTCTGGTTATATAGATGTTATGTTATGTTCCATGTGTCTATAGGAGGTATTTTATGTGACGTTATGTGATTGCATAGGTGTTTGTGGGAAAGTTTTCGTAAGGAAGAGTTGAGAGCACTAGGACATATTTCATTGGGGCGTCAGAGTGACTAATCAGTGGGAAAGTGGTGAAGGGTACCCTTATTAATATACTTCTTATTATTTTATTACACATGGATGCATTTTTTAGTGTTCCTTGGTGAGGATGGTATTGGATAGTTGAACTACTTAAGTTTTGTTGGTTCTTTTGTTTTCTCATAGGTGCATTAGTATGATCTTTTTCATGTGTGCATAGGAGACTTGGGTATGATCCTACTGACTATACTTGTATGCTCTCCCTATATATATAAAATGTATATTTAGGTTTATAGAAGGGCTTCATAGACTGTGATAGGCATTTCCAGTTTGGTCTTTAGAGTTGTTACTGTGTCGTTGCCTTAGCTTTTGTTTTGGGTATTTATTTGAAGATTCATGTATTTTTTTACATTATACAGGAATTTGTGAGATGGTTTTAAATTCATTTTTATATAATTTCATAGAGTTTAATTAATTTTATTTTTTCTATCTACCAATCCTATTAATATAGTGGTTAATTACTCCTATTTGTGAGATGTTTATACCGTTTGTTCTATTCATCAAGTTGGGGCCTGTTAGAGGTGGGACTCAAGGGTCACTATCTCTCTTTCTTAATTTTCATCTTAGTAGAGGTACCTTTGGAGGGATAGGGTCATGACAGAGTGTCATAAAATGCTTTAGTTGATATATAGGATTGAGTTTGGAGTTAGTTACCATGAGTATTGTATAGGTTATTAGGGATATGGTGTCAGTTGACCTTGGCATGTGACATAAGCTATGGAATACTAGCTAAGATATGAAATTTTAGGGCCCCTTGTGATCCAACACAAGGAATCTGATCCTACCTAAAGACCAAGTGAGGTAGCATCGCTTTTAGGATAAAGACCTAGGAGTGGTACATGAATCATGATCGACTTGTGTATTTGTTTTAATTGGGTGATCTTGTGAATTTAAAATGAATTAAATAAATTTTAATAAAATTACATACTACTAGTCATAGGTAATATTTTTTCCCCTTTCAACTATGGATCATGGTTGTCACTCTCATGTGGTTTAAGTAGTGGAGGTCCAGCAGGCTGATCTAGTTGATAGTCATAGGATCAACCCAGTAGAGGAGTATAGGGCCTGAAAGAGGGCCTTTCATTCCTTTAAATGGTAGAGTTTAGGGAAGTATGAGGGAATATTATCTTATCTAGACATAGAGAGTTGGTTGGAGGAGATCAAGATCTTATCTAGTTTGGTCTAGGCTATGGTGGAGTATTGGGTACCATTGGCTGTTATTAGAATATGAGGAATTGTGTTTTAGGCGTATATATTGTATATTTATGAGTGGAAGGAGGTAGATGTTATATGGTACAACTTTTAGAAGTAGTTCTAAGAATAGTTTCTTTCATCGAACATGAAGGAGGTAAAGAGGTACGATATACTCTCTCTTTATAAGGGTAGTATGTCAATGTGGGATATTGGGATCAATTTCAATGATATTTTTCACTTCACCCTCAATATTTTTCATGAGGATCCCCAAGTATAGTTCCTTTTGGAGGAACTCCATCCTTCAATCTAGTATGTAGTTACTCTTTTTACATTCCCAGTGTACTTTTAGGTTTAGAAGAAGGTATAGGTTATCGAGAAAATTCACTCAAGAGGAGGTTTACCATAATAGGGGGCCAATCGGGTTCCTTGAGGAGAAGAGTTTTCGGTGGAAGGACTCAGACACTAGGGCCTTAGAGGTTTAGACCAACAAGGATTCTACCTCAGAAACTCCCTTTACGGCCTTCTAGGTCCAACGGTTTACTTTATTTTACTAGGGTATTTGTGATAGTTTTTTTCATGTGGAGCTCATTTTCACTATCAAAATCAGTTCCCTAAGTTTCTTAAATATCAGTATTGTGGTGGTGGTAGAGTTCAACATCATACTCAGTATCAGCTACCAGTGAGTCCATTTTAGAAATAGGGGATGTAGTATTATGATCCACCAAGAGGATATAGGGTAGGAAAAGAGAGACCTTGGGATTTTCCTCATCTATAGGGACTCTGACTTGATCATGGTTATGGAGGTTTTCTTCAACAACAAGTTAGGGGAGCCGAGCATGGAAAGTTTCATGTTGTGGAAGTGGAAGTTCCAAAGGTTCAAAATATAATTCAAGGTATGATTATTTTTTCTTTTTCACTTGTTTTTTATTTGTTTGATTCAATACATTCACATTCCTTTGTTGCACCAACTCTATTCCATGCTCCGGGACTAGAGGTGGAGAGGATTTTCATGCCCCTTGTGTTGAATACTCTAGTCAGAGGCCATAATAGCTTGATTGATATGTGTCGAGGGTGTAGATTGATGATGAGTCCACATCAGTCACATGTGGATATTTTCTTACTATAGATGTAGTCATAAGATTTAATTCTCATCCTTGACTGGTTTTATTCCATGCATGTTGTTATCAATTTCTTCTGGAGTCATTTTCCCAAATGTGGATGGTTAACAAGTGGTTTTAATTAGTGAGTGGGGTTTTCAATTGGTTTGGATATGTGTATATCCCCTTCTTTCCTTGATGGATATGTTGTATGTGGAATCAATGTATGTTAATATTTCGTGGGTTCCTATGGTTATTTGGGTATTTTTTAAATTTTTTTCCTAAAGAGATAGTGACACTACCACCTTGATGTGATATCGAATTTGGGATAGATCAATAGTTTGGTGATTCTTTGATTTCAATGGATCCATATCATATGGAGCCCTTTGATTTATGGTAATAAGGATTTAGATATATTATTAGATGTATAAAGGTATCATCTAGACTAGTGTTTCGTCATGGGGTTATCCGGTTTTGTTCAATATTGATCAGAGTGGGTAAATCAAGAGGGGTTGAATTGAGTTATAAAGTAAACATTCTGTAAAAAATAAATAAAATTATAAATATACTAATTTAATAAAAATTCATGGTTAATAAAAATAGTATAAATATATAAATTTGATCCTACAAATAGTTTCTCAGAAGTGAGATCAAGGCTTAGTAGAGGGCTTAGTTAAAATAGCTTTTTTAAATACTTTAACTTTTAAGACTGAGTTACTTAATCAAGTACTTAATATAAATAAAAATTAATACTAACTATAAAATTAAATTTTTGTTATAATTTGGAGAACAAAAAACAATTTTCAATTTAAAACAACCAAACTTGTCATTCGAATAGTATAATTTAAACAAGGGTTTGAGTCTCAAGATGAGAATTAATCCCCTCCACTTGGAAATCACCTACTGCCAATAAGTTTATTAATACATAAATTGATCCACATCCTAGATTGGGTTTTATAAATAATACCTCACACGGTTTTCCAGGAACAAAGCCTCTTCTATAGTTATACATGGGATAAGATAAGATATCAGGACACACATGAAATATTACATAATTATTCATGGGAATATAAATGGAATATTTGAGAGAGTGTTTCAAGAAATATCCAGTTTGGCATAGAATCATATGTTTATAGATAAATATATTGATACACAACATATATTGAAATTAAATCATAAATATAAAGATAAAGATAATAGAATAAGCGAAATTTGATACAACTCAATCTGATCATCTTTAATGGATTGGTAGTATTTTATTTCTTCCTTGAATAGATTCAAATGAGTTATTCCAAAATATTATGGAAAACAGGGTGTTGTAGAATCACTTTTTATCAGAATGTATAGTTTATATTATTTTTTTCTTTAATATATCTATATTAGTGTGACTATATATCACTTTACTTGTCCACTAGAGAATACTTTAACTTAAAAAAGAACTTTTCTAATCTAGTAATTAGAGAACAATCATTATTTATTAATTCATTTTATTTATATTTAATTCCACAAAACCTCGCCATTGGAGATTGAAAAACTCCACTTATAAGTTAAACATGGAAAGTTATCTTCACTTAAATCATTATTATTTGATCTCATGTTTATCTTGTCATGGTTGGCTGGAATAGTCAGTTGGTATGAAAACCTCACATGGTCAGCTCATTCCTTCATGTGGTAAATTGACTTGATCATGCAGTAGGTTATTTTATTCATGTGGTCACTTGACTTAGTTACACAGTCCCTTCATTAATTTTCATGGTTAGTTCCTTTATTCTCATAGTAGGGACATCTCTTCATGCAGTAGGTAGATTGTTCTTATGGTGACTATAGATTTAAATACACATGGTTAGTACAACACTTAATAAATTTTACTTAACTATCACATGGTAGGATTATTTGTTCTTTTGATCAAGTTATTATCAATATGTAGTCGGTTTCATAATTCATGGTAGGTTCATCTTTATCATGTATTGAGTTCATGAATAAGAAATATTTTTATCATCTGACTCACAGTAAGTAGTTTAAACATGAGGTCAAGTGAATTATATAATATGGTAGGTTCCACATGGTCACTTAACCTTTATGGTTAGTTCAAATTATTCTCATGATATGTATATTTCACATGAAATCAGTTTTCACGGTAAGTTACAAACTTAGCCATTTTTTCAGTTTTGTCTAGAAAACCATTAACTAATAGAAAACATGAATTTCATTACTAATAAGATGAATATAATTTGGAATCATCAAAATAATAAGGTTCTGGTCTAATCCAACAATCTCCTCATTTTTAATTATCACAAATCGTGATATGTAAAATAAAATTATTTGAATATAAAAAGATTATTTTTGAAAATAATTGAATTAAATGATTATAAATCACCTGAAATTATGAAAAATGATTAATTCAATGGATTTTAATTAATTACTACATTCTCCCCTTTTTGAGATTGTCAAAAAGTGAAATAATATGGAGAAAAGTTATAAAATTTTTATAAAGTAAAAAAAACTGATAAGAAAGTATTCCATTAAAATCTCCAAAAGAGAGTAAAAATGGTTACAAGAAATATTTATCAGAGATTATAGTAATAATCCAATTCTCATACATCTCATATTTGATAAAGTCAAATAGGATCCTTTACTTTGTAGTTTGAAGGTGAGGTATGTTTAGGATTATGGGAAGGTTTTGGTACATCGCATGGAACAAAGCCCTTTATTACAAAACACTAAGAAATTAGTCAAAGTTGATGGAATGATTGTCTAGGAGACATGAAAAGGGATTAATTTTTCAAGTTAAGGTATTTCTAGTGGTAATGGTTAATTTTAGGGTAGTAGGAGCTAGGAAAGTGTTATGGGAAGTATAGAGGTAAGGTTCCATCAACTTGGTAAACTTGCTGGCCGCCTGAGAAACATGCTCCAACACTTGAAGAAATTCATATTGAATCTTCATAAAAGCATCCAAAATAGGTTTTATTTATTTGAGATTCTCAGCTTGATATTTAAATTCCTAAGTCAAGTGAGGAATCTTGAGATCTGGGTCAAGGGTTTTGAATATACCCTTTAAGTCATACATTGTAAATATGTGTCTAAGATAGTAATAAATAGACTTCTTGAGGGTTTCTCTATCTTTCCCATCTTGCTTCACATGTTTTATTTGAATTTTCAAAGTCTTTTCAACATGGGTTTGAATCCCATCAAACAAAAATTCTCTAGCCTTTCTAAACTCCTAAAACATAACCTCCAACTCAACCCTTATGAGTTTTCTAACTTTCTATTCATCAAAAAAAGATTGAATAGGAGGAGGGATAGGAGAAGGAGTAGGATATTGTTGAAACATAGAATTTATAAAACTCTAGTTGAGCTGGATCATCAAATCAAATAGGTCATCCTAGAGAGTACCAATCTGATACTTCAAATATGGAATTTCATTATGAATCATTTTAATTCTAAAATTAAACCTTGGATAAATATTAGAAATTATAGTTGTGATAGCCTTATAAATATAATCATTTATGACTTGTTGCAATAAGTTATAAAATTTAAAAAGCACTTGTCTTAACATCTACATCATCTCTAAATTGAACACATACAATTAATCCTTAGTAACATATGAATTAGAGATAACATAAAGTGAAGGAACATAAGGAGATAGATTACTAGTCTGGTTCCTACCATCGACATTTGCTGCAACAGCAACAGATATATCGCTATTAGATTAATCTATACCTATATCATTAGCTTCAACTACTTCTCTATTTCTATCGAGAGAAGTTTTACCAAGATATCTCACAATTACCACTTTATTATCAATATTAGAAGAAAATGATCTTTATAAAGTTATTTGAACATAAATAATGGCAGTACCACAATGTCTAGATGGACTACACCCATCAGTATCATCAGAATCAGGATACTCCAGACCCAAAACAAGAGATCCAGGGGACTTGTCACCCTTTTTAGGTTATTTTGGTGTTTTCTTCCTAGGAGTGCTTCCAATAAAAGGTGATCCATAAGAACTAAATTGAGCACTTTCAGAGTCCAATGTCACATCCATCTCGGGACTATAGCCACTCCCAGAGACATTTTTTTCAAGCAACTCTACAGACTGAAGTTCCTACTCATATGATGGAAAGGGTAAAAGTGAGTTATGTGGTTTATAAGACATGGAAAGTGAGACTATCGTGTCATCCTCATAATACACCCCACCTCCCTAATCCAAATCCATTATCTCATCCTATTATTATTATTATTATTATTATTATTATTCTTTAACATTCATTGTTTTCTCCACAACAACTAATTCTTAATATGAATATTGAAATATCTCAACATGTTTAAGACCAAGATCCAAAAAATCACTAGTTCTAATAGGGTACTTCATAGGATAAAACATTTCTTAAAAATTTTCTAGATTAACTACCCATTATATTTTCCATGGGTTCTGATTTACCTTCATATTCTTACAAATATTTTGTATAAGATGGAGAATATCTAAAGCGGTTATTCTTTACTCCCTCTAAGGAACTAAACCTTTTTATTTTAACTAGACTGAAATTATCTTTGAGTATGGTAAAGAATTGAATTTTGAATTAGGTTTACATAAATAACCCATATTTCTCATGAAATATCTACACACACTAATTTGAAAAACATTATTTATCAAAAAAATAAAAATAGGTATAACTTCATTAGGATACTAAATTATCCTTTCCTTGGGAATATTACAAGAAAAATAAATTTGATTAGGATCCTATGTTCTCCAATTAATTCAATAGTACTACGTCTCGTGGGAGTTACATTCCCAGTGAGCTCATCTAAAGCATTCTAAAATTCAAAGTACGAATGATTAACTAGATACAATCTATGGTAATCTCCAAACTCTCATTTGTGAGGTACACCGAAACACTTTTCCAATCACCTCAAAGAGAATTCAAAAACTTTACCATTTATCCTTGATTTAACTGTATAATTTTCTCCCTAGGGAAGAACTCTAGGTTCATATAAAATTATTTAATGATATTATGATAGAAAATATTACCATGTTCTTTAAACCAATCGGCCTATCCTTATTCCTAAATATCATTCCAAACTAGGGATCTTCTTTATTTCTACTAATGTGAATTAATTTCTTTCTCTGTATAAACTAGATGATCAACCCGATGTGGATTCTTAGACTTCACTGTCATACTCTATCTGGTTTTTAAATTATTAAAAGGAGACAATTGAATAGTAAATGTAGTTTCAAACATTTTCTTCATCCTAAAAATTTTGGTTCAATTAAATTTCTTAAGTCTCTGATACAGGAGATACAATAAAGAGGTTCAATTTTGAGATAATAATAGTTTTGAGACTAGAGAAACTAATTCTTTAAAGACATTTCAAAAGGATATATGAGATACAAGGGAAAAAATAGGTGTCCATTATAATTCATATTTGAAATAAAATTTAATCTTTTGGAGAGTAAAATAATAATATATTCAAGTGAAATCCCACCTAAATATTTTCAGAAAAAAAATTATAAGTATTAAACACATATGGTAGGTATACGGACAGTGGATCCATGATAGCAAGAGCATGGTAGGCATGCTAATCATACGAATAAATGATCGTGGTAAACACAGTGATCATATCAATAAATACTCATGGTAATTATGGTGACCATGTGATATAAGTTTCAAGGAAGTTATATTAACTGCAAGAACAAAAACTCATGGTCGACATACCAATCATGTGAAATTCACTTTATAGTTACTAATAGTTTAAATAAGAATTAAATAATTATCAAGGCTCAAAAAATTGAAATAATTAGACATAATTTATCATACCCAATTCATGCCTGATATAATTGATTCTATCAACATTCAATGGAATTGTAAATATGTCACTAAGATAATGCTCAATTCCAATGAACTATATAGTGATATCATTTTTATAAAAATGTTCACTCGAAAAGTGATGTATTATTTCAATATTATTTGTCCTAGAATGTGATATAGGATTATTATAAATTTTTATCACACTCATATTATCACAATTTATAGGGAAATGTATGAATTGGTATCCCTAGTCTAGAAATGAATGTTCCACCCACAAAATTTGTGCACAGAAACTACCAGTATTTATGTACTCATCTTTAATACTGGATAATGCAACAGAGTTCTTCTTTTTAATACACCAAGAAACTAGATACTTTCCCAAAAGTGACATGTTCTATAATTTATTTTTTTATCTAACTTATGACCACAAAAATAATCATCTAAATAGCTAGGTAAATAAAATTTCTATCATTTATAATTAAATAGTCCTAAGTTTCTGGTATTTTTGAGGTATTTGAAAATTGTTTTTACAGAAAGAAAATGTTAATCTTTAGGTTTTGATTTAAAAATAGAATAGATACACACACTAAACATAATATCATGTCATTTAGTATTCTAATATAGTAAACTTCCAATCATACCTTTGTAAGTGGTTTGATCAGCCAGTTTCCCAATTTCATCAAGATCTATTTTACAGTTGGTACTCATTGGAGTTTCACTACAATTATTACTATCCATGCCAAAATTTTAAAATATATTTAGTGTAATTTATTTTATTTAAAATAATTACATATTTATTTGGAAAAATATAAAAACCAATAAAGATTTTTAGTTATCCCATTAAACTCATTTCAAATTCATTTTTTATAATTTTTTAAAACTTGGTACACAAATAATTTCTTGTATATCCAAAAATAATATCATCAAAATATATTTTTACAACTAAAACATATTTTGAAATTATTGTAATAAATAAATTTGGGTCATCTAATCCTTTATTAAAAACTTTATAAATAAAAAAATAGATGATCCTATCATAAAAAGCTCGAAAAACATGTTTTAAACAATACAAATATTTTATAAATTTAAAAACATGATTTGGAATTTAATGGTTTTTAAATCCATGGGTTTTATTCACAAAACAAATCCTCAAATATATAACTATTTAGTAAAACACTCTTGATATCTATTTTAAATAGTTTGAAATCCAAATGTGTTGCATAGGCAAGAAAAATTCTAATAGAATCAAGTCTAGATACTGGAGAAAATGTTTTCTCATAGTCAATACCTTCCACTTGAATATATCCTTACACAACTAATATAGATTTATATCTATTTATTTTTAATTTTAAAAAAATCTATAAACACCCATTTAGTTCAAATATTTATGTATTCCTTGGGTCTTTCAACTAGTTCCCAAACTCTTTTTATTTCAAGATGATTTAACTCTTATTGCATTACCATTATCCAAAATTCATCATCAATTTCCTATGTGATGTTATTAGGCTAAAGAAGTGACAAGAAATATTGATGTTCAACTTGGTTTCTAATATAATCATTGTATTGGGATCATTTTTCTAGTTCTCCAACTACTTCATCAAAGGGGTGATATTTATGATCCATAAATGCTCTAAGAATAGAAGTGTTCAACACTTCATTCTCATCTATAGGTTCGCATTCAAACTATTCATCAGAACTAGGATATTTTTCTACAAGTGGTCTGGAAGAAATGAAACCATGTTTATAATTGATAATTAAACTCTAAAGTTTATCCTCAAGGTTATCTAAATAGGTATTAGGCTCATGTGAATCTATCTCATAAAATTTTATATGTGCATATTCTTCCATAATTTTGGTCCTTTTATTGAACACTCTATATGATTTATTGGAAGTAGAATATCCAAGGAAAATTCCTTCATCACACTTGGAATAAAACATGTCTAAATTCTATTTTATATTGAGTATAAAGGCTTTAAAACCAAAAACTCTAACGTAGTTAACCTTTGGTTTTCTAAAATTCCATAGTTCATAAGGGGTTTTTTTTAAATAGGTCAAATTAAAAATCTATTAATTATATAACACGTTGTATTCAAAGATTCATCCTAAAAATAAATAGGTAAATCTTTCTCTATGATAAGGGTTTGGGTAATTACTTGAAGGGTTATATTTATTCATTTTACTATACTATTCTATTGTGGGGTCCTAGGATTTGAAAAGTAAGGATTATAGACATGTTGTGAGCATAAATATTCAAACTATTGATTTTCAAAGTCATGGACATGATCACTTTTTAAGGTATTAATTCTAAGTCCCCTAATATTTTATACATATTTTTCATGCTTAGAAAAATAGAAATAAACTTAAATTTTGTGAGCTAGAAGTAATACCCAGGTATATCTAGAAAAGTTATTTACACGAACATAAGCATGATGTTACCCATTTAGACTATAAAATCTAGAAGTTCCAAGAAAATACATGTGAACCAACTCTAAAGTTTTCGAATTTGAAAGTTATTTCTTTGGTTTGAAAAATATTTTGTGATTTTTTCCCTTTTGACAAGGATTACAGACTTTGTAAATTGAAAATTATAGTTTAGGAAGATCATTGACTAATATTTTCCTAGTTATATTTATAAGTGAGTGAATATTTCAATGGCCTAGTCTTATATTCAAAATATAATATTTTTTTAAAATTGACTTAAATAAGAAATTTTTTTAGAAAAAAAATAATTCAAATCAACATCATTAACATTTTCATTTCGCATAGTAGTTAAAACTAAAGCATGTTTAGAATAAAAAACTTTACAAGAATAATTTTTACACTTAACATAAAAACTATCATAAAATTTTATAAAATACTAAGAAGATTAAATTTTAATCCATATAAAAAATTAATTTATAAATTAAAACAGTACTTGATTTATTGAATTACCTAAAACCAATTATATTTTTTTCAGTATTTTCACCAAAAGTAACATTTCCACCATCAACTTTGATCGGATTCTTGAAACTTGAGTAATACACAGTCATGTGTCTGTAGAATCCACTATATAAATACCATATATTCTTACTGATACTATTTAATAATGTTTCCATCAATTAATTAAATACACATTGATTTTGGTAACCAGAGCTTCTTGGGTCCAGATAATTAGCAATTAAAACTTTCGGAATCCAAAATTTTTTTATAGATTTTCTAGAAAAATAATTGATAAATTTAGAGATAAAATAATTTATGGGTCAAATATTCTTAATATAATTTCCAAAATTATCATCATGTTTAGAAGGCATAGTTCTATTCTCAGAATTATGAATAAAATTATTTTTTTATTATTTGTTTTTCTATCCAGGTTAATATCCAAAACAAAATCTAGGTTTAGGTACAACTTGACTTCCCAGAATATTATTAAAGGTTTATGTTTTTTCAGTAAAACCTTAAATATCCTTTCTCAATTAATCATTTTATAATTTTAAATCTATAACTTATTTTAAAATATTTTCATTATTTTCATTTTCAATAGAAAAATGGGTTTTAAAATGAATAGATAAAGCATGTTATTTCTTTAACATTTTATATTTATCCTATAATTCATTAAATGTGTCTTCAAGAATATTATATCATTCAAATAGATCCTCACTGGACATATATTATTCATTATTTTTATTTTTAGACGGTTCACAAATATTTTGAATAGATGAAATAGTAATATTTGATACCTCATATAGGTTTTCATGAAACACATATTAGCCTTGTCATTTTTTATCCTCTTCTTGATTCTGAATCGCTTGAGCCATCCTTTGAGGCACTCCAGGTGGATTTCATATCCTTTTTATATTTCTCATATTTATCCTCATAAATTTTCTTATACTTGATCTTGGGACAATCTTATTTTTGTATAACACTTTATCTTACCCTTATAGTAGATTACTTCATTTTTTGAATCTTCATTTTTCTACTCTTTTCTCCAATTTTCATTATCAGGATTACCTAAGTAATTAGGTATCTGGAATAATTTATTATTTTTTGTAAAAAGAATTGAATAATCTAGTTATTTTATCCATCTCTTCATCACTATTTTAGGGTGAATCCTCATCAATTAAAATGTAGTCTTTGACTTTCTCTTTTAGCTTTGAGTTGCAATTTTTGAAGGCAATAGATTTTCCTTTTGGTTCATATTCATCTTCTTTATTCACTTTGAGTTATTCTTAATACACCATAACCTCTCTAATATACTCCTTTATTATAATTGTATTAATTTCATAGGATTATATGAAAGAATAAGATGTTCCTCTCTATATATCAAGTAGACACCTCAATAATATCATCACTTGTTCTTTATCATCAACCATATTCCCAAGTGAATGAAACATGTTCACAATTTCATTAAACCTGATATACATATCACAAATCAACTCATCATGTTACATATTTAATGTATCATATTTAATATTATATGTATTCCAACTCATTTATTTGACATTGGAAGTTCCTTCATGAGAAATAGCTAACGTGTCCCAAATTTCAAAAGCAGTAGTACAAACAGATATTATATTAAATTCTTCATCTCCTAATGCATGGTATAATGCATTAGTTACCTTACAATTATTGTTATAAGAGACTTTATTAGGATCAATCTATTCATCTCTAAAAGTTTTGTGTATTTTAGATTTTTCCTCAATATAGTCCAAACATCAAATACCATACTCTCGATATGAATTTTCAGCTTAACTTTCCTTTGAGAAGAGTTAGTGATATTGAAATAGGGAGTTTTTTTGGTGATAGCTCTTTTAGGTTTGGAATTATCCATAAATAATATAATTTATAATAAAGAAAAAATTAAGATTTCTAAATAAAACCAGATAACAATAAAATATATCTTTTAAAAGCCTCTAATACCAAATTTCGGTCAGAGTGGGTAACTCAAGAGGGGGTGAATTGAGTTCTCAATTAAAATTTTGGATAAAAACTATTTAAAATAAAAATCCTCCAATTTAATAAAAATGAACATTTAACCAAAATAGTATAAATTTATAAATTTTATCTTTCAAATAGTTTCTCATTAGTGGGATCAAATCTTAATTAAAATAAATTTTGAGATACTTTAACTTTATAAAGTAAGTTAATTAATCAAACACTTTATATAAACAAAAATTAAGACTAACTATCAAAGTAAAGTTTTATAAATTTTAGAAATCAAAAAATGATTATCAATTAGAACAAAAAAAACTATAAAATCACATAGCATAATTTAAATAAGGTTTTTGGTCTCAAGATAAGACTTAATCCCCTCTACTTGAAAGTTACCCAGTTTTAAGTAGTTTATTAATAAATAAATTAATCCACAAGTTAGATTAGGTTTTAAAAATAAAAAACTCACAAGAATTTATAAGAAAAAAGCCTCTTCTATATTTATGCTTTGGATAACATAAGATAACAGGTCACACCTGAACTCTTCTATAGTTATTCATGGGAATATAAATGAAATATTTGAGATAGTGTGACAAGCACTCTCATGTTTGGTACAAGAGACTATTTTTATAGATAGATAGAGTAATAAAAAACACTAATCAAAATAAAAGAATAAATAGAAAGATCAAGAGAATATAATAATAGAAATTTTATATAGATTAGTTTGATCATATTTCATGGATCATTAGTACTTTATTTCATCCTTAAATAGCTTCAAATGAATAATTCTAGAATATTATAAAAATCAGTGTCATAGAAGAACTTTTTTTCAGAATGTACAGTGTATATTGTTTTATTCATAAATATCTTTATATGTGTGTGACTATATCTCACTCATCTTGTCCACTCAAGAATACTTAAACTTAAATAGAGATCTTTTATAATATAACCATTAGAGAATAATCATTCTTTATTAATGTGATAGATATGCATTTAATTCTTCAAAAACTAGCTACTGAATATTTGAAATGCTCCACTACTACATTATACATGGAAATTTTTCTTCACTTAAATCACGATTCATTGAGATCACAATCAACTTGTCATGGTAGGTTGGTATAGTTAGTTTTCATAGAAGCTTCACATGGTTGTATTATTCCTTCATGTGATAAGTTTATTCGATCATGCAGTAGAGTATTTTATTCATGTAGCCACTTGAATTAGTCACATGGTAACTACATTACTTTTCATGGTAAATTCCTTTTTTTATCATGGTAAGAACATATCTTAATGTGGTAGGTAGATTGTTATTGTAGCAAATAAAAATATAGATACACATGATTAGAATAAGTATTAATAAATTCTGTCTTACCCATCACACAATATGTAGATTTATTCTTGTGTTCAGGTGACTCTCAACGTGTTGTTGGTTCCACAATGAATGTTAGGTTCATCTTCATCAATAGTTCAGTTCATGACTTATCTAAATTTTTCTCATATAACTCATTATAAGTAGTTTAAACATGAAGTCAGGTAAAGTATAATGTAAGGTATGTTATGCATGGTCACTTAACCTTCATGGTTTGTTCAAATCCCTTACATGGTAAGAATATTTCATTTTCATTTAGTTTTCATAGTAATGTCTAGAATTATCCATTTTTTAGGTTTATATTGAAAAACAATTACTAACATAAAACATGAAATACATTAATAACAAGATAAACATGATTTGGGATCATTAAAATAAGGAGGTATTGGTCTAAGCCAACATTCACCATAAAGGCATATGATAGTCTAATTCTATGTAGAAACTATTAGATGATAAATCAAGTAATGATAAATAATAAAAAACTTATTTTAAAGATTTATGATCTTTTCAACCATTTTGGAAGATCTATTTGGTTCTCTAAGATTTATTTGCGGTTTGGGTATCACCAATTGAGTGTAAAGGAAGATGATATCCTGAAGACTACCTTAAGAAGAAAGTATGGGAACTTTGATTTTTTCGTCATGTCATTCAGTGTTATGAAGACACTAGCAATATTCATGGGGCTCATAAACTCCATTTTATGTGACTTATTGGACCATGTCATTACTTTGTTCATCAATGACATATTGATCTACTCAAAGTCATAGGAGGATCATGTCAATCATCTCATAGTTTCCTTGCTAGTTCTTTGGTTCCACCTTATCTATAGAGAGTAGTCCAATTTTATGTTTTGGAATTAGTAGGTGTGTTTCCTTGGGCATTTGGTGTCCCAGCATAGTGTGTTCATGGACCTATTGAAGTTCAAGGTAGTTGTTTCTTGGGAAAAACCCAATAATGTGGTATTGGTTTGTATTTTTCTCAATCATTCAAGCTATTACTTGAGGTTCAAGTCTCACTTATCATGGATTTAATCCTTATTGATATCCTTTACTTGGAAGGACTGGGATTTTATCTAGACTAATCAGTGTTATGAAACTTTTGACTGGTCAGTAACCATACATATATATAGTAATAATATATAGATATATATAGTATAGATATATATTGTATACACCTATATGAACTAATTATGTGATGATGTAAGTAGGAATATACATGGATACTAGGTGCTAGATGAACTTGGGGAATAACTCAACAATCCACAACTAGTCTAATGAGCTATAAGATCCAAAAAATGGAACATGACCTGAATCTCATAATGAATGTGAGATGTCATTCCCAACACTCAAAATAAGTTGGATGATATTTCATGCTCAAAATACATTACATAGGAACATGGAACATCCTGACCATCACCCAAATAAAATAATAACGGTGAGAGACATCATGCTCGAAACCTGATGTAAGGGATCGTGAAACATCATGCTCAATAGGTCCCTTAACCATCATTCAACATCCCATAATAATGGAATACTCATAATAATAATGATAACATGAGGTATTT
This sequence comes from Viscum album, assembly GCA_963277665.1. Classification (NCBI taxonomy): domain Eukaryota; kingdom Viridiplantae; phylum Streptophyta; class Magnoliopsida; order Santalales; family Viscaceae; genus Viscum; species Viscum album. The sequence goes on along the minus strand of OY728123.1, from coordinate 1,963,349,092 downwards.
CCTCTAATTCATTATAATCATCAATCCCAATACAACCAAGGCATCATAATTTATATAATCTATATAATAAAAGCATGCATCACTTGGAAAGTCCTTTACACCTACTATCATTGATTTTAAAACAATCCATTTAATTAATCAAGGAAATTCAATTCATATTCAAGGAAAACCAAGTGCTTAGAATCTTTTTTAAACAACTATAAAATTACACAAGGAGGTAAACTAAATTTACAATCCAAGACAAGCACTTAGTGGGTGTTTGGTCTATTAATAAATTTCACAAGATAGATAAATTAATTTATCACACCCAAAGGGGTGTCAATAAACAAGATAAATAGCCTTTAATCACTTATCAAGGGTCCATATAATTATAACAACATGCATATAATTATTTTTAAAGGAAGAAAACACATAAGGGAAATGCCCAGCAATGGTCTTCGTGCAACACATCGATGAATCTATGAAAACATCAAGAATTTTAAGAACAAAAAAACTAGACCACCAACCTTAGGTTCGTAGATGACTCCTATTCCATTATTAGTTTTATATTTGGAGTATATTTTAAGGAAAATGAATAATGGATCAATTCCCTGAAAATAGGGGGAATGAGCTCCCACCAAAAAATTTCAAGATATGGGAAGATCAACTAAGAATGGAAGAAAGATTATTGTAGATCTTACTGATGTGGATCCAATATGACCAACAGTAATCCATTTGGAGTCTAATGAGGAAGAAACCGTGAATCTTAGGTTAGGAAAAGGGGGATCCCAATGTGAGAGGAATTGGATATTTCCTCTAAAATGATAGGGGGAATAAAGGAGGTATGATTTTAAGATCATTAAGGTAAAAGTGATAAATTAACCCTTCCAGATAGGTTTGCATGGTTTGGATAAACATTTTTCCAAACTGTGTGCCACATGTGCTTCCTCCACTATCTAATAAGGGAACCTGCATGGGTCAGAAACATGGTTTGACTAACTATGTGAAAGCCGTGTGAAGACCACTATCCCAAAACCCTTTCAAACTCACAAGTGCATGTGCTTGTGCTCATGCGATTGTAGGAAACCATGTGTCTCCTTGTTCCCCTCTAAAATACCATGTATGTTTAGGGGAAACCATGCGAGTTGGGTAGCACAGTTTCTTCTAACCATACGGCCCCATATTTTTCTATAAAATCCAGTGTTCTAGGCTTTGAAGAATCCCCATACACCCTTGTGACCTTTGTGACTCCATTAGGTAACATTACAAGGTAATAACTAAGGAATTTAAACCATACCATTGAGAAAAATTCAGGTCGTTAGAAACTCACCTCCTTAAAGAAACTCATCCATGAGTTTTTCTTATAAGGGTAAATAGATATCATCAAAGAATAGATATATCCACTGGGATTTTATATCATATTCCCTTTCTTAAGTATCATCTTTTACTTGGTCGTGCAACCATAGAACATATACTAAAGGGACTCAGCTGCCTCAGAGTTTCTTAATGCTTTGATCCAAAAAACACACTGGTTACTCCTCAGAAGAAGCTTCCTCATATAACTCAACCTCATTAGTTTTTAAAACATTAAATTGGTTTGGATAATATCATTGAAGATGAGATACATGAAATACATAATGAAAAGACTGGAACTTCTAAGTAAGTGTTATCTAGTAAACCACTGGTCATATTTTCTTCAAAACCTCTAAGGGTCCAACGAATCAAGGTTAAATATTACCCTACCTATGAATTTGTCAATGGCCAAACTGGGTGAAACTCATAAGAAAACTCCATCTCTAACCTCAGACTCAAGAGTTCATTAGTGTCGATTGGTATATGACTAATGTATGGACCATGTTTTCATCATGTGATTTCAAATCAACTGGACCCGCTCTAAAGTCTCCTGGATGAGAAGTGGTCCAAGTAAATTTTTCTCCCCTACCTCTAACCATCATATAGGTGATCATCAAGGACTTATGTATAAGGAATCATAGTGAGTCATCTAAATGTTAGCTTTAAAACTATTTATAAATCAAACTCAACAAGGGATATGTGTTTCTCTTAGGAACACAAAAAGTTAAGGACACATGCATGGAGCATGTCCTCTAACACCAGAATCATGTGATCTATCTTTCCATCAGTATGAGGGTGATAGGCCATGCTCATAAGCCCCTTTGAACCCAAGGCCTTCTTCAAACCTTGTTATAACGGAGATGTAAAGTGATAATCCCTATCATATATGCTATAATGTGGAGATCCATGAAGATGTATGACCTCCATGATGTATATAATTCCTGTATTGTCTACTGATAAGGTCTCTCAAACAAGTAAAAACTACATGGCCTTCCTCAAACAATAAATTACTACCCATACAGTATCATTTCCATGAGGTGATCTGGGTAAAATGATCACGAAATGCAAAAAAACATTGTCCCATTTCTAATCGAGAATGGACAATGTTTGTAAAATTTGTATTGGTCACAGATGTTCCACCTTCACCTACTTATAGGTGTAACACCGAAAAATAAATATAACATTCTCTCATTTCATACCTGGCTACCAATAATAGTGACTTAATTCATGATAAATCTTGGTGACACCAGGATGTACTCCCCAAATTGAGGCATGAAATTCCCACATCAGCTCCTCTCTGATGTCAGTTGGGACCCATATGTTCCCATGAAGGAATAAAATCTCATCCTCATGCATGGTCTAACAAGAAGATGATTTTTCATCTAAGATGGTTTCCCTTAGGAATAATCCTTTAAGATCTAAGAGTTTCCTCACTCTCACCCATTTTATAAGGGTAGAGATAACTACTAAATCTAAGAGGATGGTCTACCCATGATCCTCTTAAACCTCAACGATTGTATTTGAAAACAAATCAATGAGCTTAAACTCACCACTAGCCTCCTGAACTGCTTATGTATGATTATTTCATCTCAAATCATCTGCTACAACATTTCCTTTTCTAAGAATATAAGCAATCTCAAAATCAAAGTATTGTACATAATCAATCCATTTTCACTGCCTAAGATTTCGATCACACTGTGTAAATATATTCTGGAGGATTCTTTGATTAGTTAGTACCAAAAAATGGTCTCCTAATAGATAATGTCTCCAATAGAATAGATAATGAACTACAGTAGATATCTCAATGTTGTGTTTTGGGTAATTCTACTCATAATATTTCAATTGATGAGGTTTGTACACCACAACTCTCTCATACTACATTAGAACACCTCCCAACCTGGTACTTAATTTATCATAGTAAACAGTATAGCTCCTACCTGACATTAGAAAAATCGGGATTGGCACTGATGTCAATCTTCTCTTAAACTCATGGAAGGCTTATTCATAAGATTCTGACCACACAAATTTCACACCCTTCGTAGTAAATCCCATAAGAGGTGCTTCTAGGTGTTATAAATCTTGGATGAAGCATATATAATATCCAGATAGCCCTAATAAACTTTGTATTTCAAATGCATTATTCCACTTCTTCTAGGAAAGAATAACTCTCACTTTCTTTGGGTATACTAATACTCCTGACTCTGAGATGATATTACCTAGGAAGTGGACTTTGTCGATCCATAAGTTCCACTTACTGGTCTTTGTGTAAAGATAGTTCTTTATCAGTGTATTCAGCATTATCTCAAGATGGTTGGCATGGTTTTGTTGAGAACGTGAATACACTAACATATTTTCCAAAAATACTTCCATAAATGAATATAGATATGGGTGGAAAACCTGAATCATCATATCCATAAAAATAGAACATGTGTTCATGAGACCGAAAGGCATTACCAAGTACTCATAAAAACCATACCTACTTCTGAAAATTGTGCGAGGAATGTATGAAGACCTGACGCATATATGATGATTTCCTAATCTCAAATCAATATTTGAGAACACTCTATATCCTTGAAGATGATCAAATAGGTCATCTATTTTAGGAAGTATATATCGTTTCTTTATCATAAATTAGTTCAATCGATGGTAATCCTGGAAAAGCTTGAGGGCACCATCCACCTTCTTAGAAAAATGGACCAGTGAAGCCCAAGGAGAAGTGTTGGGGTGTATAAAACGTTTATCCTATAGATCCTCCAAATATCTCTTGAGATCTAGAAGCTTTGTAGGTACCATTATATATGGAGTAATGTAAATTGTTTCCACTCCTAGAACTATATTAATAGATAATTCTACCTCTCTCAATAGTGGTAGCCCTAAAAAGTCGTCAGGGAAGATATCCCTAAAATAATCCACTACAAGAAGCAAAACAGCAGGTCATAACCCCTTATTATCTTAGAAAAGACTAGAAATTTTGGATACTACTCTAACCATCCCATGATTCTCAGTTATTAATTAAGTGGCTTGGATATCCCATTATCCCTTATGTATGTTTCTAATTCCCTCTAGTGATGTAAACATCTCCCTCTGACAATAGAAATCAATATGGGCTTGATAGGAACTAAACAGTATGTTAAGGATGAAAATATTCCACTCAAAGAGATATCCACCTATCTAAAGCTGACATGAATTCCAATAGTGAATGCTCTCTGATCGGATACCCAATGGGGTATTGAGTGTCATAACACAATAGTAAATTCTATCTGAGGGCCTAGGATCTCCATAATTACCTATAATACAAAATATTTTGATGTGCCTGTGTTAAATAAAGAAGACACTAATATATATGATACTATAATTATACCTTGTACAGTAGAATATCTGGTGCTCTGTCCTCCAATATAAGCTACACTGCATGTAACTAGACCATACCATAACCCTAAGTTATAGCCTGACTTCCCTAAGAAATCTCACAGTACTGGCACTACAAGTCCTAAGTCTGATTACCTCTACCAAAACCACCACCTCGTCCTGAACAAGTGATGTTATTCTAGCTACCTTCTTAGAGAGATATTATTTGCCCTGCTCGGAAATGCAGGGTAGGCGTAGATCCCCACTTTCTAGGCACTGGTGGAAAAGTCCTAAAGAAGCAACGGATATGCCTCATCCTTCTATAACCTCTACATTCTACTAGATCATGCATGGACTAAGGTTTTGTATGTATCAGTTTCCTACACTAGATATATATAGTAAATCTATCAGCACGAACTACCTGTCAGTTGATACCCACATGAGAAACCTTGAAACACCGCTTTTGCCCCCTAGAAGAAATACTAACAGATCTAGGTTCCAAACTACCATGGTACCCACAATCATCTTCCATTAAAATTTGTACATTAATTAGGGACTTGTTGAATATCTCATAAATATTCATCAGATGAAAAACATTAACCTGAGATCAGATGGCGTATACCATCCCATCCTTGAACCACTTGGCAGTCATAAGATCGTCACACACTAGATTTGGTGTGAACTGATGCAGCTCAATAAAATGAGAAGAATAATATGTGACATACATGGCTCTGATTATCCCATAAAAACATATATTTTAATTACATTTTAATGGTATTAAATGTTCATTTTTGACCTTATGGGCCTGAGTTAGTGCATTTTCATTATGAACATCCATTCTCATCATTTGTGCACTTCATGCCTAATATACACCAATTTAGGCCCAATGAGTAATCTGATTCTAAGGAATGTAATTATCAATATTTTAATTTGATATTTTGGGAACTATATCTACACTTAAATGTGAACATTTTTAATTCAGGTATCAATGGACGATTCATAAATGATGATGGAAATATTTGGAGATGAATGGAAGTAATTCTAGAGAAGGCAGATTGGACACCATCCCACTTATGAGACTGTGGGGCCCAACATAAAGTCCCCATGAATCCCAACTTTTGTTGGATACTATAATAAATGTATAGGAACAAATAACTCTACATGATCCAATGCTAATTCGGCCTCTATGGTGGTCATTAAGGCGGCCCAAGTTAGAGATACAATTCTGGGCCAGATTCTGCGGCCCAGACAAAAGCCCACTAATTTGATAATCTCATGGCATCCACAACTCCAAATGGGCCCCACTTTTAAAGGAAGTTAGAATACATCAGTAGATCCAGTTTATTATTCTATTGACCACTATGATTAGGCCATCTAGAAGTTCTTCCGTATGCGTCTGTTCGGTGAAGGAAAGCTGGCTGCCACCTCGGGTCAAGGGTGGAAAAATCAACTCACCCTTACTTTCCACCCACCTATGGCCTACGACAATTAATTGAGAAGACTTGGACTGTTGGAGGCTCGACCCAAGGGCTCATTAATGCTTATTTAAGGCAGTGGTTTTGGAGTATTCAAGGATCTTTAGTGCTTGGTTTCATTGTAGTGTTATGCTGCCGCGTTGTGTTTGTAATCGCATTTCTTTCTCATGTAAGTTATTTAATCACCTTAGTTTATTAATAAAAGTTCTTCATTTCCTCTTATTCTATTCCTATACTTATCACGTTGATACCGTTGGTTTAAGGTGTGGATTTATTCACACCATACTTTGTGATATTTATCACACAATAGAGGAGTGATCTTTTTTTTTACTTCTTCAATCCCACCCTTGTAAGTCTACTTCCCGCTTCCGTTGAAGACATGTCATCAATGGAGGGATAACTATTTTATGGGTTGATCAAAGGGAGTAGCAAGGGGATGGATTGGATGTTATTTATCACTCCATTAATGGCTAATCACTTCTTTCAAATGAGATTTTTATTTGATGATTTTAAAACATCTTCATCCTTATTGAATTTAAGGTCACACATTTCAAGTGCTAATACGAACCTCTACCTTGGAGTGATCAAAACTTTGATCCTTCAAGTGTATAGGTGATTAGTATTAGGGTGTGTAGTCATTAAACCAGTAAGTGATGATTTCCTTTGATCTTATTAAATGAATCCATCTCAATTATAAGAAATTGAAATCATTAAAAAAGTAATTCATCCAATCCACCCCGAGCGATAACCTAGGATCAACTCATTCTTTTAAATTGAATTAAATTAAATATGTTAGTTATCCTTTAAACCCATATAAAATAAACCCAATTTGGCCACTTCATAGCCAAAAAAAGTCCATAGAATGTACGTGTCTATAGGTTTCTTCTTAGGTATCTGAGGATTCGATAACCCAAGCTAAACTACAAGGACCGTTCTACCTTCATCTCTTGGGTAAATTTGAGCGAGAATCAAATTTTGGCATTGTTTCCGGGGACCCAAGTAAGTCATCTAAACACCCATTCTATTCTCACCCATTTCTTTTTTTCTCATCCAAATTCTCTTATCTTGTCCCTTTCTCGTTTTTTTTTCTTTTGGTGCATGTCCGCCTACACCTGTGATCAATCAAACCGTCTAGTTAGGGTGGATTGTCCTGGGTTTGGGGAGTCAATTACACCAAGGTAACTCATTCCATTAGATCATAATATACCTAATACTCTAGAGTCCAAAATTGAGCCAATTTCAATGCAAGGTCTTCAAGGAAACCAACTCATAAACCCGGGTGGAAACCAAAATGGAAACCCAAACGAGGCAGCCCAAAACTTGGGGAATGCGATGGATCAAACCATGAATGACTACCTCACACCTTCCTGGACCAATTCCCCATCATGCATTAGACACAATTCCCTAGGATATTCCAACTACATCTTTAAACCCCATGTCCTAAACCACCTTCCCACATTCCATGGAATGGAGTCCGAGATGCCATACCTGCACATTAAGGAGTTCAATGACATTGTAGAAACCATGTGTCCCCCACATCAACTAGAATTAGCTAATATGAGGCTATTTCCTTTTTCTTTAAAGGATCGAGCTAAAAATTGGCTAAACAATTTGAGACCGTCATTCATCAACTATTGGGACCAACTACAAAGGGAATTCTACAAAAAAATACTTTCCCCACCATAAAAAAAATTGCACTTAAAAAGAGTATCCAAAACTTTTTTGAAAAAGAGGGAGAGTCATTCTATGACACATGGGAGAGGTGAAAAGACACTCTAAACATGGTTCCACACCATAGTTTTTCTATTCCTGAACAAGTGAGAATTTTCTATGAAGGGTTGGGTCCGGGGAACAAACAATTCATTGACATGATGTGTAATAGAACCTTTAAAAACAAAGCCCCAAATGATGCTTACGAGTATCTAGAAAGCCTTTATGAACAAAACCAAACATGGGGAACTTCACCTTATTCTGAAAAGCCACAAAGAACTACTGGAATTCATACACTTAGAGAAGAGGAAATCCTTAGGGCTAATCTCGCAGCACTCTCTAGGAAGGTTGAAGAGATAGACCTTAGGAAAGTCCATGAAATCCAAACTGTTGACCCTGTTTGCACAATTTGTGACAAACATGACCATAAGACAGACAACTGCCCAACCATTCCATCCATCAAGGATGTTCTCATAGGAGGACCCCCAGCGGAAGTAAATTCTTTGAACTTTCAAAATCCTCAATACCAAAACACCTTCAACCCAAGGTATAACGACCACCCAGGCTTCCGCTGGAAAGATAACCAACAACCTAGCCAACCACAGGGACAAAATCCTTACCCCCATCAGAACTACCAAACCCATAACCAGTTCCAAACCCAACCTATCCAATACCAACAGCAACCGGTCCATTTTCAACAAACCATCCCACCTCCAAAATATCCCCCTGGGATAAACCAACCTACTCATGCACCCACCCAAACTGTTCCACAAATCCAACTAGAAAAACTGTGCAAACAAATGGAGAGGATGAACTAGGAGGTATCTTCCCTAAAATAAGAACTTCAAACCATCAAAACTGGAAAAGAACCCATGCCTACTCAGGCGGTGCCATCCTCAACTTCAAGGTGAGAGTCAAGTTGTGCTCAAACAACTCATGAACAACTAAAGGATGTGACTGTTTTAAGAAGTGGGAAATCAATTGAGAAACCTAAACAACTAATTCAGAACCCACCTGAAGATTCAAACTTGGATGAAAATTCAAATGAACCCCAAGATCAAACTGAGGAAACTGATAACAATGTGAAAGAAACAACTCTTCAACAAACAACCCCACAACCTGCACCATTTCCTCAACGCGTGAGGGGGAAAACCAAACCTGAACTGCGTGAAACATTGAGGGAAATCTTTTCAGAAGTCAAGTTGAACATACCCCTTCTCGATGCAATCCAAACCATACCTTCCTACTAAAAGTACCTTAAGGACTTGTGTACTTTTAAAATAAAATTTTCACATAAAAACTGTGTCCTTTTGGCTGCTAATGTGAGTACCGCCATTCAAGGGACCATTCCTCCTAAGTTGAAAGACCCAGTTTCCCTTACATCAATGTTGAACTAGGAGAAAGAAAAGTTGTCAAGGCCTTGTGTGACCTAGGTGCTAGTGTCAATATCATCCCATATGTTGTGTACTGACAGTTAGGCTCAAAAGAGCTCCAACCCACATCTGTCACACTTCAGCTTGCTGATCGTAGCATTAGGGTTCCAAAGGGGATTTTAAAGGACATTCTGGTAAAGGTTGAAAACTTCATCTACCCTACTGATTTCATTGTCCTTGACAACCATCCAAACTTAGGAAATAAGGAAAAAACCCCAATCATCCTTGGTCGTCCTTTTCTTGAAACAATCAACTCTGTTATCCGAGTTCGAAATGGGAACATGACCATCACCTTTGGGAACATGAGTCTAGACTTGAACATCTATAATGTAATATCACAAATAGGGGATGACGAGGACATTCATGAATTAAACATGATAGGAAGCATTGATAATGAATCCATGGAACATCAAGGAATATTTGATGAATGTTTAAGTCAGGATGAGATTGATTTCCTTTGTTCATATGAAGTAAGTTTATCTTCTTGTCTTGAATCATTTTCAAATTTCTCTTATGATGAAGTCTTAGGTCCAACAATCAGTGAAACCTTTCAAGAAACCACTTTCATGGAGACCAATCAAACCTCCTTCCCTAAATCTGACCAAACCAATCTAGTAGCTGAAACTTCTACATGTGGGGAATCAAACCTATCTGAAACTCTAAAAAAAGAAATTGATCTTGATCCAATGTCCCAATATTCTACTGAAATTCTGAACCAACCTGATCTTGAATTGAAGGAACTTCCTGTTGCACTAAAGTATGCCTTCCTAGGGGACAATCACACACATCCTATTGTCATTTCTTCTACTCTTGAAGACAATCATGAAAGGATGATTCTATATGTCCTTAGGAAGCATAAGAAAGCAATTGGTTGGACCCTTTCTGATATTACTGGGATTATTCCACTTATAGGGACTCATAGGATTGTTCTGGAATCTGATTCAAAGCCATGTCATCAACCTCAATGGTGACTCAATCCTAATCTCATGGAGGTAGTAAGGAAAGAACTTCTGAAATTGTTAAAAGCTGGTATCACATATCCTATAGCTGAGAGTGGGTGGGTGAGCCCAATCCAAGTGGTTCCAAAAAAGGCCGGAATCACAGTGATAACCAATGAGGATGGAGATATTCTTCCTACAAGGGTGAGTAGTGGATGGAGGGTCTGCATTGACTACAGGAAGCTAAACTCATTCACCAAGAAGGACCATTTCCCCTTACCATTCATTGACCGAGTCCTTGAGAGAGTGGCAGGTCATGTGTTCTAGTGTTTCTTAGATGGGTACTCGGGGTAAAATCAAATTGAGGTCTCCCTAGAGGATCAAGGGAAGACTACATTCACATGTCCATTTGGAACCTTTTCTTTCATACACATTCCCTTCGGGTTATGAAATGCCCATGGAACCTTCCAACGGTGCATAATGGGAATCTTCTCAGACATGGTAGGGGATTTTCTAGAGGTCTTCATGGATGACTTCTCTGTGTTTGGGGATACTTTTGAGGGATGTCTGCAGAATGTGGAGAGAGTCTTGTCAAGATGTGAAGAAAAGAATCTGGTCCTAAACTGGGAAAAATTCCATTTCATGGTTAAAGAGGGACTTGTTCTAGGTCATCTGGTCTCGAGTAGGGGGATTGAAGTTGATAAAGCAAAGGTTGACATCATTTTTCACCTTCCATCACCCAAAACTGTCAAGGAAGTGATGTTTTTCTTAGGACATGCTGGTTTCTATAGAAGACTCATCAAGGACTTTAGTTCAATCTCCCATCCCCTTTATGCTCTGCTAGTAAAGGATGCTCCATTTGTTTGGACCGAAAGCTGTGAGGGTTCATTCTCAACCCTCAAATCCTCTCTCACCTCTCCTCCCATTATGAAATCTCCAAATTGTAACCTTCCTTTAAAACTTATGTGTGATGTCAGTGACTTTGTTGTAGGAGCTGTGTTAGGACAACGTTGTGATAAAAATCCTTATGTCATTGCTTATGCAATCAAATCCTTAAATGATGCCCAAATCAACTACACCACCACTGAAAAGGAGTTACTATCTATTGTGTTTTCCTTAGAGAATTTTAGGTCCTACCTCTTAGGATCCCCCATCACTGTGTTCACTGACCATTCTGCACTAAAATACCTCTTCCAAAAATAAGATTCCAAGGCTAGACTGATTAGGTGGGTCCTTCTCTTACAAGAATTTGACCTCACAATCAAGGATAAAAAGGGAGTTGAAAATGTTGTAGCTGATCACCTATATAGGATGGAATTCAAAGACAAATCAAGTCACCTTTTTGTGTCTGATTCGTTTCCTTATGAACACCTATACTCTGTGAGTGACCGCCCTTGGTATGCTAACATAGAAAATTTCTTAGTGACAGGAGTCATTCCAAAATTCTTAGGTACTCAAGCTCGAAGGAAATTTTTTTCTGATGTTAGACATTATGTTTTTGATGATCCATACCTCTATAAGTTCTGTCCTGACCAAGTCATTAGGAGGTGTGTTCTAGAATCTGAACAAGAGTCCATCCTTAAATTCTGTCATAGTGAGGCATGTGGAGGTCACTTTTCCTCTAAGAAAACATCTGCTAAGATTCTTTAATGTGGTCTCTTCTGGCCCACCCTTTCAAGGGACTCCTACACATTTTGTCAAAGTTTTCTTAGGTGTCAACAAGTAGGGTCCATCACAAAAAGGAATCAAATGCCACTCACTCCCATCTTAGTGGTTGAAATCTTTGAATGTTGGGGAATTGATTTCACAGGTCCTTTACCAAACTCTAGGGGATACCTCTATATTCTCTTAGCTGTTGATTATCTCTCAAAATGGGTTGAGGCCATTCCCACAAAATCCAATGATCAACAAACTGTGATTAGATTCCTAAAATAAAACATCTTCTCTAGATTTGGAATTCCTAGGGCTATCATAAGTGATCGTGGAACTCATTTTTGCAATCGTCCATTCTCATCACTCATGGAAAAATATGGAATTTATCACAAAGTGTCCACTGCTTACCACCCACAGACCAATGGTCAAGCTGAGTTAGAGAATAGGGAGATTAAGCGAATTCTTGAAAAAAATTTCAATCCTTCTAGGAAAGATTGGTCCGAGAAACTCTTGGATGCTCTTTGGGCATATCGTACAGCATTCAAAACCATCCTAGGAATTTCACCATATAGGTTGGTTTATGGAAAAGCATGTCATTTACCTGTTGAAATTGAGCATAAGGCCTTTTGGGCAATTAAGAATATGGATTATGACCTCTCATTGGCCGGAACAAAAAGGAAATTAGATCTCAATGAACTGGAGGAACTAAGGATGGAGGCTTATGAAAATTCAAGGATCAATAAAGCTAGAGTTCAAGCCTACCAATCTAGGAATATCAAAGTCAAACATTTTGAACTGGGAAAGCTTGTGCTCTTGTATAGTTCAAAACTTCATTTACACCCGGGAAAGTTAAGGTCTAGATGGTCGGGTCCTTTCATAGTGCATCATGTATACCCCCATGGGGCAGTAGAGATTCAAGATCCCACTATTGGTCACATTTTCAATGTCAATGGTCAAAGGTTAAAAACATTCATTGAATCATTCAATAAATAGGAAATAGAGGTTGAGTTAACTTATCCAACCTATGAACTAGGAAAAAATTAATAGATTTAGGGTCCATGTTGGGCTAACGACGTTAAACAAAGCGCTGAATGGGAGGCAACCCATGGTTTTCAAGTTTCCAATAATTTCATTGTTTTAATCAACTTTATAGGGTTAATGAGACATTTTGATATTTCAAAAAAAAATAAAAAATAAACTGTTGACATGTTCTTCTATAATGAGTATGGATGGGTATGAAAGGGGAGCACCATATTCATCCATGTTACGTGGTGTGATTCTTGAGTAATACCTTACCAAGAAATTTAAAAAGAAGACAATGTATCATCAGTTTGTTTTTTTAATGTGTTTTTAGGTTAAAAAATTAAAAAACAAAAATAAATAAATAAAAATATAATAATAATAAAAAGGTCCACATCGTAGGTCGTGGGGCAAACCCCGTCACAACCGGCGAAGCCGCGGGGACTCAAACCCGGGACCGAAGGGAGATATGGGCGCGCACTTACCACTGGCTTACGGCTTCTTGTGCTTCCTTATTCTATAATTTTTATATATATTATTATATTTTACTTCCTTTATTATATAAATAAATATATATATATATATATTGTTTTTTTTGTTTTTTTTTCCTTTTTCCACTAGGGAACTTTGCAAGCGACATGGATATAAAAGGACTAAATTCGAGCGGAATGAACTTCAAACTTCAACCACCAGGTGACTTAATTCCATGATCCTCATATTTCAATTTCCTTATTGAACTCCCCTTTTTAATCCTATACCCCATTCTAAATTTTATTTTTACGAAACTAGGGACGGTTTCATTCTAATTTGAGGGGTGTGGAAACAAAATGTTTGTTTAAAAAAAACAATGATAAAAAAAAGAAGTAAAATTCCTTTATCATTCATATAATAACATCTTTGCTCACATTAAAACTAAATATCAAATAATTTTTATTTCCTTGACTCTTAATTTAATTCATGATTAAGTTTAAAAGGATTTATTTTGGAAGTTTGGTTGTCCAATGAAAATTTTCATCATTTTTATTTTCATCCATTAAATCAAAATTCCACAATGCATGTCCTTTAGACTGTGGGGTACTAATTTGAATTTTTGGGGTCCCATAATAAATAGCATAGGCTGGTTTTATTTTTATGAAAAATATGAGTATTCAAAAAAAATAAAAAATAATAATAATAATAAAAAAATAAAAAAAATTGCGTGTAGAGCAATGGATTGATAAAATGTGAGGCTTTCGGCTCTTGGGGATTGTGACTCCAGAGTTGTCTAGCCCTGAGTTTTTCAATATATCTCTATTTATGGTAATATGACTTTGTTTTTGATTAAGTTAACTCGAGACGATGCCCGGGTATCTGGGCTTCACTTGGTGCCCTAAGGCCTTTGAGTCTGGGATTCATCGGCAAAGTCTTTCTACATGGGTTAATTTGATTAACTGAAATCTCAATTACTATGGAAATATTGCAAAAAAAATCCAAAAAAAGGAATAAAGAATACTCATATTAGGATTAAATGTGATTCCACCTAACGCTTCCATGATTTCCCCCTTGAATAAAAATGAACCCCCATATCTATTGTGATACACAACACATCATTACACCTAATTGAGTTGGATGAAGTATGATGATGGATTTGATCAAAGGAATGGGCTTGGGATTGGGATCTGCTTTTAAATTCATCTTGTTTTAAATTATCTTGATAGGTTATAAAGATATATTTGTGTGCAGTTTACATTGTGAGCACTGTTTGTTATAATGTGTTTGAAGAAAGGAATTCAAATAAAATCATTGAATTATTTGCTCGGGACTAGCAAATCTCAAGTTGGGGGGTGTGATTATCCAATAAAAACATATATTTTAATTACATTTTAATGGTATTAAATGTTCATTTTTGACCTTAGGGGCCTGAGTTAGTGCATTTTCATTATGAACATCCATTCTCATCATTTGTGCACTTCATGCCTAATATACACCAATTTAGGCCCAATGAGTCATCTGATTCTAAGGAATGTAATTATCAATATTTTAATTTGATATTTTGGGAACTATATCTACACTTAAATTTGAACATTTTTAATTCAGGTATCAATGGACGATTCATAAATGATGATGGAAATATTTGGAGATGAATGGAAGTAATTCTAGAGAAGGCAGATTGGACACCATCCCACTTATGAGACTGTGGGGCCCAACATAAAGTCCCCATGAATCCCAACTTTTGTTGGATACTATAATACATGTATAGGAACAAATAACTCTACATGATCCAATGCTAATTCAGCCTCTATGGTGGTCATTAAGGCGGCCCAAGTTAGAGATACAATTCTAGGCCAGATTCTGCGGCCCAGAAAAAAGCCCACTAATTTGATAATCTATCGGCATCCACAACTCCAAATGGGCCCCACTTTTACAGGAGGTTATAAGACATCCGTAGCTCCATTTTCTTCTTCTATGTCCCACTCTGATTCTTCCATCTATAAGGTCTTCCAGATGCGTTTGTTCGGTGAAGGAAAGTTGGCTGCCACCTCGGGTCAAGGGTGGAAAAATCAACTCACCCTTACTTTCCACCCACCTATGGCCTACCACAATTAATTGAGGAGACTTGGATTGTTGGAAGATTGACACAAGGGCTCAAAAATTCCTATTTAAGGAAGTGGTGTTGGAGGATTGAAGGATCTTTGGTGCTTGGTTTTATTGTAGTGTTATGCTGCCGCTTTGTGTTTGTAATCGCATTTCTTTCTCATGTAAGTTGTTTAATTCACCTTAGTTTCTTAATAAAAGTTCTTCATTTACTCTTATTCTGTTCGTATACTTATCACGTTGATACCGTTGGTTCAAGGTGTGGATTTATACACACCATACTTTGTGATATTTATAACACAACGGAGGAGTGATCTTTTTTTGTTGTTGTTGTTTTTACTTCTTCAATTCCACCCTTGTAAGTCTACTTCCCGCTTCCGTTGAAGACATGTCATCAATGGAGGGCTAACTATTTTATGGGTTGATCCAAGGGAGTATCAAGGAGATGTATTGGATGTTATTTATCACTCCATTAATGGCTAATCACTTCTTTTAATTGAGATTTTTATTTGATGATTTTAAAACATCTTCATCCTTATTGAATTTAAGGTCACACATTTCAAGTGCTAATACGAACCTCTACCTTGGAGTGCTCAAAACATTGATCCTTAAAGTGTATAGGTGATTAGTATTAGGGTGTTTAGTCATTAAACCAGTAAATTATGATTTTGTTTGATCTTCTTAAATGAATCCATCTCAATTATAAGAAATTGAAATCATTAAAAAAGTAATTCATCCAATCCACCCTGACCGATAACCTAGGATCAACTCATTCTTTTAAATTGAATTCACTTAAATCTGTTAGTTATCCTTTAAACCCATATAAAATAAACCCAAGTTTTCCACTTTATATCCAAAAAGAGTCCATAGAATGTACGTGTCTATAGGTTTCTTCTTAGGTCTCTGAGGATTCGATAACCCAAGCTAAACTACAAGGACCGTTCTACCTTCATCTCTTGGGTAAATTTGAGCGAGAATCAAATTTTGGCGCCGTTTCTGGGAACCCAAGTAAGTCATCTAAACACCCATTCTATTCTCCCCCATTTCTTCTTTTCTCATCCAAATTCTCTTATCTTGTCCCTTTCTCGTTTTTTTTTCTTGTGGCGCATGTCCGCCTACACCTGCGATCAATCAAACCATCTAGTTAGGGTGGATAGTCCTGGGGTTGGGGAGTCAAGTACACCAAGGTAACTCATTCCATTAGATCATAATATTCCTAATACTCTATAGTCCAAAATTGAGCCAATTTCAATGGAAGGTCTTCAAGGAAACCAACTCATAAACCCAGGTGGAAACCAAAATGGAAACCCAAATGAGGCTGCCCCAAACTTGGGGAATGCGATGGATCAAACCATGAATGACTACCTCACACCTTCCTGGACCAATGACCCCTCATGCATTAGAAAAAATTCCCTAGGAGATTCCAACTATATATTTACACCCCATGTCCTAAACCACCTTCCCACATTCCATGGAATGGAGTCCAAGATGCCATACCTGCACATTAAGGAGTTCAATGACATTGTAGAAACCATGTGTCCCCCACATCAACTAGAATTAGCTAGGATGAGGCTATTTTCTTTTTATTTAAAGGATCAAGCTAAAAATTGGCTAAACAATTTGAGACCATCATCCAACAACTCTTGGGACCAACTACAAAGAGAATTCTACAAAAAATACTTTCCCCACCACAAAACAATTGCACTTAAAAAGAGTATCCGAAACTTTTTTGAAAAAGAGGGAGAGTCATTCTATGAAACATGGTAGAGGTTCAAAGACACTCTAAACATGGTTCCACACCATGGTTTTTCTATTCCTGAACAAGTGAGAATTTTCTATGAAGGGTTGGGTCCGGGGAACAAACAATTCATTGACATGATGTGTAATGGAACCTTTAAAAACAAAGCCCCAAATGATGCTTACGAGTATCTAGAAAGACTTTCTGAACAAAACCAAACATGGGGAACTTCACCTTATTCTAAAAAGCCACAAAGAACTACTGGAATTCATACACTTAGATAAGAGGAAAGCCTTAGGGATAAACTCGCAGCACTCTCTAGGAAGGTTGAAGAGATAGACCTTAGGAAAGTCCATGAAATCCAAACTGTTGACCCTGTTTGCACAATTTGTGAAAAACATGACCATAAGACAGACAACTGCCCAACCATTCCATCCCTCAAGGATGTTCTCTTAGGAGGACCCCCAGCATAAGTACATGCTTTGAACTTTCAAAAGCCTCAATACCAAAACACCTTCAACCCAAGGTATAACGACCAACCAGGCTTCCGCTGGAAAGATAACCAACAACCTAGCCAACCACAGGGACAAAATCCTTACCCCCATCAGAACTACCAAACCCATAACCAGTTCCAAACCCAACCTATCCAATACCAACATCCACCGGTCCATTTTCAACAAACCATCCCACCTCCAAAATATCCCCCTGGGATAAACCAACCTACTCAAGAACCCACCCAAACTGTTCCACAAAGCCTACAAGAACAACTGTGCAAACAAATGGAGAGGATGAACTCGGAGGTATCTTCCCTAAAAAAAGAACTTCAAACCATCAAAACTGGAAAGGCACCCATTCCAACTCAAGCGGTGCCATCCTCAACATCAAGGGGAGAGTCAAGTTGTGCTCAAACAACTCATGAACAACTAAAGGTTGGGACTGTTTTAAGAAGTGGGAAATCAATTGAGAAACCTAAACAACTAATTCAGAACCCACCTGAAGATTCAAACTTGGATGAAAATTCAAATGAACCCCAAGATCAAACTGAGGAAACTTATAACAATGTGAAAGAAAAAACTCTTCAACAAACAACCCCACAACCTGCATCATTTCCTCAACGCATGAGGGGGAAAACCAAGCCTGAACTGAGTGAAACATTGAGGGAAATCTTTTCACAAGTCAAGTTGAACATTCCCCTTCTCGATGCAATACAAAACATACCTGCCTATTAAAAGTACCTTAAGGACTTGTGTACTTTTAAAGGAAAATTTTCACATAAAAACGAAGTCCTTTTGGCTGATAATGTGAGTACCACCATTCAAGGGACCATTCCTCCTAAGTTGAAAGACCCAGGTTTCCCTTACATCAATGTTGAACTAGGAGAAAGAAAAGTTGTCAAGGCCTTGTGTGACCTAGGTGATAGTGTCAATATCATCCCATATGTTGTGTACTGACAGTTAGGCCTAGAAGAGCTCTAACCCACATCTGTCACACTTCAGCTTGCTGATTTTAGCATTAGGGTTCCAAAGGAGATTTTAAAGGACATTCTGGTAAAGGTTGAAAACTTCATCTACCCTACTGATTTCATTGTCCTTGACAACCATCCAAACATAGGAAATAAGGAACAAACCCCAATCATCCTTGGTCGTCCTTTTCTTTCAACAATCAACTTTGTTATCTGAGTTCGAAATTGGAACATGACCTTCACCTTTGGGAACATGAGTCTAGAATTGAACATCTATAATGAAAGATCAAAAATAGGGGATGACGAGGAAATTCATGAATTAAACATGATAGGAAGCATTGATAATGAATCCATGGAACATAAAGGAATATTTGATGAATGTTTAAGTCAGGATGAGATTGATTTCCTTTGTTCATATGAAGGAATTTTATCTCCTTGGCTTTAATAATTTTCAAATTGCTCTTATGATGAAGTCTTAGGTCCAACAATCAGTGAAACCTTTCAAGAAACCACTTTCATGTAGACCAATCAAACCTCCTTCCCTAAATCTGATCAAACCAATCTAGTAGCTTAAACTTCTACATGTGGGGAATCAATCCTTTCTGAAACTCTATAAAAAGAAATTGATCCTGATCCAATGTCCCAATCTTCTGCTGAAATTCTGAACCAACCTGATCTTGAATTGAAGGAACTTCCTGCTGCACTAAAGTATTCCTTCATAGGGGACAATCAAACACATACTATTGTCATTTCTTCTTCTCTTGAAGCCAATCATGAAAGGATGCTTCTAGATGTCCTTAGGAAGCATAAGAAATCCATTGGTTGGACCCTTTCTGATATTCTTGGGATTATCCCACTTATCGGGACTCATAGTATTGTTTTGGAATCTGATTCAAAGCCATGTCGTCAACCTCAATGGCGACTCAATCCTAATCTCATAGAGGTAGTAAGGAAGGAACTTCTGAAATTGTTAAAAGCTGGTATCATATATCCCATAGCTGAGAGTGAGTGGGTGAGCCCAATCCAAGTGGTTCCAAAAAAGGCCGGAATCATAGTGATAACCAATGAGGATGGAGAGATTCTTCCAACAAGGGTGAGTAGTGGATGGAGGGTATACATTGACTACAGGAAGCTAAACTCATTCACCAAGAAGGACCATTTCCCCTTACCATTCATTGACCAAGTCCTTGAGAGAGTGGAAGGTCATGTGTTCTACTGTTTCTTAGATGGGTACTCGGGGTACAATCAAATAGAGGTCTCCCTAGAGGATCAAGGTAAGGCTACATTCACATGTCCATTTGGAACCTTTGATTTCAAACGCATGCCCTTCGGGTTATGAAATGCCCCTGGAACCTTCCAACGGTGCATGATGGGAATCTTCTCAGACATGGTAGGGGATTTTCTAGAGGTCTTCATGGATGACTTCTCTGTGTTTGGGGATACTTTTGAGGGATGTCTGCAGAATGTGGAGAGAGTCTTGTCAAGATGTGAAGAAAAGAATCTGGTCCTAAACTGGGAAAAATTACATTTCATCGTTAAAGAGGGACCTGTTCTAGGTCATCTGGTCTCGAGTAGGGGGATTGAAGTTGATAAAGCAAAGGTTGACATCATTCGTCACCTTCCATCACCCAAAACTATCAAGTAAGTGAGGTCTTTCTTAGAACATGCTGGTTTCTATAGAATATTCATCAAGGACTTTAGTTCAATCTCTCATCCCCTTTGTGCTCTGCTAGTAAAGGATGCTTCATTTTTTTGGACCGAAAGATGTGAGGCTTCATTCTCAACCCTCAAATCCTCTCTCACCTCTCCTCCCATTATGAAATCTCCAAATTGGAACCTTCCTTTTGAACTTATGTGTGATTCCAGTGACTTTGTTGTAGGGGCTGTGTTAGGACAACGTTGTGATAAAAATCCTTATGTCATTGCTTATGCAAGCAAATCCTTAAATTATGCCCAAATCAACTACACCACCACTGAAAAGGAGTTACTTGATATTGTGTTTTCCTTAGAGAAGTTTAGGTCCTACCTCTTAGGATCCCCCATCACTGTGTTCACTGATCATTCTGCACTAAAATACCTCTTCCAAAAACAAGATTCCAAGGCTAGACTGATTAGGTGGGTCCTTCTATTACAAGAATTTTACCTCACAATCAAGGATAAAAAGGGAGTTGAAAATGTTGTAGCGGGTCACCTCTATAGGATGGAATTCAGAGATAACTCAAATCACCTTTTTGTGTCTGATTCGTTTCCTTATGAACACCTATACTCTGTGAGTAACCGCCCTTGGTATGCTGACATAGCAAATTTCTTAGTGACAGGAGTCATTCCAAAATTCTTAGGGACTCAATATCGAAGGAAATTTTTTTCTGATGTTAGACACTATGTTTTTGATGATCCATACCTCTATAAGTTCTGCCCTGACCAAGTCATTTGGAGGTGTGTTCTAGAATCTGAACAAGATTCCATCCTTAAATTCTGTCATAGTGAGGCATGTGGAGGTCACTTTTACTCTAAAAAAACATATGGTAATATTCTTCAATGTGGTCTCTTCTGGCCCACCCTTTCAAGGGACTCCTACACATTTTGTCAAAGTTGTCCTAGGTGTCAACAAGTAGGGTCCATCACAAAAAGGAATCAAATGCCACTCACTCCCATCTTAGTGGTTGGAATCTTTGACTGTTGGGGAATTGATTTCACGGGTCCTTTCCCAAACTCTAGGGGATACCTCTTTATTCTCGTAGCTGTTGATTATCTCTCAAAATGGGTTGAGTCCATTCCCACAAAATCCAATGATCATAAAACTGTGATTAGATTCTTAAAATAAAACATCTTCTCTAGATTTGGAATTCCTAGGGCTATCATAAGTAATCGTGGAACTCATTTTTGCAATCTTCCATTCTCATCACTCATGGAAAAATATGGAATTTCTCACAAAGTGTCCACTGCTTACCACCCATAGACCAATGGTCAAGCTGAGTTAGCGAATAGGGAGATTAAGAAAATTCTTTAAAAGGTTGTCAATCCTTCTAGGAAAGATTGGTCCGAGAAACTCTTGGATGCTCTTTGGGTATATCGTAAAGCATTCAAAACTATCCTAGGAATGTCACCATATAGGTTGGTTTATGGAAAAGCATGCCATTTACCTGTTGAAATTGAGCATAAGGCCTTTTTCCCAATTAAGAAAATGGATTATGACCTCTCATTGGCCGGAACAAAAAGGAAATTAGATCTCAATGAACTGGAGGAACTAACGATGGAGGCTTATGAAAATTCAAGGATCAATAAAGCTAGAGTTCAAGCCTACCAATCTAGGAATATCAAGGTCAAACATTTTGAACCGGGAAAACCTGTGCTCTTGTATAGTTCAAAACTTCATTTACACCCGGGAAAGTTAAGGTCTAGATGGTCAGGTCCTTTCATAGTGCATCATGTATACCCCCATGGGGCAGTAGAGATTCAAGATCCCACTAGTGGTCACATTTTCATGGTCAATGGTCAAAGGTTAAAAACATTCATTGAATCATTAAATAAATAGGAAATAGAGGTTGATTTAACTGATCCAACCTATGAACCAGGAAAAAATTAATAGATTTAGGGTCCATGTTGGGCTAACGACGTTAAACAAAGCGCTGAATGGGAGGAAACCCATGGTTTTCAAGTTTCCAATAATTTCGTTGTTTTAATCAACTTTATAGGGTTAATGAGACATTTTGATATATCGAAGAAAAAAAAATAAACTGTTGACCTATTCTTCTATAATGAGTATGGATGGGTACAAAAGGGGAGCACCATATTCATCCGTGTCACGTGGTTGATTCTTGAGTAATACCTTACCCAGAAATTTAAAAAGAAGACAATGTATCATCAGTTTGTTTTTTTAATGTGTTTTTAGGTTAAAAAATTAAAAAACAAAAATAAATAAATAAAAATATAATAATAATAAAAAATTCCACATCGTAGGTCGTGGGGAAAACCTCGTCACAACCGGCGAAGCCGCGGGGACTCGAACCCGGGACCGAAGGGAGACAGGGGCGCGCAATTACCACTGACCTACGGCTTCTTGTGCTTCCTTATTCTATAATTTTTATATATATTATTATTTTTTACTTCCTTTATTATATAAATATATATATATATTGTTTTTTTTTCCTTTTTCCACTAGGGAACTTTACAAGCGACATGGATATCAAAGGACTAAATTCGAGCGGCAAGAACTTCAAACTTCAACCACCAGGTGAATTCATTCTATGATCCTCATATTTCAATTTCCTTATTGAACTCCCATTTTTATTCCTATACCCCATTCTAAATTTTATTTTTATGAAACTAGGGACAGTTTCATTCTAATTTGGGGGGTGTGGAAACAAAATGTTTGTTTAAAAAAACAATGATAAAAAAAATAAGTAAAATTCCTTTATCATTCATATAATAACATATTTTCTCACATTAAAACTACATATCAAATAATTTTTATTTCCTTGAATCTTAATTTAATTCATGATTAAGTTTAAAAGAACTGATTTTGGAAGTTTGGTTGTCCAATGAAAATTTTCATCATTTTTATTTTCATCTATTAAATCAAAATGACACAATGCACGTCCTTTAGACTGTGGGGTACTAATTTGAATTTTTGGGGTCCCATAATAAATAGCATAGGCTAGTTTTATTTTTATGAATAATATGAGTATTCAAAAAAATAATAATAATAAATAAATAAAAATTGCGTGTAGAGCAATGGATTGATAAAATGAGAGGCTTTCGGCACTTGGGGATCGTGACTCCAGAGTTGTCTAGCCCTGATTTTTTCAATATATCTCTATTTATGGTAATATGACTTTGTTTTTGATTAATTTAACTCGATACGATGCCCGAGTATGTGGGCTTCACTTGGTTCCCTAAGGCCTTTGAGTCTAGGAGTCATCGGCAAAGTCTTGCTACATGGGTTAATTTGATTAACTTCAATCTCAATTACTATGGAAATATTGAAAAAAAAATCCAAAAAAAGGAATAAAGAATACTCATATTAAGATTAAATGTGATTCCACCTAGCGCTTCCATGATTTCCCCCTTGAATAAAAATGAACCCCCATATCTATTGTGATACACAACACATCATTACACCTAATTGAGTTGGATGAAGTATGATGATGGATTTGATCAAAGGAATGGGCTTGGGATTGGGATATGCTTTTAAATTCATCTTGTTTTAAATTATCTTGATAGGTTATAAAGATATATTTGTGTGTTGTTTACATTGTGAGCACTGTTTGTTATAATGTGTTTGAAGAAATGAATTCAAATAAAATCATTGAATTATTTTCTCGGGACTAGCAAATCTTAAGTTGGGGGGTGTGATTATCCAATAAAAACATATATTTTAATTACATTTTAATGGTATTAAATGTTCATTTTTGACCTTATGGGCCTGAGTTAGTGCATTTTCATTATGAACATCCATTCTCATCATTTGTGCACTTCATGCCTAATATACAACAATTTAGGCCCAATGAGTCATCTGATTATAAGGAATGTAATTATAAATATTTTAATTTGATATTTTGGGAACTATATCTACACTTAAATGTGAAAATTTTTAATTCATGGATCAATGGATGATTTATAAACAATGATGGAAATATTTGGAGATGAATGGAAGCAATTCTAGAGAAGGAAAATTGGACACCAGTCCACTTATGAGACTGCGGGGCCCAACATAAAGGCCCCATGAATCCCAACTTTTGTGGGATGCTATAAGACATGTATAGGAACAAATAACTCTTCATGATCCAATGCTAATTCGGCCTCTATGGTGGTCATTAAGGCGGACCAAGTTAGAGATACAATTCTGGGCCAGATTCTACGGCCCAGAAAAAAAAAGCCCACTAATTTGATCATATCTCGCAATCCACAACTCCAAATGGGTCCAACCTTTACAGGCGGTTATTAGACATCAGTATCTCCATTTTATTATTCTATGGGCCACTATGATTCTGCCGTCTAGAAGGTCTTACAGACGCGTCTGTTCGGTGAAAGAAATTTGGCTGCCACCTCGGGTCAAGGGTGGAAAAATCAACTCACCCTTACTTTCCACCCACCTATGGCCTACCAAAATTAATTGAAGAGACTTGGACTATTAGAGGCTCGACCCAAGGGATCAAAAATGCCTATTTAGGGAAGTGGTTTTGGATTATTGAAGGATCTTTGGTGCTTTGTTTCATTGTAGTGTTATGCTTCCGCTTTGTGTTTGTAATCGCATTTCTTTCTCATGTAAGTTTTTTAATTCACCTTAGTTTCTTAATAAAAGTTCTTAATTTACTCTTATTATGTTCTTATACTTATCACGTTGATACCGTTGGTTCAAGGTGTCTATTTATTCACACCATACTTTGTGATATTTATCACACAACGGAGGAGTGATCTTTTTTTTGTTGTTGTTTTTACTTCTTCAATTCCACCCTTGTAAGTCTATTTCCCGCTTCCGTTGAAGACATTTCATCAATGGAGGGATAACTCTTTTATGGGTTGATCCAAGGGAGTAGTAAGAGCCTAGATTGGATTTTATTTATCACTCCATTAATGGCTAATCACTTCTTTTAAATGATATTTTTATTTGATGATTTTAAAACATCGTCATCCTTATTGAATTTAAGGTCACACATTTCAAGGGTTAATACGAACCTCTACCTTGGAGTGCTCAAAACTTTTATCCTTCAAGTGTATAGGTGATTAGTATTAGGGTGTTTAGTCATTAAACCAGTAAGTGATGATTTCTTTTGATCTTCTTAAATGAATCCATCTCAATTATAAGAAATTGAAATCATTAAAAAAGTAATTCATCCAATCCACCCCGAGCGATAACCTAGGATCAACTCATTCTTTTAAATTGAATTCACTTAAATCTGTTAGTTATACCTTAAACCCATATAAAATCAACCCAAGTTGGCCACTTCATTTCCAAAAACATTCCATAGAATGTACGTGTCTATAGGTTTCTTCTTAGGTCTCTGAGGATTCGATAACCCAAGCTAAACTACAAGGACCGTTCTACCTTAATCTCTTGGGTAAATTTGAGCGAGAATCAGGCTCCCTGATTTAAGTTCATAAACTCTCTTTCCTAGTCATCCCACAAGTTCTGTGGAAAGAATTAATCATAAAATATCATATGTAAATCTGTCCAAATCATATCTCGTTGTCATTATTCCTGGGTAATAACATCCCACCATCTCTTGGAAAAATCAAAAATCATATAATCAATGAGCTTGAACCTCCTATATGGAGGCATATTCAGATGGTAAAAATAGAAATCATAGCCTCTAGCCATCTCTATACATCATGTAGTCTGTTATCCCCTAAAAGGTGAGAGGATGTTGATGTCGGAACTCCCAATTCAACTCTTCCATAGTCAAGGTAGTTCGAGAATCCCCTTTTATATTTTTCATCGTATGGAAAATTCCTTCTTGAAACTAGGAATAGGTTTCCATATCAAGAAAACATGTGGTTCCTTAGATGGCACTATAGGAGGAATCACTGGTGGATCAGAGCCCAGCACCTTTTTTTCTGGGTCTTCACCGCCTTTTGGACATACGAATAAATTTTTTCATGGTGGCATGATTCTACAATGCTAGATACATTCCTCATAATACAAATGAATAGTTGAAATAATTACATATAGATATATAGGAAAAGTAAAAATCCTTTCAATATTAAATATAACACCTCTATTCCATCTTTTAAACAATTCTAACTGATAAGAGAGACCCTAATAGGGCTTAAGAATGTAAGATACACACCCAAATACCCACTACTAAGGCTTGGTTCAGGTCTAGGTCTCATATCACATGAAAGGGTTTTTGGTATATGGGGTTTCAATTACAAAGTATAGAGTAAAACACACTTCCCTTTACAATTGGAATCCCATTTAGTGGTAATCTATTCACTTAATAAAGATCTAAAATCATTTGAGTTAATAATATCTATAAGAATATATATATATATATATATATATATATATATATATATCATGGTCCAGAACCAGTAGGTCTAGAACCCAAAATATCGTATAATTTTCTAATTAAATTATCATCATCAATATATATGGGTAAAAATCGTTTAGATTGATTTAGGAACTTTAATTAATCCAATTATATTATTCCAGTAAGAAATTTCTACACCTTTAAACGCATAACAGTCTAGGAACTAACTATATAAAGTAGGAAAATGCATGCAGAAAATAGTCATGGCATGGAAAATACATAGCATATTAAACCTGATGTGCCTATAATTATGCATGAAATGACACACCCCCATTTCATCTGTCATAAGTAAAATAAATATCATTTTAATAATACGTATATTAATAACCTTATAAATAATGTGTGTCACCCAATGGTGAAATCAAATAAATTATAAAAATCATAATCAATAACTACAACATCCCATCCTAGGTAATTTGGGTTTCCCCTATAAGTGGGTTAGCTACACCCAGAAATAGACTCATCACTAACTTCCATTATATCCTAGTCTCCTATCTAATATTCAAATAGTAATAAAAAGTAAATGAAACTTCTCTGATACCACTTTGCAACATACTGACTTGGGATCCACTCAAATGGTGCCCCATGTCGGTGGGTCACATGGCCTCAAGTGCGCCTCCATGTATGTTTGAGGCTTCCAACTAGTAGTGAGGGTAAAATGTGGTATAGTTTGGATATTATACCCTTATATCAGATTGGTAATGTGGATAATATTATAAAAAACAATAGTGGAAACATTTAATATAACAACAGTACAAGTAACCCACAATAGAAGAAACATGATATAATAGAATGTAACAGTAAAAATATATATAATAAACAACTGAAGAAGTGTAAATAACCAAGAAACTATAATAATAATCAAAATCACAAAGTCTGATTCATATACAATGATGTAATGGCATGCTGATGTACAAAAAGGGGAAATAGAGGATACAAGGAACAAGAAAATACAACATGTTATACAAAAATATAAAAGGAAAAAAAGACTACTCCACTAGCATCATGAGCATATGCTTAGTCCTATTATCCCATTATCCATTCTATAAGTAAATCAAATCAAGTATCTATAGCTGGGTGATTTCCCTTATCCATACCTACATACATGTAATCTACTTGGGTAACAAAGGTGGCCCGAGTAGGGTTGAAGATAAAATCCCAGTTGGCCACCACCAATGGTGTCCATAAATAATTTTTCCTATGTATATAGAAACAATAGTGTATGGTTATAAGAATACAAAATCAAACCTAAATACCATCCAGATCAAGTTTATACAGGACATCTAGATAGCTCTACCTACTTCATCATAGACCGGTAGAAGATTTTGATCATTAACCATACATATATATAGTGATAATATATATATATATAGTTATATATTGTATACACATATACGAACTAAGTATCTGAATACATAATTAGGCATAGATATGGATACTAGGTGATAGCTGGACATGGGGCATAACTCAAGCATCCATAACTAGTCTAAAGAGCTATAAGCTCCTACAAAGGGTACATGCACTGAATCTCATAATTAATG
Source organism: Viscum album (assembly GCA_963277665.1). Lineage (NCBI taxonomy): Eukaryota > Viridiplantae > Streptophyta > Magnoliopsida > Santalales > Viscaceae > Viscum > Viscum album. The sequence goes on along the minus strand of OY728123.1, from coordinate 1,963,320,835 downwards.
TGAGAAATTATTCCCAACACTTGAGATATGTGGGATGAGTTTTCATTCCCAACACCTGACACAATGTGATGAGGAATGTCATGCCCATCACCCAAATATAACTATAACTGTGAGAGACGCCATGCTCGACACCTGATGTAAGGGAGCATGAAATGCCATGCTCAACGGGTCCCTTAACCATCGTTAAACAACAAATAATAATGGAATACTCATAATAATAATGATAACATGAGGTATCACCTCTAATGCACAATAATCATAAATCCTGATACAATCAAGGAATCATAGTTCATAGAATCCATATAATAAAAGCACGCATCACTTAGAATGGACTTTACACCAAATATCATTCATTTTAAAATAATCCATTTAATTAATCAAGGTGAGGCAATTCATATTCAAGGAAAACCAAGAACTTATAATGTTCTTTATAAAACTATGAAATTACATACGTATGGAAATTCCATTTACAAGCCAAGATAAACACTTAGAGGTTGTTTGGTTTATTACGAAATTTCACAAGAGAGGTAAATTTATTTAGCACGTGAAAAGAGGTATAAATGAACAAGTTCAACAACCTTTAATCACTTATAAAGGCTCCACAGGAATATAACAACATGCATAAAATTATTTGGAAATATATTAAACATATAAGGTAAACTCACGGAAATGGCTGGTGTGTGGCACGTCAGCGAAGCTATGAAAACATCATGAATTTTAAGAAAAAAATCTAGACCACCTAACTTAGGTTCGTAGATGACTCCTCATCCAATATTGGATTCATATTTGGAGTATATTGGGAGAAAAATAAATAACATACCAATGCCATGAAAATAATGTTAATTAGATCACACCAAAATAGCGTAAGATATTTGAAGAGAAACTAATAATGAAAGAAAAGGGATCAGATATCTTACTGATGAGGATCCAATATGACTGACGACTATATATTTAGAGTCTATTTGAGGGACAAAACTTGATCCATAGTTTAGGTAAAGGGATATCCCAATTTGAGAGAGAGATGAGAGGTTCACTGAAAATGAGAGGAGAAGGATATGAGGTAAGGTTTTAAGATCATTAAGGGAAAATTGGTAAATCCACCCTTCCAGATAGGGTCTCATGGTTTGGCTGTATGGTTGGAAAAACTGTGCACTAACTATGGTTCCTAAACTATCTAATGAGGGGCCCCGCATGGGCTAGCCACGTGGTTTGACGAAATGTGTGCAAGTCGTGTGAATCCTACTATCCCAAACCCCTTTGAAACTCACACAGGCATGCACCTGGGCTTTCATAGTTGTATACAACAATACAGCTCCCTTATCCCCTCTTAAACACCCCATATAGTTAGGGGAACCCATGTGGGATGGGATCCATTGTTTTTTCTAACTAAGCGGCCCAGTTTGTTTCTCCAAAATCCGGGGTTCTGAGATCCAAACAAGCCTCATACACCCTTTTTACCTCCACGAATCCATTAGGAAACATTATAAGGGACAAACTAAGGAATTTATACCAAAAACAAATGATTTGTACCTTTGATAAAAATTTACGGTATTATAAGCACTGGGTTTCATAATCATTTCATCATAGCATATCCTATGTAAAAATAAGTTTGTTTCATAAGAATTCAATCATGGTATAACCTGAGGAAAATAAACAGGTTTCATAAACATCTTTTCATCATAAACATAAACCATTTAGAGAAACAAAAAGAATGGTTTCCATGGATTTTATACCTATTAATGTTTAAGTAACATCTAAGGATTTAATATTAGATGTAAATTTATTTTAAAATATCACTTGGAACATTTATTTAGAAAATTATCCTTTTCACTTTGAAAAACACTATTTAAATCATAAAAAAAATTCAAAATCTTTTTCTTTGAAAATAATATTTAAATATCATTTAAAAATAATTCCTGAGGAAAATATTATTTACACTTGAAAAACACTTTTTAAAAACATAAAACATTTACAAAATATTTTTCTTTGGAAATTACATTTTAAAATTGTAAATTAAGTTTTAAAACATTGAGTAGTAATAATAGTGGGAAATTTTCTTCATGTTGTATGTTAAAACAGAGATTCCTTTCATATTTTTGGTAAAATACAAATGGTCCTTTTTTGGAAAAAGACTTGAATATTCATCTTAAAAAAATGTAAAAATTCCAAAATGGGTAAATATTTTTTTAATAAACACTTTGTAGAATGTTAAAACATTTTTGAAAACATTTTTAGAAAAAAATGGTTTTGGAAGAAAATGGTTTTCGATCGAAGAGATAAATAAAGACATTTTTCCTTAAAAATATTAACTATTGAGTACATAAAGAGAGGAAAATGAATAGAAAACATTAATTCTAAATAAATAACTATATTATAAAAAAATCATGACGTTATTGATAAATAAATAATAATATTTCATCATCGAAGTCACAATCATAAATAACCTTGATAAATAATGAGATTGTACATCAAACACTTACCACTTTGGTAAATTTTAAATCATAAGACCCATGAAAGAATAATTTTAAATTAAACTATAAATATACTGATAAAAAATAATTTCATGATATCACATGTAAAATAATTTTTTCAAACACATCATAAAAGTAGATATGTTCATAACTTGACATATGTCCTAAAGAAGATAAATTGAGACAAAAATCTCTTACTACTTTGGTAACTTTTGAACCCTAAACCCCATGAAAGAGATATACCCAAATGGATATATAAATCACCATAATTTACTGGTGAATAATCATAAAATAAATTCAAGGGTATTATATACACCATATAAAATAAATAGGTGGTGAATATGAAATGTGTCTCACATAAGTAAAAAGTGAGACGGAAATCCCTTAATTTAAGTCACAGATTTTTTTTCCTCATTAAAACCTCATGTATAATAAATATAGGTCTATTATAAATCTATTAAATGACCATAATTATATATATCATACCATATATTATTTACTTATAAACTCATATTACTCGTTCATTAATAATTCCATGTTAAAGTCATCTTTTGAGTAATAATTGCTTTGCTTTTAGTGTATGTTTTGATTTTTTATTTGTGTTCCCATTAATTCAAACATGGTTCCATAATATAATAAATTTCAACCATGATAAAAATATAATATATATTCAGCATATATGTATTTATAGTATTCCAAAAAAGTTATATATAGAAAATTAAATACATCTTTCATGGAGACGGTAGGTCATACATACGCATGGATGTTGTTTCCATTTTATAAAAGGATTAAAGTAAAGAAAGGAAAATAATATGTTAACATTATAGAATAATTTTTATGTAATATATATCACCTATTTTAATTTAACCCATCATTATTACCTTCTATGTAAAGCATTAACGAATCACATCACTTCACAAGGTAGTAGTTCTCCGTACACATGAATGACGTTATCATATTCCCAAAAAATAAGAAGTAAGAAGGTATATTTTATATAATAATTCCATAAGTATAATTATATAATATATATCATATATAAAAATTTAATCCATAATTATATCCATCTTTGAGAGGTGGTGGTGGAAAATGAATAACATCGGTTCGCGAGGCGGTAGTCCACCGTACACATGAATGATGATTTCCTATCCCATTTGATGAAAGTGGGGATGGTTGTAGGTAATTCTCTTAACATAAAAATATATAAATATATGTAATTTATTAATATTAATATATGATCATGTTTTAAAAATAATTTAAGGATTTGTAGGGACAAATAAAATAAAATTATTTGTTAGGGACGTTACTTCATCTTCGGACAACATCTTTTGATTTTCACCAAAAGGCTTCTTAGGATAGATTTATGTGAAAAATGAGTATTATAATATAATAGTATGGAATTAAGTAAATTATTTTTTAAATTATTGTTTGAACCAAAGGGTTTTGGAAGTGTGAATAGGAGAGGAGTGGGTGGCCTTTTATAAGTGAAGTTAGTGGCACACTGGTAATTTTTGAAAAGAGAAAGGTGCACCCATGTTTTTCACATTCCAAAAGACTGAAAATGATAAATTATATAAAATATAGTATATGAGGTATAAATATGTCCATTAAATGGGTGTTATATAATTATTGTGTCATTTTTATCTTTATTATTTTTAGTTTAACCCTCAATAAACTCATTTTTACCTTAGCCGCAGTAATTAATTTTTATTATTTTTACTATTCATTATGATAAAAAATTAATTTTTCCATATTAGATAATATAAATTATTATTATTTCAAATATGGAATCAATTTTTAAAAATTATATTCTTATAATTTTAAAATTTTATTTTAAAATTAAACTCACAGACATATCGAAAAAACAGTTTTCCAAAGAAAAAATGTTCAAAAGTTTAAAGAGATTTCATATCAAAATTCAGTATGAAATTTATTATAATAACATAAATTTAATTAATATATATAATTTTACTAATATTAATTTTGAAACCAAATTAAAATAAAACGGGTCTTGTGAATGGTTTAAATGAAAAAAAATCATAAAAATCAGTATTTTTCACTATTTATCAAAAAATTAAACTTTTCAGAAAAATCCTAAAAATTAAACATAATATAATTTCTACATAATAATTTCAAAAATTAATTTTATTTCATCAAATTCATTTCATAAAAGTGTAAAAATTAATTTTATTATTTTTCACAAAAATAAATAAAAAACAAATTTGAGAAAATAATATTTTTGAAACATATAAAGACTTTACTAAAAATTAAGTAATTTTTTATCAATATGTTTTCATTATATAGAAACATTATTATTAATATTTAAAAATAATTATTACTATTCATACCACTAATTTTAAAGCCTGGGCTATAACAATCACATTTAAATAATAATAATTATAATATATCGTGGTTTTTTAAAATTCGGTGTCTCATGTAACGAAAGATAAACTTGGTGTTTCATATAATTCAAGTTGTGAAAGAAACTAATTGTTTCATGTAAAAAAATATATCAAATAAATTTAATTTATTTGAAAGAAAAAAATCATAAAAACTTCAGGTTATAGTAAGGTCTTGGAGAGGTATTTTAGTGGTTCTATGAAAATCGGCATGGTTGCACTATGGAGCATGGTTTCCATGTATGCATTTTATTTATGATGAATAGATAAGGTGGATATGGAATAGGGTCTTGGAGGAGAGTTTTGTCTGTTCTTCTATTTGTGCCATGGCTGCGACGTAGTCCACTGGCTATAGCATAGCCTCCTTCCCTATAGTTGAGGGCTACGGTATGGATGCCCTGGATGTGAAGTGGAGTCTCGGGGGTGAGTTTTTTTTTCCACTTCCATTTTTAGGGTAGATATGACATAAGGGTTAGGAAACAGAATAGCCTTTTCCTTGTATTTTGAACTCTACAGTGTAGTTTCCATTCATGTATCATGGTCCTTCTTTTATTTTATTAAATCTATGTTGTGGAGATAGCTGAAAACCAAGGACATTACTTTGACTAGCCAGGTTGTGGCATGGTCCTTACTATTACGCCATTGTCGCCCTTATTTTTATCCTTTCCACGACATGGGGTTAGGGGCTGCACCATTGTGTTATGTTTTTTCAAACACAAATAAATCATAAAATTTCCTAGAATACCCTCATTACTTTGAGATTTATCTCATTTCTCGGTCAAGACAAGTGAATCCCAACGAAGCCTTTCGGACCCTTTTCAATGGATTTTGACCCTGATCCTAGAATATCAATCCATTGTGGTTTTTATGAGCTTCCCTCTTTTCTTTACATTATTTTTCTTCCAATTATTTAACCGAGAAGGGTGCTGTCAAGGTAATATCTATTTTTGGTGTTATTTTAGAATAGTTTTTACATGAGATGTTGTGTTCTAAGTAGACCCCAGTGTTCTTACCTATTGTGGTGTTTGTGTCTATCTCCATATTGAATCAACCTTCTATAGTGGATCAAAAAACTTTTTTGTACCATGGATCCTTCATTTCTCTTCCAGTTTTATCATGTGGGAGGGTTATGTTGTTTTTAATTTTTGGTAAGGTATTTTGGACCAGCTTGATAAAGATTAATAATTAGTTTAATTAAAGGTGAATGGGGAGGGAAAGGTCTTCACATTTTTTTAATGCTTTTTATATTATTATTATTGAATTGTATGGGCTTGATGCATCATTGAAAATCATGGCAATTGGGAGACTTTGTTTGCAAATATATTTCATTCATTTTTTGAACCTTTTGTGTGGATATTTGTTATTAACTAATATGTAATTGGATATCCACTTATATATGATTAATAAAATGTTTTCCCTTGGAATTATATTTTTTGATAGAATTCCCTTGAAATATAAAATAAAATCTATTGTGAATCCCCTTGTTTAGATATTAAAAAATACATGTGATTTGTGTGATGTGATTGTGATGTATGGTGGTGATTTGTGGTTGTGTTGTTGTGTTGTTGGGTGGATGTGATGATATGTTTTTATATTATGTGGTGCTGATTGTGATGTGTGGTTGTGATGTGTGGTTGTGTTGTTGGGTGGATGTGATGATATTTTTTTATGGTATGTGGTGGTGATGTGAGGTTATGATGTGTGTAAGTGAGGTGTGGTGGTGATGTCTGGTGTGGATGTGCTAAGACGTGGGTATAGTACGTATATTTTGTGATGATGAGGTGTTTATGGTTGTGTAATGTTGGTGATGTGGGGTTTTCTGGTATGATGTGGACAGTTTTATTGATTTTTTGTGTTGTGCTAGATGATCAGGAAGTAATGGAAAAAATGATAATGATGAATTGAAATGGAATAGGTTAAAATGGATAATGGAATTTTTAATATAAAGAGGAAAGTGTGGATAAAGTGGTTTTTGGTTTAATGTGAAATAAATAATCTGAAAAAAGAATGGGCTTGATGAATGAATTTTTTTGGTAATGTAAATCTTCAAATTATCTTAACTTGATAAAGAAATATGGTTTGCATATTTTTGTATGGTTTTTTTCATCTAGTGGTTGTAGAAAAAGTTGTAGAGGTTGTGAGGAGATGTGGTAATGGTTTGATTTGAGATTATTTTCTTGTTATTAACTCATAGGTTGGTCTTGTGTGTTGTGGAATATATATATATATATACACATACTGTATTTCCTTATGATTTATTATAACAACCCTGCTCTTTATTACATATTTAAACATGATTTATTACATAAAATTGCACTTAATACAACTCTTATGATCGAAAGGTCTAGTTTCTTGTGAAATTAGGAATATTACATGACAACTTAAGACATAAAATACAACATCTTTATTGAAAAATTATTTTACATGACCACAACATTCCTTCGTACTTAGCATTGCATGGGATAACCTGAGGACATACATAAAAAAGGGTGAGCTATAAATCCTAGTATGGGAGTAACCAAGTAATAACATGAATAATAAAATACATGTTAGGTAATAGGAATATCAATGTAATATAAGATAAAAATGAACATATAGGAATGATATAGCTTGATTATCATAACATGGAGATGTGGAAACAACATTTAACATGATATTAGCATGAGTCAAGGATCATTGCACATGGATCATGATTAAACCCTCATTGCACTTTAATTATCATGAGTAAACCCTTATTTCACATGACGTATCATGATAATAACCTTTACCCAATTCATTCATGCACTATCATGGTGCACCCTTCTTAATCATTTCATTCAAGCACAAGTGTGCCACATATATCATACAACATGGATTTATTAAACATCATAATTTATTCCATGAAAAATATATTAGGAATACATAAATCTAAGTCTAAAATCAAAAAGTACATGTTCATAAAGTTGAATACCCTTGATAGATAAATGGGTATGGTGTTCACTTACATGATGATTTTGGCATGAGAAATTTTGGTGTAGTTTTGGCAGCATAACGACGTCAAATAGAAATCATAAAATGGGTTAATGATATAAAAATGGGTATCTCATCATTTATACATTAATTTAAAAGTAATGTGGTCATGTAACATAATATCCCAACACATGTAATGGAATTTATATGCATAATATAAAATAATTTCTTGAATGTAAATAAGGAGAGAGAAATCCCTTACAGAATTTCGGCATGGTAATGGGTGTACATGGGAGGCATTAATGAGGGAGAAAGGGGTATCTAATCATTAAAAAATAATTAGGTATGTATAGGAGAGGTTTGAAATCATACCCCCAACATTTTTAATTGAAAATAAAAGGTCATAACAATATAAGGAAACTTGGACATAAATAAGGTAGGAAGGAAAGTGAGGATCCCTTACTTGGAAGTGTGTGACTTCAAGAGAATGAGGAGGGGATTATTGAGAGCTTGGGGAACCTTTGGAAGATTCTATAGAGATAAGGTAAGAGTAGGGATGTGATCCAATAGTTTTTAGTGATTGGATGGGTTTATATTGGGAAAGAGAAGGGAATTTTTTTAATATTTCACAAAATTAGTTTTTGGAATCTATATAATTAAATATTTAAAACCACAAACCAACCCATGGTTTTTGCCCATGTTTTTTTCCAACTGGGAGTGGAAAAAAATATTTTATAAGGAAAATGGCCGAACTTATTAAAATATTAGGCTTTCTCATGTGGAGGTGAGTTACACTCTCAAAGAAATCATTTTAAAAAGGTAAAATATTTTATAAGACTTGGAGGGCCCACTAAGGCACCATAAAATTAATCAAAAAAATATAAAATTACATTATTTTAAAGGTAAAAAAAATACTTTTCGAATATTCCTTTTATAGTATTTTATTCTATCACTATTGGGTCATTATGATGTCATAAAACACATTATATATTTAAACGGTATTTAATTTTTTCCCAAAATATTTGACTATCTCAAAAAATTATGAAACATTAACCTTTAGATAATTTGAAAATCCTGAGTACAAAAATAATATTCATTTTATCTAAATAATTTTCTAAATATGTGAATTTTTACTTTTAAAATAAAAACCAACATTTATCAAAAATTCATGGGTTCTGACAAAAAAAACTTTCAAACCTTAATAAAATTTACAATTGTATTCATAAACATTATAAAATAATTTATATTTAACAAAAAGTAATTTAATAATAATATTTTATTAAAATATTATTTAATTACAAAATACATTAATTCATCAAAATATATTTCTTAATTTAATTTAAATATTAACTAGAAATACTATTTGTTCTTTAAAAACCATTTACAAAGTAAAAATAATAAAATGAATGTATATTATTTATAAAAAAATAATGCACATAATCATAGTGATAGGGTCTTATTACATAACCCCTTATAACACCCGCGTAATACCTAATGTTAAGGTGTGCGATGGTGACAGACTCTTGGGGCGGTTCGAATAACATCGCTCAGGTGGTAATCTCTATTAGCTTCCACTTCTCCTGTAGGCGGATCTGTTAAAGCTTAACATATTGAAGTTCGTCTTGGGCTTGGTCAACAGAAAAGACCAGTGATGCTACCTCCTATCCAAGCTCTGACAAATGGGCTTTGTATGGAGCAATTCTACTGGATGAGGTCATCACTTCCTTTGTCTAAGTAAATCGGATTTGTTAAAGCCCTATAGTTATACAAATCACGTGATCACTGTTCAATATCTATATTAACAACAGTGACAATTCTTAACGATATTTTAAAATCCAAAAACTTTAAACCAAGAAATTTCATATGTTTTATATAACCATTTTACATAATAATACATTTAATTAGATCAAGAGGAATTTTCATTAATAAAAGTTTGGGTCGTTACAATCTTCCCCCCTTCAGAAATTTTTCCCTTGAAATTTCCTTTTCCCACACTAAAATAGATGAGGGTAACTCTGCTTCATCACTCCCTCTAATCCCCACATTTCCTCTTCAAACTTTTGGTTTTTCCACAACACCTTGATGAGGGGAATTGTCTTATTTCATAGAACACTTTCCCCGCGATCTAAGATCTTCACCGGATTCTCTTCATAGGAAAGGTCATTCTCCAATTCTACCACTTATGGATTGAGTACATATGATGGGTCAGGTATGTTCTTCCTCAAGATTGATACATAAAATACATCTTGTACTTGAGATAGGTTTGGTGGGAGTGCTAGTCGATAGGCTACTACTCCAATTCAATCAAGGATCTCAAAAGGGTTGATATACCTTAGACTAAGATTTACCTTATTCCCAAATCTCATAAATCTCTTACACGATGATATATAGAGGAATACCATGTCTCCAACATCAAACTCTAGGTCTCTTCAATGATTATAAGTGTATCACTTTGTTCGACTCTGAGCATCTTTAATGTGCTGCTGGATGTTCTTAACCTTATCCAACATTTCTTTGACCATTTCTAGACCTAGGAATTTTCACTCCCCAACTTCATCCCAACATGTCGGTGTTCTGCACCTCTTCCCATAAAGGGCTTCATAAAGAGAAATTTGGATGTTTTAGTGGAAAATGTTATTGTAAGAGAACTCAACCATATGAATATATTGATCACATCCTCCTTCGAAGTCTATTTAGAATGCTCTCAACATGTCTTCAAGTGTTTGGATAGTCCTCTCAGATTGGATATCAGTATGAGGATGATAATTCGTACTAAAGTTCAGCTCAGTATTCAGAGCATTTTGGAGACTCTTCCAGAACTTACAGGTGAATCTTGGATCTCCATCGGATACAATCAGTAATGTAAATTCATGAAGCCTTACCACTTCTCTGATGTATATCTGTTCCAATTGATCCAATGAGAAATCTTCTCAAATTGCAATGAAGTGTGCAGTATTTGTAAGACAATCCACAATAACTTAGATAGAATTATATCCTTTGGATGTCTTCCGAAGTCTGTTGACAAAGTCCATGGTGAAGTTCTCCCATTTTCGTGTTAGTATAGGTAATGGTTGCATTATCCCCTTAGACTTCTTCCTCTCAGACTTCACTTTCTGACATATCAGGCACTTTGATGTATACTCAACGATCTTCTTCTTCATGTTATCACACCAATAATTCTCTTATATATCTCAATACATCATTGTGTTTCCTGGGTTAATGGAGAAATTCAAACTATGTGCATCATCCAAAATTTAATTCTTTAACTCTAGATTTGATGGAACACATAGACTTGACCCAAATATCACAATTCCTTCTTCATTAACATTAAACTCTAAGGATTTTCTTTTTCTAATAGTTTAGGCTTTATTCTTAATTCCCACATCATTCTTTTGATCATCCTTTAACCTTTACAAAAGAGACGGTTGAGCAATTATTTGTGAAAGGATTTATGATTTTCCCTTCTTTATGATTCTCATTTCCATCTTCATAAAATATAAGAAGATTGGATTCTTTTCAATTGTCATCAATGAAAGAGTTGTTTGATCCTTTCTACTTAGAGTATATTCCACCTTGTTCGCTTTCCCCTGATGGTATTGAATTGAGGATTCATAGTATTTGATCTACTCTAACCATCTTCAATGGTTCATATTCAGCTCTTTCTATGTGAATATATACTTGAGGCTTTTTTTATCCGTATATATTTCACACTTCACCCCAAAGAGTTAATGTCACCAAATTTTTAAAGTAAAGATTACTACAGCCAACTCCAGATCATGTGTCGGATAGTTTTTCTCATGAACTTTCAATTTCCTTGAAGCATAGGCAATGAATTTTCCATTTTTCATTAACACACATATCAAGACCTTCTTTAAAGCATAACTGAATACTATGAAAATTTTTCCACTTATGGATAGTGTGAGCATAGGCACAATGATAACCCTTATTTTCAACTCCTTGAAGTTATCTTCACATTCATCACTCCAAGAAAATTTGACTCCCTTTCGAGTTAGCTTGGTAAGAGGGTTTGAAAATCATGAGAAAGTTCTCACAAATTGGAGATAATATCCAGCTAACCCAAGGAAGCTATGAATATCCATCACCGATTTTGGCCTCATTCATCCCCCAATTGCATTTATCTTAGAGGGATCCATAGATATCCCATTGCTTTTGATGATATGACCTAAGAATGATACTTCCTTCAACTAGAACTCACACTTTCTATACTTTTTATAGAGCTTCTCCTTTTATAAGGTCTCTAGTACAGTGCTTAGATTCTCCTCATGCTCCTCCTTGGTTTTGGAGTATATTAAAATATCGTCTATGAAGACTACCACAAATTTGTTGAGGTAATCTATAAAGACTCTATTCATAAAGTACATGAAACTTTTTTGAGCATTAGTGAGTCTGAAAGTCATTACTATAAATTCATAGTGCTCGAACCTTGTATAAAAAGAAGTCTTGGGGATATCCTCCTTATTCACCCTTACTTGGTAATATCCTGACCATAGATCCACCTTGGAACAGTATTGTGCTCCACATAGAAGATCGAAAAAGTCGTCAATTCTTGGCAGAGGATACTTTTTCTTATCATGATTTTTTGAGCTCATGATAATCAATGAAAAGGTGCATTAACTCATCCTTCTTCTTGACTAAGAGGACTGGTTCACCACGTGATGAAGCACTTGGGTGTATAAACCCTTTATCCATATTCTCTTATAGTTGTTTCTTTAGCTCCTCATGCTTCACAACAGCCATTCTATATGGAGTCTTGGATATTGGAAATTCCCCAGGTATAATATCAATTGATAATTCAACATCTATTCTAGGAGGAAGACCAGAAAATTCCTTGGGAAACTCTTTAGTGAATTCCCTCACAGTAGGAATGTCTTCAAGGATGGTTTATTCATTATACTCAATCATCTTAGCAATATATACATGCTCATAATGTCAACCCTTGAGATGATGGTGCTAAATAAGATTCATCCTCCTCTCTGCACTTGTATAGAATTGGGGTTTGATTCTCCATATAGAGAGTGATTTTCCTCTCACGGTAATTTATGTTGGCTCTATATAGGAAAATACAATCCAATCTAAGAATTGCATCAAATTCCACCATAAGGAGTATGAAAAGGTTTTTTGAGAAGTTCAGTCCATAAATTATGATAGGGGAGTTATATTCATGTAATGGTATGATTTCCCCATTTTTTCGTTCTCACCTACATCTCTACTCCATGATTTTTCGTAGTGTTGGGATTGTTCTACTAAACTTTCCTGATATAAAATAAAGAATAGAACCATAATCAAAAAGTTTGTTCTCTATTCTTTAATGAATAACTATCATACCTATCACCACATTGATTTTGGGGTTCTCTTCGGTAGTAGTGATGGAAAACTCATACCCTTGCAGCCTTGGAGGTTATTGGTTGCCTCTGAAAACCCTTTTCTTAGGGTACTCATTTTCAAAGTGCCCTAGTTCTTTATAGTTTAAGCAATGAACAAAGTGTTGAGGGTCAAACATAGTGTTCCTCTCCTCTGTTGTAGTAGCTGGTTTTTCTTGTCAGCAATTAATGGTCAGGTTCCCTTCTCTTCCACACCTAAAGCATTTCCTCATCCCCATCAGGTAATTTCTAGGGTGTTACTTTCCGTACCTTTGGAAAGTGGGGTGCTGGAATTTCTTAGCACCGTTGGATTTATCCATTGGACCACCAAAATTAAAGTCCACTTTCCTCTTCTTATCCCAATGATACCCCTGATATTCTCTGGTCTCCATTTCAACTTTAAGGTCACATCAGAAAAATTCCTCATAGCAATCAAAATCACATATTTCTAGGGCTTTCCGTAGACTAGTTTTTAGCCCACCAAAGAAGCGGTCAAACTTGTATTCAAGGATAATGACAAAGATGGAGTCGTATCATGCAAGACTTTTGAATTTTTCCTCATACACTCTAATGGATTTGTCATATTTTTTCTTGAGGTAAAGGAAGTCCATTTTCATAATAAGTCTAAGGGTGCGAGGAAAATATTTACCGAAAAACATTTTTCAGAAATCCTTCCACTCCAATGCCTCGATCTCTTCCTCAGTATTTGTATTTTTGATCAATTCCCACCATTGATCATCTTTACCCTCCATACGATAAGCATCCATAATAACCTTATATTTTTCATAACATTGAAGTATGGAGAAGATCTTTTCAATGGATTTGATCCATTGTTTGGTGATTGATGGATCAAATGATCCATTGAAAGTAGGAGGCCTTTGTATCAAGAAGCTCTTGATTGTGGCTTGTTCATTATTAGGGGGGTTGGACGATCCTCTGGACCCATGTTTCTATTCAAAACTAGATTTAACTAAGATATTATCATGCCAAAGTTTGTGATTCTCGCTTCCATTGAATTGGTAATCTCATTAGAACAGTTGTCACATTGATCTTTGCATTGATTGTTAGCCCAAGTCCTCATATTACCAGCCATGGGATGGAATAAAAGGAAAGTTAGAAGTAATTCATAAAGGGGAATCCAATGAAAAAAAGAGATAAATTTTAAATTACATTTATTTCCTTAACCTATGGATTTATAGGATTCAATCTGTGTTATGCATGATATACTTCCCAACATATATTCTTATGGGAATTGTTTTTATTCCCTTAATAATGGTTCATACTAATCTTATGAATTTACCAAATCATATCCCATGGGATTGTAAAACCAAGAGTGAAACAAGGCTCATCTTCTTGCACCAATTCCCATTCGAGTCAAGCTAAGAGTGGTATTTTCAGGTTTTACCCCTAGATACAATTGTGTCAAATCCTCCTCTACTTGTTCGTATCCAGACAGGGATATATTTTCTTGATAAACCACTTAATCTATACTCACCAAGATTTAGGGATGTTTCTATTATACTTAGTCTTAACCCTAAGTATTTCACTAGGGGTTTCTAATCCTAATCCCAAAAAATAACTAAACCTATCCTTTGATACCAACTATAATAACCCTTCTCTTTATTACATATTGATCGTACCACAATTCACTGTTTTATTCCACCCTTACACTGCTGTTTTAAACTAGTTTTGTAACGAATATTCCAAATATAATAATAAATTTCACTTTATGTTTGAATCATTTAATTAATTTTAATCAACGTTATAATGGTAAATGTTACTTGTTTTTATTATTTCAATGTAGGTGGAGGGGATTTGGAGGGCCCTTGAAGAAGTGGAAGAAAAATGGGCCAAAATTGCATGGATCCATGGACATGTGTCCACTGTTTTTCATAGTACACGAAATTCGTGCAGCCAAATGGGATGAAATTTTGTGGTCCTGTCCAAAATATAAGAGGATACATTTCATATTAAGGAACCCAATCCTGATTCGGCTTCTATGGGGCTCATTCAAACTGATCTGTCCAAGACACCGAATATGGACCAAGTCAAATGCGGTGTTCTGTATTTTATCAATATCCTGAGCTGTATTTGTCCAATTGGCGCCAAACATTCGGTGGAGACAGAAAAGAGGTAGGGCTACAACTTTTCTATTTTCTCTAAAGCGATATAAGACCTTATGAACGCAGAAAAGCGTGGTACATGTAGATTGAATAAATCTGTGTGCCTAAAACCACCTTCCAATTTTCCTATAAAATGATACCTTGGGCTCTCCATTTTCAAGTTCGGTCAGGAGGCAAGGTGCTGCCATTTTGGAGTCCCCAAGGAGTCTTCTCAACACCCCTAGCAGTTCTGGACTGTAACAACCTGATATTTTATGATAAGTATTCTTTTTAATTTATTTGATGTCTTGTGTTTTATGCTATAACAAAATTATCTTGTGCTATACGCAACACCGTATTAGCTTGCAGTATATGCAACACTATTCTTAGATTGTGTTACACAAAATTTCAAGTTCGTATGATAATAGTAATTCTACACAACATTGAGTGTATATATATATATATTCAATGTATAAATGAAATATGGTTGGATTCTGTTATATGAAACAACAAAGGATTATTGCACAACATGCAACCCTAACTTGGTTTTCATTACATCCAATCGCGACCTTCCTCGATAGCGTGTGTTGTACGCAATAC
The DNA here is from genome assembly GCA_963277665.1 of Viscum album. Classification (NCBI taxonomy): domain Eukaryota; kingdom Viridiplantae; phylum Streptophyta; class Magnoliopsida; order Santalales; family Viscaceae; genus Viscum; species Viscum album. Next base: position 1,963,304,936 of record OY728123.1, on the reverse strand, counting down.
CGGGTTTTACTAAACAACGGTATATTATTATAATATTATTATGAACTAGCCTTTATGAATAGTATTAACTAAATTTTGAATTTTATAATATTATTATTCATCTTACACATTTTCTAGAACATGGTATAAGAACAAAATAAATTTTTCGGGTAAAATAAGTATTTTTCAAAAAATGCAGTTTTGCCGCCTTTTGATGGCGCACCCACTTTAAATATAGTTGTTGACATGTTTATAAGTTCAATTTGACAAAATAAAGTTCTTCTATTGAATCAGGATATAAAAAATTACATTGGATAAAGTTTTGATATTTTTCTGATAACTTTCATATTTTAATGAATAGTAAAAACATGCTATATTTTAATTAAAAACAACTTTTTTCATCGTAATAACTTATGTGGTTAAATTATAATATTTAATGGTTTTAAAGTATAAATATAATATATTTTTACCATTTAATATAATTTATGTCATTATCATTGATTTTACATTGAATTCGTAGGTTAAATCAATTCAATCTTTTGCAATGTTTTAATCAAAAACCCGTTTTCATTCGACAAAGGGATTAATTTTAATTTAATTTCTACAACTTCAGTGTATTGAATTTGAAAAAATGGATTACATATTTGGAATAAGTGGGTCCAAATTATGTTAATAGGCTACTTTTTATTTTTGGGAATTATGAATAGTAACTACGGTAAATTTTATTTACCATAGTTAAAGGTAAATTGGGTAATTAAGGGTAAATATAATATTATAAAATTACCCTAACACATGAAAAAATTCTATTGGATGGCTAAAAGTATACCCATATCACCTAAGGGTCGGATTAGATTCATTTTCGGGACTTTTGACCATGAAAATAATTTAATTATTATTAAAACCAAAGAAAGTGACAACATGTCACTCTCTTAAAGCTTATAAGTATAATAATTTTAATTTAGTGATAAACATCATAAAACTTCGAACATGAATAGTCTCCAGAAATATAATAAAATTATCTACATCATGATAATTTATTTAGAATTTTTAGGGATTAAATAATAGTCATTAATGGTGAGACATTAATGATGCAGAAATTATTTATTAAGTGAAAAAATAAGTAATATAGTTTTTATTAAAATAATAATAACCATTAAAACACCCACAAACCTGACAAAAACTTATTGGAAGTGTATATATACACCTTAATAATCCAATTACCTAATATATAACCGTTTGGAGTCTTATAAAAGTGATTATGACACTTATATTATTTAATTTTAAATGATGCCAAAGTTGTCACCTTCATAATTTAATAAATATAAAAATTTACAAATTGTGATTTTAAGATGATGAATTAGATTAAAAGTATTATTGTGAAAGGTAATATATTTATCTTCATCATAGGATTTTATTTTTAATTTTTATGCAACAAATATGTATATTAAATAATTATACGAAAATGTTGTAGTAATTATTTTATTAAGAGATAAACCAAATAAATGGTTTTAAAAATAATAAAATTAATATTATATGAACTATTTAATGTTCTCCACTAATTTTATAGATACATATGACATTTTATGAATCTATTAAAGATTTTCTTTTTAACATATCTTCTGTATATATTTTATTTAAATTCAAATAAATGAATAGTGTCAAAATTGACACTATTGTTATTTTATAAAAATAACATATTATAAAATTGTTTAAAAATCACAAAAATATATAAAAATTATAAATTTAAATTTATATGGTCTAAAATGTTATAACGTATCCAATTATGGACAATTCACAACAAATAAGTAATTATTTGTTATAATTTAAAATTTAGAATGTTATTACCACAAATAAAATAAAATTGATTAAGTAAGGATAAATCAAGTTGATAATGTTTAAAATAATTTCTTAAGATGTATAAATTTTATTTTTTGATGCGATTACAACCCTATCTCATCTAATATTCGAATATGAGTCATTTTTGGAGGTTTTTATGTGGGGTTAGATTTATTATAAATTAATATTTTTAAGATTTCCAAAGGTGCCCCTCCCCTCCCTTATAAAAGGGCACCTCCTCCCTCTCTTCCTCACACCACTTTGAGCCTTAAATCTTGGCCAAACCCTGAAAAATTCTCTTATTCACTTCCCTAGAAACATCATAGAGGTCCTATTCTACTTCAAAGACCAATCTTAGTGCCCTAAGAGGAGGTTTCAAAGAGGCATATCAAAGAAGAGGTAATTTCTTCTACCGATTCTTTCAAGCTTATTTCTTCTTCAACTTCTTCTTATTTAGTTGTTTCATTATAAAGTAATAACATCAGTATCACTAATATACTGATATTTTATTATAAATATGAAACAATCCCATTTCACCATTTATCCATCCTACTGAAAACAAAATCACCGCGCGTGCGTACGTACGGAATACCGTCTCCACGCCGTGGTGTAATCTGTTTTTTCACCAACACCTTACATGGATGGGTATAATTGTGTAAAGAATAACTATACATAGTTATTATAACATAATACTGATTCTAATATATTGTATCATCCACTCCAATTCAATTCAATAATTATGGAAACGATATCATCGCTCGTGCGTACGTACGGACTACCATCTCCACGACGCGATGAGATTCATTCTCCATGTTAACCATTTAAGAATGATTATAAAGTATATATAAGCAATAATAATGAAATATATGAAATTATAAACTTACTGGATTTCTGTATATATATATATGTATGTAATCTACTAAATTCCATTCAACTCAATAAGGAAACGAAAACAACGTTCATGTGTACGTACGGCCTACCATCTCCATGAATGGTGTATTTCTTTCCATTTATCGATATTTTATATATATTTATATTCTGAATATATATTATATATAAATCATATTTTATATTCTGGAATTAAGTAATCATGATCTAAGTAATCATATGAATAATTACAAGTCAAAACACGGACGACAAATGAAACGATTTACCCAAAACACTCTTTAACATGGAATTTACAAAAGAACTGGTAATATAAAGTCATAAGTGAACCATATATTATATCATAACAATGAATATGATTTTGTAATAATTCAATGACATTATTTAAATCATTATACAGGAGGTTCGGATACATTCTAAGCATATCGAACATAAGGTAAGGGATAAATTTTCAATCTCATTTTTTTTATCCGAGATTGCTTATACCTAACTATTTACTGGGGTTACGTTTATCATCCATGACCATGTTTTCTAAAAATGTTTTCATAAAATGTTTACTATTCTTCCATTAATTTTTAAATTCATTTTTACCCTTTATTGACTTTTTACCACATTGTATGGATGGAATCTTTACTTTGGTTACCATATAAGGTACTTTTTGACTTTTCCGACAAAAGTACGAGGAGAATGTTATTTTTAACTTATACGGCGTGAACAGATTTTTATGGTTTTATAAAGCCCTATTTTCATGAATCTTCCTCCAAAATATTTCATGACTATTTTCAACAAAATACTTTTCTTTTAAAATTGCATGACATTTTGTGAAAAGAAAATTATTTTAAAGATGAAAGGATATTTTCCTCAAGAATTCATTTCAAGTGTTTTATCAAAACCATTTTTCAACTAAGATGACATTATTTCCTATGTGTATGTTTCAAGTATAATGTCTATATGATTTACATGGTTTGACTTTTATTATTATGAAATGATATCTATTTCTTTTATATGGATTATGTGATGATGGGATGATGTTTATGAAACCCATTTTATTCGTTGGGTTATTATGAATGATGTATGTTTATTTTGTGTCACAAGTAAGAATGATTTCATTATGAGATGGGTGGGACCTATATCTCCCTCCAATGCATTGGGTAAAGATTTATATCTCATGAGATAGACATGGATGGAATGATATGTTAATCCGGTTCAGTGCTACAGGACTGAAACGAGGAGTGAAATCGATTCAGAAAGGTACTTTGTCCACTAAGATGGTCTTGGCAGAAATGCCTTGGCTACTATGGAAATAATAACATGTGCCTAATGGTTGCCATAATTACATGTTTTATTCCCATGCTATTTTATCATGATTGATGTTCCTTTATGTTATATGCCTTACGTACTTCCAAGATTTCTGTCTTTGCTCAAGGTTTTAATGTTTATATTTCATGTTCAAGTTTTTGCTTTCAAATATTTATGGATTGTTTTATGTTCTCTATGTTTGCCCTTACTGAGCATTTGAGCTCACCCTTTTTATGTTTTATTTTCCCCAGGAAATAAAGAAAGGTTTTAGGTAAGGAAACAAAAAGGGGAAGATCGTTATGGGAGATGATGAAGATCTTTCAACATGACTAGTTGTTTATATTCCGAGTTTCCAAAGACACTAAACTATTACAGTCCTTGTGTGTCCTTTTTTTTATGTATTAAGTATTCCACAAAAGTAATGTAATTTCCATGAATGTCAAGCTTCGGGTCTCTACAGTTGGTATCAGAGCAAAGGTTTAGTCAACCTTTGGAAACTGTGATGCGAGAACTTTAGTGAGATCCCTAGAGATATTTCTAAGGTATGTCTAGGGATGTCCCTAAGGTTAAGTATAAGTATAGGTTATAGTTCTAGAATTATGGTAATTATATTAGATTAAACCTAAGATGTTAGATATTGAAGTTACTCCCCCTTTATTATGATTTTTACCTCTCACACTATTCTTTTTGGGTTTTAGAAAATGGCTGGAAACAATATGATTCACGATAATGGAGGATATGATGGACAATGGAATGATATTGTTCATGTGCAACCAAATGAAATGGTATTTGGAAGTCCAAACATCATTATTATGCCGAATCATCAATCTCATAATATGATCAACAAACTCAAATTTGGTAAGTTTCCTAACTCGGCTAATAAGAGAAAGATGGAGTTTCATGATGATCATAGAGGAAATAAATTTCAATTTCCCCTATGTAAATCATGTGGGAAGAGGCATCAATAAGAATGTTTCAAAGGAACTGGAAGATGCTTTGGGTGTGGAAAAGAAGGACATAAAGCCAGTAAGTGCAAAGGAAAAGGTTCAGTTAACACCATGGATGAGGATAATGGTATTGCTACGACATCAACAATGGTTAAATGTTTTAAATGTTGAATGTACGGGAATTATGCAAACCAATGCCCTAAGGGAAAGTCTCATGAAGAGAATAAGTATGGTCATATGGGTAGTATTTATGTTGATGATGATGAAGAGACTACAAATTATATGTGAGATGAAAGAATTGTTGAAGCTCGGTCAATGGTTTAATAAGGTAGTGGAATGATTACATGTTTATCAAGTGTAATGTTGTATAAGTAATCTCATGGTACTATGGAATAAAGATACATCTAAGGATTGTTACACTGTTGTCTTTCCTTAAGTTTTGAAAGTGTATGATTAATGGTACCAGTAACCATGAAAGGTTATTCAGATATTTTTGGAAAGTAGATGATATGCGCATAATGAAGGGATGAGGAGAAAATTAAATGTTTGATAGTATTCATGAGCTCATGACTAATATAAGGAAAAGGTTATATCATGGTTTGAGTATATAGAATTTTTGGATTTTGGTATATGGAAAGAGTTAACTTTTTAAAGCCTTCATGTTTTCACTAAGGTCTAATGGGTATTCATTTTTCAAGAGAATACATGATTAAGGTATTCACATGATTGGAATGTGACCAACAAGATATATGGGGGATAAATGATGGTTGGTTGATGACATTTCATGTAATCATTTTCTTTATACTATGAGCTTGGACCGAAGTATTTTAGATAAATATTGGAATGGATTATGTTGGAAATAAGTTATTATTGTTTAAGGATAGAACTTTTTTCGATATTATTGATGGGATGTTATAGTAATGTAGTTTTAGAAAAAGGACAACCTGCAGGACGAGCGACAGCCCATCGCGTCGGACAAGGCTATGGGAATCGAACCCACAACCGAAGTGCGACTGGCCTTTTTCACCTACCACTGGCCTACAGGAAGTCCCTGTTTAGTAGAAACTAGTTTTATTATATTAAGCAGTATGATATCTGAAGTATAAGTCCATTTTAGGAACCATATATGATTAATCTCACTATAGATCAACTTATGTATATTTAATAACTTTTGCTAACCTTTTGTTTAAGATAGATGGAATGACCTGTCATTCTATCACATGGTCTTCTAACACTTCACGAATAACAAATTCAACTTCATTTCTTTAATAGATGAAGTGTAAATTGTTCAAGGCACGAACAACAGTGAGATTGTACCAAAATAAAGTAAGTATTTCTTCTAATTCAAATTCTTCAACTTTTGGGAAATGATCTTGAAAACCAAATATGTTGTCCTAGTGCCCTTATATCCGATTAATCATATGGTAACTTAGATCATCACAAATATATGGCTTTGTGATTGTTGGATTTTTCATAGCCATGTTCTCTACCACTCTCCATCAGAACATGATGGTTAGATTTCTCTTCCAAATCCATATTTTCACCTATGTTCTCCTATGTGGAAACCCAGTGATGAGTTAATTTGGGTAACCGTTACGTTTCATAATTTAGTTTTCAAATTTAAGTTTTGGTATTTCATTTTACGATGTGGGTTTTAATTAAAGAAACTTTCAAGTAGAAAACCATGCATAACCCCGACGAATTTCGAGGGCGAAATTCATTTTAAGGGGGGTAGAATGTAACAACCCGATATTTTATGATAAGTATTCTTTTTAATTTATTTTATGTCTTGTGTTTTATGCTACAAAAAGATTATATTGTGTTATATGCAACACCGTATTAGCTTGTAGTATACGCAACACTATTATTAGATTGTGTTACACACAATTTCAAGTTCGTTTGATAATAGTCATTCTACGCAACATTGAGTGTATATATATATATATTCAATGTGTAAATGAAATATGGTTGGATTCTCTTATATTAAACAACAAAGTAGCCATGAAAAACACACAACCCTAACTTGGATTTCATTACACGCAATCGCGACCTTCCTCGATAGCGTGTGTTGTACGCAATACTGGGTTTTACTAAACAACGGTATATTATTATAATATTATTATGAACTAGCCGTTATGAATATTATTAACTAAATTTTGAATTTTATAACATTATTATTCATCTCACACATTTTATAGAACATGGTATAAGAACAAAATAAATTTTTCGGGTAAAATAAGTATTTTTCAAAAAATGCAGTTTTGCCGCCTTTTGATGGTGCACCCACTTTAAATCTAGTTTTTGACATGTTTATAAGTTAAATTTTACAAAATAAAATTCATTTTTTGAATCGGGATATAAAAATTTACATTGGATAAATTTTTGATATTTTTCTAATAACTTTCATATTTTAATGAATAGTAAAAACACGCTTTATTTTAATTAAAAATAACTTTTTTCATCGTAATAACTTATGTGGTTAAATTATAATATTGAATGGTTTTAAAGTATAAATAGAATATATTTTTACCATTTAATATAATTTATGTCATTAGCATTGATTTTACATTGAATTCGTAGGTTAAATCAATTCAATCTTTTGCAATGTTTTAATAAAAAACACATTTTCATTCAACAGCGGGATTAATTTTAATTTAATTTCTGCAACTTCAGTGTATTGAATTTGAAAAAATGGATTCCATATTTGGAATCAGTGGGTCCAAATTATGTTAATAGGATACTTTTTATTTTTGGGAATCATGAATAGTAACTACGGTAAATTTTATTTACCATAGTTAAAGGTAAATCGGGTAATTAAGGGTAAATATAATATTATAAAATTACCCTAACACATGAAAAAATTCTATTGGATGGATAAAAGTATAACCATATCACCTAAGGGTCGGATTAGATTCATTTTATGGCCTTTTGACCATGAAAATAATTTAATTATTATTAAAACCAAAGAAAGTGACAACATGTCACTCTCTTAAATCTTATAAGTATAATAATTTTAATTTAGTGATAAACATCATAAAACTTAGAATATGAATAGTATCCAGAAATCTAATAAAATTATCTAAATCATGATAATTTATTTAGAATTTTTAGGGATTAAATAATTATCATTAATGGTGAGACATTAATGATGCAGAAATTATTTATTAAGTGAAAAAATCAGTAATATAGTTTTTATCGAAATAATAATACCCATTAAAATACCCACAAACCTGAAAAACAACTTATTGGAAGTGTATATATACACCTTAATAATCTAATTACCTAATATATAACCGTTTGGAGTCTTATAAAAGTGATTCTGACACTTATATTATTTTATTTTAAATGATGCCAAAGTTGTCACCTTCATAATTTAATAAATATAACAATTTAAAAATTATTATTTTAAGATGATTAATTCTATTAAAAGTATTATTGTAAAATTTAATAGATTTATCTTCATCATAGGATTTTATTTTTAATTTTTATGCAACAAATAAGTATATTAAATAATTATACAATAATGTTGTAGTAATTATTTTATTAAGAGATAAACCAAATAAATGGTTTTAAAAATAATAAAATAAATATTATATGAACTATTTAATGTTCTCCACTAATTTTATAGATACATAAGACCTTTTATGAATCTATTAAAGCTTTTATTTCGAACATATCTTCTGTATATATTTTAATTAAATTCAAATAAATGAATAGTGTCAAAATTGACACTATTTTTATTTTATAAAAATAACATATTATAAAATTGTTTAAAAATCACAGAAATATATAAAAATTATAAATTTAAATTTATATGGTCTAAAATGTTATAACTTATCCAATTATGGACAATTCACAACAAATAAGTAATTATTTGTTATAATTTAAAATTTAGAATGTTATTACCACAAATAAAATTAAATTGATTAAGTAAGGATAAATCAAGTTGATAATGTTTAAAATAATTTCCTAAGAGGTCTAAATTTTATTTTTTGATGATATTACAACCCTATCTCATCTAATATAAGAATATGAGTCATTTTTTGAGGTTTTTAAGTGGGGTTAGATTTATTATAAATTAATATTTTTAAGATTTCCAAAGGTGCCCCTCCCCTCCCTTATAAAAGGGCACCTCCTCCATCTCTTCCTCACACCAATTTGATCCTTCAATCTCGGCCAAAACCTACCAAATTCTCTTCTCCACTTACCTAGAAACATCATAGAGGTCCTATTCTACTTCAAATACCAATCTTAGTGCCCTAAGAGGAGGTTTCAAAGAGGCGTATCGAAGAAGAGGTAATTTCTTCTACCGATTCTTTCAATCTTATTTCTTCTTCAAATTATTCTTATTTAGTTGTTTCATTATAAATTAATAACATCAGTATCACTAATATACTGATATGTTATTATAAATATGAAACAACCCCATTTCACCTTTTATCCATCCTATGGAAAACAAAATCACCGCGCGTGCGTACGTACGGAATATCGTCTCCACGCCGTGGTGTAATCTGTTTTTCCACCAACACCTTACATGGATGGGTATAATGGTGTAAATAATAACTATACATAGTTATTATAACATCATACTGATTCTGATATATTTTATCATCCAATCCAATTCAATTCAATAATTATGGAAACGATATCATCGCTCGTGCATACGTACGGACTACCGTATCCACGACGCGATGAGATTTATTCTCCATGTTAACCATTTAAGAATGAGTATAAAGTATATATAAGAAATAATAATGAAATATATGACATTATAAACCTACTGGATTAATTTATATATATATATATATATGTATGTAATCTACTTAATTCTATTCAACTCAATAAGGAAACGGAAACAACGTTCATGCGTACGTACGGCCTACCGTCTCCATGAACGGTGTATTTCTTTCCATTTATCGATCTATTATATATATGTATATTCTGAATATATATTATATATAAATCATATTTTATATTCTGGAATTAAGTAATCATGATCTAAGTAATCATATGAATAATTACAAGTCAAAACACGGACGACAAATGAAACGATTTTACCCAAAACACTCTTTAACATGGAATTTACAAAAGAACTGGTAATATAAATTCATAAGTGAACCATATATGATATCATAACAATGAATATTATTATTTAATAAGTCAATGACATTACTTAAATAATTATACAGGAGGTTCGGATACATACGAAGCATATCGGACATAAGGTAAGGGATAAATTTTCAATCTCATTTTTTTTTATCCGAGATTGCTTATACCTAAGTATTTACTGGGGTTACGTTTATCATCCATGACCATGTTTTCTAAAAATGTTTTCATAAAATTTTTACTATTATTCAATGAATGTTTAAAGTTATTTTTACCCTTTATTGAGTTTTTACCACATTGTATGGATGGAATCTTTCCTTTGGTTACCATATAAGGTACTTTTTGACTTTTCTGACAAAAGTACGAGGAGAATGTTATTTCTAACTTATAAGGCGTGAATGGATTTTTATGGTTTTATAAAGCCTTATTTTCATGAATCTTCCTCCAAAATATTTCATGAATATTTTCAAAAAAAATCCTTTTCTTTTAAAATTGCATGACATTTTCTGAAAAGAAAATTATTTCGAAGATGAAAGGATATTTTCCTCAAGAATTCATTTCAAGTGTTTTATCAAAACCATTTTTCAACTAAGATGACATTATTTATTATGTGTATGTTTCAAGTATAATGTCTCTATGATTTACATGGTTTCACTTTTCTTATTATGAAATGATATCCATTTCTTTCATATGGATTATGTGATGATGGGATGATGTTTATGAATCCCATTTTATTCGTTGGGTTATTATGAATGATGTATATTTATTTTGTGTCACAAGTAATAATGATTTCATTATGAGATGGGTGGGACCTATATCTCCCTCCAATTAATTGGTTAAAGATTTATATATCATGAGATAGACATGGTTGTAACGGTAAGTTAATCCGGTTCAGTGTTACAGGACTGAAATGAAGAGTGAACTCGATTCAGAAAGGGACTTTGTCCACTAAGATAGTCTTGGCAGCAATGCCTTGGCTACTATGGAAATCATAACATGTGCCTAATGGTTTACACAATTACATGTTTTATTCCCATGCTATTTTATCATGATTGATGTTCCTTTATGTTATATTCCTTTCGTACTTCCAAGATTTATGTCTTTGCTCAAGGTTTTAATGTTTAGATTTCATGTTCAAGTTTTTGCTTTCAAATATTTATGGATTGTTTTATGTTCTCTATGTTTTCCCTTATTGAGCATTTGAGCTCAACCTTTTTATGTTTTATTTTCCCCAGGAAATAAATAAAGGTTTTAGGTAAGGAAACAAAAAGAAGAAGATCGTTATGGGAGATGTTGAAGATCTTTCAACATGACTAGTTGTTTATATTCTGAGTTTCCAAAGACACTAAACTATTATGGTCCTTGTGTGTCCTTTTTTTTGTTATGTATTAATTATTCCACAAAATTAATGTAATTTCCATGTACGTCAAGCTTCGGTTCTCTACATGGAGGCTATGGGAGGCTCTACTTCAACATCTTCTTCTTCTTCCTCTCCCATGGGTTTCTAAACCCCTTGTAATCACCCGGGGAGGAATGTGATGTAATCCTGAGCTTCAAAGTTGTATTATTTTGAATGATCTTTTTAATTCCAGGTTTTATGTTGTTTTTACTCATTATCCATTCCTATTTTATTGAGTTATGTACTGGTATGTCATGCTCAACTCATATGATCATGTTTGGGGGTACCCATTCATGTGATGTTTCACACACCGTTCACCACTTTCTTTTCCCCCTTTCAATTACGGTGCTTGAGTGATTCATATTGGTCAATAGAAATAACACAAGAACTATCAAGGCCATGGAAATTTATGTCATGGTATCACAAAGAAATAACATACAAACCTGGACAGCGCATCGAGTTTTTCGTGTGTTGCCTTGGTGAGTTTTGGTTATGAAGTCAAACACAATTCACCCAATCATCGGTGGGGTCCGGTGAATCATTGTGTGATTTCGAATAAACCGTACGAGTTATCCTAGTATAAACTCAGTAACATTATAGTTCTAGGTATAACAAACTAATGATTAAAAGATCATAACCCTATATCATGAAGCGATGAAGGATAAACATCATGTGAGTACCCCGGGTTGATCACACTTAATTAATTCTGTTAGTCTCTACATTGTTTTATCGATTTCATTTTCTATTTTCATATTTAATCATAAAACCACCAAGTTTTAAAAAACCTCATTCACCTTTTACTTTCATAATCAAAACCCTCCTTTTAAATTAATGATCTAAGTCTCTGTCGAGAGACGACCTAGGGTTGCTGCTATACTGCAGAAATTCTAGTCAAAATTAAACAACTAATTTGACGTGCTCGACAACGCGACCAAATTTTGGCGCCGTTTCCGAGGAGCCAAGATCATTTTTTTCTTTATTTCCTTTTATTTATTTATTTTACTTATTAATTAGTACTCCTTTAAATACCCCACCCCCATTTGATTGTTTTTTATTTGGGTTTTGTCTTTATTTTTTATTGTTTTTGGTGTGTTCTTTATCTCTCTCTCTCTATATTCTTCTCCATATCCCTCTATAATTCTATAGTATAAAATTCTATTCTTATTTCACCCTTCTTTAGTTTTTTTTATCCATCTCAAATAAAAAAAACACAAAAAAAAAATCAATCAATCAAACTGGACATCATTGTTGCATGACAAGATCTGGTAAAGAAACACTACTAGAATTTGATCCTGAAATTGAAAAGTCACTTCAGACACAAATAAAGGAATCTAGAGAAGGCCAATCAAGTAACATTGAGGAACCCCTTGTGAAACCTCAAGTGTTTCAAAACCAATCAAAAATTGAACCAAATCACCCAGAGATCATGGCTGCAAATAACATAACATTAAAAGAACTGACCACCCCGGATGTGGAGTACCAACCTGCGTACATCCAATATCCTGAGGAAGCGGCCAATTTTGAGCTAAGATCAGGCCTCATCCAGATCCTTCTAAAATTCCATGGTCTTCTTGGTGAGGACCCTCACAAACATCTCAAAGAATTTCACATAGTGTGCTCCACCATGAAACCCCAAAATGTGTCTGAGGACTTAATCGAGTTTAGGGCCTTCCCTTTCTCCCTTGATGGTGTAGCCAAAGATTGGATATACCATTTTCCTTCCACAATTGGGGGCTAGAATGACCTAAAAAAGACTCTTTCTAGAGATGTTCTTCCCTGCCTCCCGAACTGCTTCAGTTAGGAAAGAAATTTGTGGCATTAGGCAGTTACAAGGAGAGACCCTTCATGAATACTGGGAGAGATTCAAAAGACTTTGTTCAAGATGCCCCCGCCACCAGATTAGTGAACAACTACTAATCCAATACTTCTATGAGGGACTTATCCCCATGGATCGTGGAATGATTGATGTTTCAGCAGGTGGTTCCCTAGTTGACAAAACTCCTTCTGTCGGTCGTGACTTAATAGCCAGCATGGCTCAAAATTCACAACAATTTGGTACACGAGCTATTGAACCAACTCGAGGAGTTCATGAGGTAAGTCATTAATCCCTAGAACTAAAGGTAGATAATAAACTTGATGATATGCATACCATTCTAAGGCAATTATCTCAAGCACAAGGTAACTTACACTCTCCTCTTGTTCCATTACATTGTGGTATTTGTTCTGATAATACTCATTTTTGTGACCAGTGCCCACAACTTCAGGATTCATCTGAGTCTTGTGCTCCAGTGTTCCCTGGGCATCCATTCCAACAAGACTTTAATAAGATCGCACTTCCCTTATCTCGGTTATTACAAAAGGATTCTAAATTTGTTTTTGATAAAAATTGTGAGGATTCTTTCAATTCACTAAAAATGAGTCTCACATCACCTCCCATAATCCAACCACCAAGGTGGGATCTCCCCTTCGAGCTTATGTGTGATGCCTCTAACTTTGTAGTTGGGGAAGTTTTATCACAAAGGGTTGAGAAGGCTCCTCATGTCATTGTGTATGCCTCACGTACCCTTGACCCTGCTCAGGTAAACTACACAACCACTGAAAAATAACTCCTTTATAATGTGTTTGCCTTGGAAAAATTCCATTCATATCTTCTTGGGTCAAAAGTGATTGTGTTCTCTGATCATGCTGCCCTTCGTTTCCTCCTAAAGAAACCTGAAGCCAAACCCTGCCTCATTCGATGGATGCTCCTCCTCCAGGATTTTGACCTTGAGATTAGAGATAAGAGAGGGGTGGATAATGTGGTATTTGACCACATTAGTATGATTTCTCCACCATTGGACCATCATGTTGACTCACCCATACCCATTGGAGAATATTTCCCTCATGAGAACCTTTGTGATGTTGTGGACCATACCCCCCGGTATGCGGACATTGTGAATTTTCTAGCAACATCTAGGGTCCCCACTGATTTTAGAATTTCACAATCCCAGATACTTAAGCATGATTCTAGATGGTACATTTTGGATGACCCATACTTGTGGAGAATTTGTAGTGACCAAGTAGTTCGTCGGTGTGTCCCTGACCATGAGTTCACCTCTGTTTTGACCTTCTGCCACACCTTGGCATGTGGGGGCACTTTGGCTCTCAACGTACAACTCAAAAGGTCCTTGACTCAGGAATTTATTGGCCAACATTGTATAGGGATTCCCATAGATTTTTCAAGTCATGTAGTCGTTGTCAATTCGTAGGGAATATCTCCAAGAGGAATGAAATGCCCCAATAGCCCATGTTATTTTGTGAGATCTTCGATGCATGGGGCATTGACTTCATGGGGCCTTTTCCAAATTCATTTGGCTTTGTGTACATCTTATTGGTTATTGAATATGTATCTAAATGGGTGTAAGCAAAGGCAACCAGGACCGATGACTCTCGAGTGGTTTTTGATTTTATGAGGTCCTAAATTTTCAGTAGGTTTGGTTTACCAAGATTCATCATTAGTGATCAGGGTTCACATTTTTGCAATCGCAACATGAAAAACTTGCTTTGTAATTTTGGGGTTGTTCATAAAGTCTTCACTGCATATCATCCCCAAACTAATGGACAAGCAGAAATTTTAAATTGGGAAGTTAAGAGAATCTTGGAGAAAACAGTACAACCTAATAGGAAATATTGGAGTTTTCACTTGGATGATTCACTTTGGGCATACCGTACTTCTTTTAAAACCCCGATCGGAATGTCACCATATAGGATTGTGTTTGGAAAGGCTTGTCACCTCCCGGTTGAGGTATAACACCGTGCATATTGGTCCGTTAAGTAATGTAATATGAATCTCTCAGATGCAGGTGAGCATAGGAAGTTGCAGATTCAGGAGTTGGAAGAAATTCGACGTGATGCATATGATAACTCTCAAATCTACAAAGAAAGGACAAAGGCAATACATGATGGGATGATTCATCAGAGGAAATTTCATATTGGTGAGAAGTTACTCATGTACAATTCCGGGCTTAAGCTCCACCCAGGTAAGCTTCGTTCCCGGTGGCTCATTCCTTATACTGTTACTAATGTTTACCCTTTTGGTGAAATACAGGTTTTGAATGAGTAGAGTGGACGAAGTCTTACCATCAATGGGCCGCGACTTAAATACTTCTATGAGGATTTTCCGAAGAATCCAGTGGAGGAAATCCACCTTCTCGATGCATCATACCAATAAAAAACACCAGGTTTTATCCTTCCTTCTCACATTCTCAATTATTTCAGTGAGGACACTGCACACTCTAGGTGTGGGGGTGGATACATTCCTGGGTTAGATAGGAATTTTCATCGTTTTCTCCTTTTGTTTTCTCTTTTTGGCCTTCTTTATGGTATTTTCATTTTTTTCCCCATCAAAAATTTCGAAGTTCCATGATTTGGCGACCATAAAGGGGGGAAAGTAAAAATACAATAACGAAGGATAAAAAGAATTTTTATATGAATTTTACATCAAGGGGTGATTTTTTGTGAATTTTTTTCTGTTAATGATATAAATGGTCGTATCTATGTGAAACCTCTGAGATGATTGATACCTTTGTGTGATAGTTTTTGGGAAAACTGTGTCACTAATATCTCCAAATTTTTTGCACCAAACCGCGAAGTGTGACTATTTCTAACTTAATATAAGGTAAATATATGTTGCGTTAATATTTTTCAGCTTTAAATGATATTTCCATACGTTCGTTCCTTATCCGATCTGTTTTATTACTGTACCAGATTGACCTATGCATGTGTACCTAATGTCCGACTATTGTACGCCCACAAAAAAAATTGGTTGTGTCTTGAGAGGGTCAAAAACCACTCCTCCTCAACCTTTGATCTTGTTATAACTATTGCAATTAGTGTCGTGAGGAGATCAAACAAGGGTTGAGAGATGAGTGTAAGATTTGTTCCAAATGAAACTTCAAAAAAAATATAATAAATGATGGGAGTGATGAAATGTGTGACATATGGGGATATCTAGGTCAGGAGCTTATGGTTTGACTTTTGGAAATGCTTAAGTGAGTGGGTCTTGAAATATGATTGCAAAGGATATAGGGCAGGTTCGGTGGAAAAAATCATTTAAGATGAAAAATGTTAAAATAACCTATATTTATTGGATAAAAATTGGAAAGAATAGCATGCAATGGTTTTCACACACACACATGGAGAGTTAGTTTCATGGTTTACTTATGAATTCCTTTCACAATTTGGTATCATGAATCTTTTTGAATTTCGCTATGATATGATTTATGAGACATCTTTTTCTATTTTCACTAGGAAGAACTACTTGGTGTGGTTCGTGCATTGATCACTTTACTTTAAATAAAATTTCCTAAAATGTTGGAATATATAAATATGAAATATTAGGATATGTGACTTTTCCTAGGAGTGCAAATGTTTAGGTGTGGGGGTATGGTCGTACCACGATTCACTGTTTTATTCCACCCTTACACTGTTGTTTTAAACTAGTTTTGTAATTAATATTAGAAATATATTAATAAATTTCAATTTATGTTTGAATAATTAAATTAATTTTAATCAACATTATAATGGTAAATGTTACTTTTTTTTATTATTTCAATGTAGGTGGAGGTGATTTTAAGGGCCCTTGATAAAGTGGAAGAAAAATGGGCCAAAATTGCATGGAGCCATGGACATCTATCCACTTTTTTCCATTGTACACGAAATCAGTGCATCCGAATGGGCTTAAATTTTTTGGGCCTTTCCAAAATATAATAGGCTAAATTTCATATTAAGGATCCCAATCATGATTCGGATTCTATGGGGCCCATTCGAAATGATCTGTCTAAGCCACCGAATATGGACCAAGTCAAATGCGGTGTTCTATATTTTATCAATATTCTGAGCTGTAGTTGTCCAATTGGCACCAAAATTTCAGTGGATACATTAAAGAGGTAGGGATAAAACTTTTCTATTTTCTCAAAATCGAGATAAGACTGTCTGAAGTCCAAAACGTGTGTTACAAGTGGATTGAATAAATCTGTGTGCCTAAAACCACCTTCCAATTTTCCAATAAAATGACACCTTGTGCTCCCCATTTGAAAGTTCGGACAGGAGGCAAGGTGCTACCATTTTTTAGTCCCCAAGGAGTCTTCTCAACATCCCTAGAAGTTCTGGAGGCTATGGGAGGTGCTACTACAACATCTTCTTCTTCTTCCTCTCCCATGGGTTTCTAAACCCCTTGTGATCACCCGAGGAGGAATGTGATATAATCCCGAGCTTCAAAGTTGTATTATTTTGAATGATCTTTTTAATTCTAGGTTGTATGTTTTTTTTCCTCATAATCTATTCTTATTTTATTGATTTATGTACTGGTATTTCATGCTCAACTCATATGATCATGTTTTGGGGTACCCATTCATGTGATGTTTCACACACCGTTCACCACTTTCTTTTCCCCCTTTCAATTGCGGTGCTTGAGTGATTCATATTGGTCAATAGAACACACAAAAGCACTATCAAGGCCATGTAAATTTATGTCATGGTATCAAAAAGAAATAACATACAAACATGGACAGCTCATCGAGTTTTTTGTGTGTTTCCTGGGTGAGTTTTGGTTATGAAGTCAAACACAATTCACCCAATCATCGGTGGTGTCCGGTGAATCATTGTTTGTTTTCGACTGAACCCGAGGAGGTATCCTAGTATAAACTCAGTAAAATTCTATTTCTTGGTGTTACAAACCAGGGATTAAAATATCATAACCCTATATCATGAATCAATGAAGGATAAACGTCATGTGAGTACCCCGGGTTGATCACACTTAATTAATTCTGTTAATCTCTACATTATTTTATCGCTTTCATTTTCTATTTTCATCTTTAATCATAAAACCCCCAAGTTTTACAAAACCTCATTCAAATTTTACTTTCATAATCAAAACCCTCTTTTTAAATTAATGATCTAAGGCTCCGTCGAGAGATGACCTAGGGTTTCTTCTATACTGCAGAAATTCTAGTCAAAATTAAATAACTAATTTGACGCGCTCTGCGACGCGATCACATATTTAAACAAGACTAATTACATAAACTTGCACTTAATAAAACTCTGAGGATATATAGGTCTAGTGTCTTGGGAAATTATTAACATTACATGACAACTTAAGACATAAAATACAACATCTTTATTGAAAACTTCTTTTACATGACCACAACATTCCTTCATAATTAGCATTGCATGGGATAACCTGAGGACATACATAAAAAAAGGGTGAGATATAAAGCCCAGTAAGGGAGTAAAAAGGGAATAAAATTAAGAATAAAATACATTCTAGTAAATAGGAATATCAATGTATTATAATATAAACATGAACATAAATTCATGATATAGAATCATTATCATAACATGGAGATGTGGCAAAAACATTTGACATGATATTAGCATGAGCCAAGGATCATTGCACATGGATCATGAGTAAAAGGGGTATCTCATCATTTATAAATAAATTGGAAAGTAATGTGGTCATTTAACATAATATCCCAACATATGTAATGGAATTTAGATGCATAATATAAAAGAATGTCTTGAATGTAAATGAGGAGAGAGAAATCCCTTATGGAATTTCAGCATGGTAACGGGTATACAAGGGTGGAATAAATAAGATATAAAGGGGTATATCATCATTAAAACATAAGTAGGGAAGTGTAGGGGATTTTTTAAATCATACCCCAATATTTTTAATTTAAAATAAAAGGGCATTACAATATAAAGAAACTTGGACATAAATAAGGTAGGAAGGAAAGTGAGGATCCCTCACATGGAAGTGTGTGACTTCAAGAGCCTGAGGAGGGTCTTATTGAGAGCTTGGGGTTCATTGAGAGGATTATAGAGATAGTAGGTTAGATAAGGGGTGTTCTAAAAGGTTTCTTAGTGAATAGAAGTGGGATATTGGGTGGGTTTATATAGGGAAAGAGAGGGGAATTCTTTAATATTTCCCAAACTTAGGTTTTGGAATCTATATAATTAAATATTCAAAACTACAAATCAACCAATGGTTTTTACCCATGGTTTGTGCCAAAAGGTGGTGGAAAACATTATTTTATAAAGCCAATGGACGAAATTATTAAAATATTAAGCTTTCTTATGTGGAGGTGAGTCACACTCTCAAGGAAATCATTTTAAAAAGTTAAAATATTTTATAAGTCTTGTAGGATCCACTAAGGAACCATAAAATTAATAAAACAAATATAAAATCACATTAGTTTAAAGGTAAAACATATATTGTCCGAATATACCTTTTATAGTATTTCATTGCATCACTATTGGGTCATTATGATGTCATAAACACAATATATATTTAAACAGTATTTAATTTTTACCCAAAAATATTGACTATCTCAGAAAATTATGAAAAATTCAACTTTAGATAATTTTGACATATTGAATAAAAATAAAAATATTAATTTTACCTAAATAATTTTCTAAATATGTGAATTTTTAATTTTAAAATAAAAAAAGAAATTTATCAAAAATTCATGGGTTTTGACAAAAATAGCTTTGAAACCTTAATAAAAATAACAATTGTATTCATAAAAATTATACAATAATTTATATTTAATAAAAATTAATTTAGTAATAATATTTTATTAAAATATCATTTAATTAAAAAATCCATTAATTCATCGAAATATATTTCTTAATTGAATTTAAATATTAACTAAAAAGACTATTTCTGCTTTAAAAACCATTTAGAAAGTAACAATAATAAAATGAATGTATATTATTTATACAAAAATACGGCACGTAATAATAGTTCTAGGTTCTTGTTACATAGCCCCTTATAACACCCACATAAGACCTAAGGGTAAGGTGTGTGATGGTGAAAGACTCTTGGGGCGACTCGGATAACATCGCCTAGGTGGTAATCTCTATTAACTTCTACTCCACCCGTAGGCGGTTCCGTTCAAGATTAACATGTTGAAGCTCATCTTGGGCTTGATCAAGAGAGAATACCAATGATGTTACCTCCTTTAAAATCTCGGAAAAATGGGCTTCGTATGGATCAATTCTACTATATGAGGTCATCGCTTCCTTTGTCTGAGTAAATTAGATTTGTTAAAGCCCTATATTTATACTAATCATGTGATCACTATTCGACTACTATATTAGAAATGGTAACAATTATTAACAGTATTTTGAAATCCAAAAACATAAAACCAAATAATTTTATTTTTTTTATATAACCATTTTACATAATAATATATTATAATTAGATCAAGAGGAATTTTTATTAATAAAGGTTTAGGTCATTACATTTATAGATGAACCCTACCCATGTTGATCACCTTGTGCTGATAACCAAATGTTTTGGGGGTATTTTAACCAACATCCTAGTGGTGAGGATGGATGGATGGCCACCCACTATTCACCACTCCCTCTTCTAAGTGACGATGACATGAACAGGATATTATGTCTTGAAGTCAAAAGTGCACTATTGAGATGTTTGATGAGATGATGAGATGGATTGTGGTGGGGGATATGAATGGATAGAGGAGGACATGAGTTAGATGTTCTTGACATTCACAATACCCTTATAATATAGTTATATTGATGTGATGTGATGGACCAGGTGTCTACGGGAAGGATGTGTTATGATGTAATGTGATAGCCTAAGTTTCTCTCAGAAAGTTGTTATACATGAAAGGTGGGAGTTCCATGACATATTTCATTGGCGTTTGAGGGTGTCTAATCAGTGGGAAAGCGATGTGGGGTGCCCTTATTGATGTTCTTCTTATTATGTTATTATAATTGGATGCATTATTTGTTGAGCGTGCCTTGGTGATGATGGGATTGGTTAGTTGGCCCACTTAAGTGTTGTTGGTTCTACTACTTTCATGGGTGCATTAGTATAGAATTTTTTACATGTGCATGGGAGACTTTAGGTATGATTGTAACGCCCCAACCCCAGAATCCTAGAGTCGGTTCATTATTATGTTTCATTGGAAAGATCATAAAAGATCAAGTCTTGAAAGACCGATTAGTTTAGTAGCCTTGGAAGTACTAGATACATTCATATGGTTTACATTACATCATAAAATGGAAAAATACAACAAAATTGTTTCCATATACAACACTGATATCTCATAGACAATCCATGCAGGTCAGTCATAATATACTTCCTCACATCCTAGGAAAAATAAAACATAGAAAGGGGTGAGCTCAGATGCTCAGTAAGGATAACAATATAGCGGAAACTTTCATAAATAAGAATAAACATTTAAGGAAATATATAAAACTAAAAAAAAGCCTTTTAAACATAAAATTCATCATAATATGGAAAATATAAATCAAAATAATTCCATTTACTTACTCACATGGATATTCTACTAGTCGAATAATCACATGCAATATCAATAGCCACTTTCATAATGATGGAATGCATAATGCCAGACTTCATAACCACATGGTCAAGGCCTTGTGCCTAGACAACAAATAAGATTTTATCAAGGCCTTGTGCCAAGACACTATGTTGTCTCATGAGACCTACCGATGCATCAAGGAGCTGTAGCGGGCTCCACCCGTCACTTACTAAGTCCAATGCATTCCTTATTTGAAAAGTTTGAAATATAACATAAACATTCGTATTAAAACTAGCATACAAAATGTCAATACTTTATCCATAAACCAAGAATGGTATAAAAATAACACATCCATAGTAAAAAATATCACAAAATGGAATATTTTTGTCATAATAAATCAACTTCAAACAATATTAAAATCCATTAAAGGATGTTGAAATAGATGAAATAAAAACAGTTTGAGAGAAATATATCATTCTTTTTTTGAAATCATTTAAATTTACATAATTATAAAAGAAAACATTTATTTTTAAAATATCCTTATAATATTGTAAGGGAAGCTTCGATGATGTTATAATGGTGGAATATAGCCTCACCCGTCGTATAAGTTAAAAAAACATTCTTAGCTTAATTTTGTTGAAAATGTCATAAAGTAACTTGTTTGTAAAACAACGGAAAGATTCCCTTAAAACGTATAAGGTCAAATAAGGGTATAAATTACTTTAACCCATAGTATAGTAAGTAGTAAAAAAATTTTGGAACAAATTTTTAAGAAAATACAGATGTGTATGATAAAGAGATCCCAGTAGATAATTACATATAAACAACCTTGAATAATGAAGAGGTTGTAGAATTAACCCTTACCTTGTACTTTTCCTTGATCGAGGGTAGATTCACCTCTTGTATAATGGTTAAATAATTGTTATTAAATTATTAAATAACCATATACATTAATATTATATCATATATGATCTTCTAATATTGCTTTGTTAATGATATTTCATTAGTATCATCATTTCGGATGTTAACTAATTCGTTTCCCTTTATATGATTTGTTAAGTAAGTAATGTTTGTTATGGATAGGATGTATCTTATTCATATTAAGAATGATATTAAGTCTTTAAACATTGTTTTTAATCATCAAATGAAAATTATTCTTGAATGGATGTGATAGGGAATGAATCTCATCGCATTCGTGGAGACGGTAATCTGTACGTACGCACAAGCGACAATATCATTCTTTTGATATTAAAATTGTATATAATTGGATGTTATATCATATATAAAGAATAATTATAATGTTATATTTATTATTTACATCATTTATACTCATTATTATACCCATCCAAATGATGAAGTGTTTGAATAACAAACTACACCACGACGTGGAGACGGTAATCCGTACGTACGCACGTATAGTGACTTTGTCCTTTATAGGATGGATAGAATAATGAATATGATTGTAAAATTTTTATAATAACATCACATTATATAGAATATACTGGATTTATTATTTTATAATGGAAATAATAAATAAAAAGGAAGCGGAAGAAGAAAATAACTTGAAAGAGGTGATGAAATATTTACCTCTTCTTCTGGTTCATCCTTTTGATTTGATAAAAAGTGCTCCTTAGGTTGGATTTAGGAAAAAATAAAGGCCTCTAGGATGAATTTAATACAGTTGGAAGGATATTTTGATAGGTTTTTGATGATCCAAATGGATTTTAAGGTGTGAATCTGAGGGAAGGTGAAGTGTCCTTTTATAAGAGGGGTGAGGGGCACCTTAGGAAAAGATTAAATTATTATTTTATAATAAAATAATTTTCGGTTTATAATGGCTCAAAAATTAATTATTTAAATGATAAGGTTGGTATGGGTCGAAAATCTCTCAAAAAATAGGTTTTAGACAGTTTTGGGTCACTAAATTAACCTTATCTTTTAGATTTAACTCTTAGTTAAATAGTTTGACATTTACTATGTCTCTTTGTATTTTTATATTATATGGTTAATAAACTTACTATAAACTTATAATAGAACCCTAAGTGGTTCATTAATGATACACCTATAATTACATATGCTTTTTGGCCAAACCTTAGATTTTTTGGATTAGTATATCAACCAATAATATTGTATTTGTTTTAAAAACTCATTTATGTCAATTTTGAGATTATTTAGTAATTGATTTTTGTTAAAGTCCTAAAAACTTTATTACTTAGAAATAAATACATTTAATCAACCCTAACATGTCATATTAACCTATAAAATTAGTTTAATTCATTAAAAATCTCAAATTAGATTTATTTGGATATTTATATTATCAATTATTTTAATCTTTCATTAATATGGTAATTATTGCATCATCATTGTGTCATAAATAAATTTAATTATTTAATGTATAAAAATTATAAATAAAATACCATTATGTAGGAAATCTTTTTATATTTCAAATTAATATTTATAGTCGAATTTATATTGTGTTTAACCCTATATTAAAAATGATTTAGTTATTAAACTTTGAATTTTAACTCTTTTAACTCTTCTTTAAATAAAATAATAATAAATGTCCTAATCTAATCCAAGTGGACCAAAGAGGTTCATATTTTATTCCTAAGGTTTTTTTGGTCTAATTATATTTATCCAATATAATTAGGACATGTTTTATGGTAATAATAATATCATTTTTACCCTTAATTACTCTATTTACTTTCAATCGTGGTAAATATAAGTAAAAAGTTAATATTCACCAAAAATTATTTTCATCTTATTGAACCACATTTTACTTACTAATATCAACCATTTCTCTTGGATTTTTGAAATTCAACTCACATAATAGGTAAAATTAAGTTTTATACAAATTTGGAAATGCTCCTAGGAGGTGGGTAAAAGACGGTAAAAAGTTCGATAAAATTTTATATATCTAAACTCATTATAAAATAACTCCAATTAATTACATTGAACCTATATAGTTATTATGTATATATTTTGACCAAAAATAAATTTAAATAAAATAAATAATTATTTAAATAAAAAGTCAGTTTTAAACAATAACTTAGTGTTTTTCACTATTCATCAAAATTGAATGTTTTCAGAAAAATACCAAAAATTCACCCTATGATAATTTCAATATTCTGAATCCAGAAATGAAGTCCATTTTGAAAGATAAAATTTATAAAATTTTAAAAAGTGTGTATTAATATTCATAACAGCTAGTTTGATTGGTCGCGGTGTGTTAGAATCTCGAAGTTGCGTACAATGCAAGCTATTGCATTATTCAAAGGGAAACATAATGTGGAAGATTGGGGTGTTAGATTATTCCCTCCTTCAAATAATTTAGTCCTTGAAATTTCTAGAATATTACTGCATAAAAAGATTCAGTTGGTTCTTCATCATAAGTTCCTCAGGTTCCCACGTTGCCTCTTCTATCTTATGGTTTCTCCATAAAGATTTTACCAGACGAGTCGTCCGGTTTCTCTGCACTTGTTCTCTCGTATCAATAATTTTGTCAGGATTTTCACAATAAGACAGATCAGGTTCCTGTTCAATTTCCTCATTGGTGAGTACATGCGTTGGGTGAGGCATGTATTTTCTCAATAGTGATACATGGAACACATCGTGAACTTTGGAGAGACATGGAGGCATTTCTAACCAGTAAGCTATATCCCCAATTCAATCTAGAATTTTTAAAGGTCCTATGTACCTAGGACTTAGTTTACTCTTCTTACCGAATTGTATAACTCCCTTCCATGGAGATACCTTTAAGAAAACATGATCTCCTACCTAAAATTCCAAATCCTTCCTTTGATTATCGGCACAGTTCTTATGCCTACTTTGTGCTATTTTGATGTGGGTTTGGATAACCTTCACCTTTTCCATCATTTCCTCAATAAGTTATAGGCCTACAAGTTTTCTTTCACCAACATCATCCCAACAAGTTGGTGTGTGACATCTCTTTCCATATAACGCTTCATATGGTGCCATCTGAATACTTGAATGGAAGCTATTGTTATACGAAAATTATACCAAAGGTAAATATTGATCCCACATACCTTGAAAGTCAAGTGAGCATGATCTCAACATGTCTTCTAAGGTTTGAATAGTCTGTTCTGATTGTCCATCAGTTTGGGGGTAGTAGCCACTGCTCAAACGAAGTTCAGTATCTAGGGATTTCTGAAGACTTTTCCATAATCTTGATGTAAAACATGGATCGTGATCAGAAACAATCGATAGAGGTACTCCATGAAGTCTCACAATATCATTAATATATATTCTTTCTAGATGTTAAAGTGTTAAATCTTCTCTTATAGCAAAAAAATGTGCTGACTTGGAAAGATGATCAACAATGACCCATATTGCATCGTTCCTTCTAGGATTCTTTGGTATTACCATGAAAAAGTCCATCATCATATTATCCCATTTACAATCAGGTATGGGAAGAGTTTTCATGAATCCCCCTAGCTATCTCCTTCCAGCTTTCAATTGTTGACAAACCATACATCTTGACACAAAATCAGCAATCTCCCTCTTCATGTGGTCCCACCAAAAATGTTCCTTCAAATCTCTATACATATTAGTGTAACCATGGTGTATAGATAAATTGGATCAATGAGAATCATCTAACTATTCTTTTTTTAGGTCGGGTATGTTAGGAACGCAATGTATCTTCCTAAATTTCAAAATTCCATCTTCATATATGAAGTCACTCAATCTCCCATCATTCACAGCATTAATTTTCTTTTGAAACTCATCATCATCAGCCTGAGAACTTTTTTTCCTTTCTAGTAAAGTTGTTTTGGAAACCATTTGAAAAAGTATTGATGTTTCACGTTCAATGATTATTTCCATATCCTTTTTCACTAGATACATTAAAATAGGATCCCTTTAAACTCTCATCTTGTTCAAAAATCCATGATCCTTTCTGCTCAAAGCATATTCCACCTTATTTTCCTTCCTCTGGTGGTAGTTTATTGTGCAATCATAATCCTTGAGTAGTTCAATCCATCTACTTTACCTCATGTTGAGCTCTTTCTGTGAGAAAATATAATTTAAACTCTTGAGATCGGTATATATATCACATTTTTACCATAGAGATAATGTCTCCATATCTTCAAAGAAAAGATTATAGCTTCTAACTCAAGATCATGAGTAGGATAGTTTTTCTCATGAATTTTTAGTTGTCGTGATGCATAGGTAATAACTCTATCATTCTGCATGAGGACATAACCAATTATTTTCTTTGAAGCATCACTATAAATAGAAAACCCATCATTCCCTGATGGTAGTGTCAAGATAGGAGCACTGACTAATCTTCTCTTCGATTCTTCAAAATATTCTTCACACTCTTTTTTCAAAACAAATTTAACCCCTTTATGTGTGATATTTGTTAATGGGTTATCCAACAGGGAAAAATTATGGAAGAAATGTCAATAATAACTTGTTAACCCAATAAAAATGTGTACCTCAATTATACTCATCGGTTCTGTCCATTCATGGACTTCCTTGGTCTTTGAAGGATCAATAGAGATTCCATCCTTAGAGACAATATGTCCAAGAAAAGAAATATCCTAAATCCATAATTCACACTTGTTAAATTTCCCATATAATTTATTTCTTCTAAGAGTCTTTATAATAATGCACAAGTGATTTTCATGATCTTCGTAGCTTTTGGAGTATACCAAGATTTCATCAATAAATACCACTACAAAGTCATCATGATATTCCTTGAAAAATCTATTCATTAGATCCATGAAGACAGAGGGTGCATTATTCAATGCAAAAGGCATTACTATAAACTCATAATGCCCATACCTGGTTTGAAATGCTATTTTCAGAATGTCTTCCTTTTTCACAAACAACTGATGATATCCATATCGAAGGTCAATTTTGAAAAATATTGTGCTCCATGAATTTGGTCAAATAAATCATCAATGTGAGGTAGGGGATACTTTTTCTTTATTTTTATAGCATTGATCTCCCTGTAGTCAATGCACAACATCATAGATCCATCTTTCTTCTTAAAAAAAGAATAGGGGCTCCCCATATAAAAACACTAGGGTGAATAAATCCCTTATTACTCAATTCCTATAGTTGTTTCTTTAGTTCAACTAATTCCACAGTGGTCATTCTATAAGGGGTCTTCGATATGGGCCTTAAACTAGGAATTAAATCAATGTAAAACTCAATTTCACATTTGGAGGATTTCCAGGTAAATCTTCTGGAAACACATCAATATATTCTTGCACAATAGGTACATCCTCTATTTGAACATTCCTTTCCTCACCCACAATTATTTCATTCTCTTCCTCCCCAATAATTGAATTTAGTTGAGCTACTCGGGGTGGATCTAGATAAAATTATTTGGTGACATTTCTTCTCTAAAAATAAGGTACTCCTTGTCATCATCGAGAATTGTAACCTCCTTCTTACTATAAATTTTCACATCATGGTCTGAAATCCAATCCATACTAAGGATTAAATCAAATTCAATCATGGTTATAATGATGATATCAGCAGATAAAGAAAATTTATATACCCTAATGGGGCCTGATTCCCAAAACTTTTTGCAATGATACTTCCCTTAGGTGTTTTGACTGATAACTCCCTTGTTAAGTCAAATTGAAAATATCTAATTTTCATAGAAAACTGGGAAGATATGAAACAATGCAATGATCTAGAATCAAATAAAGCATTTTCTAAACTTGAGGAAACCATTAAATTACCTACCACCACGTCTTTTGGAGCTTTAACCTTAGCAGTAGTGATAGCATAAGCTTGGCCTTGATCCCTTGGCCTTTTCTAAGGTAAGTTTCCTTGGAGCTTAGGAAATTTATTTGCACAATTCCCCCTTTCTCTACAATTGTAGTATTCAACATTGACATCCTCTTTCTTTCCCTTCCAATCACGAGCTTGGTGGCCTTTTTCACCACACTTGTAACAAACTCTCATTCCCTTCAGGAAAGTACTAGGGTGTTTCTTCCCACATTTACTATAGGATGGATATTAAACTTTTCCCTTCATCCCCTTATTTCTATTTCCAGAGTGTTTAGAAGATCTCTTCTTATCTTGCTTTATTTTAAAGTCATAAGCCTTAGATAATTCCTTTTCTGTCTTGACAGCACATGAGACAATATCTTCATATGAAAAGAAGGATTGTGAGACTAATGCTCACAAGAAATTGGTTTTAACCCAACAAAGAATCGATCAATCTTACTCCATGGGTTACATATATAATCTGTTGCATGCCTTGATAACCTTGTAAAGTTAGCCTCATACTTTGTGGAATTGTCATCCTCCTTTTTCCTCAGACTCAGAAATTTTCTTTCCATATCCGCTTGATGGTCATGAGGAAAGTATTTTTCTAAGAAAATATTGTTAAAATCCCTACATTCCATATTTTATACTTCATCATCTTCCATTGTGTTTTGAATCAATGACCACCATTGATCTGCATCTTTCGTGAGGAGATAAACTTCCATGATAACTTTTTCCCTTTCACTACTCCCCAAAGTGTGGAATATTTTCTCTAAGAAATTTATCCATTGCTAAACTACTGATGGATTTGTACTCCCATTGAATGTTGGTGGTTGTTTCCTCATGAATCTGTATAACATTGGTCCTCCACGTTGTGGATCAGGGTGCTCCATATGGGTAAGGTTATTATTCATAACATGAGTGAGTTGTCCCAATATGGTGATAAGCTGATCAGCACCAGTTTCTTCACCAACTCCACTATAATTATCTCGAGTATGAGGGAAATACCTACATGGATTACATGCATTGATACAGTTTTCATTCCTTCCACTAGGAACCATTTCTAAACAACGGAATATACTAGATTAGTTTATGAATCAAAATACATAATTCCAAACTTGTAAAACAGTTAACATAAATTGAAAAGTTTATGGATATAATCCATAATCATAAAAATGTTTTCTTTGAGAAAGTATATACTCATAAACCCTTCATAATGGTTTTTAAAGAAAATTATAATTATTTTAAGCATATCCCCCGGGAGTGTCATAACCAACAGTGCAGCAAGGCCCATTGTCGTGCACCAGTTCTCATTCGAGCCTTTCTCAAAGTGGTGTTTTCGAGTTTTATCCCTAGGTACATCTATGCCAGAGCTGCCTCTACCTACTCGTATCCAAACAAGGATATATTTCTTTGGAAAACTCACAAAATATCTATAATACTAAAATTCTAGAAAGTTCTTCTATACTAATCCTCAAATTCTATCTTAGGATAATGTGTTCTAATCATAGTTTTTCTAAATCTAGCTTCCAAGGTTTGTACTAAACTTCCTCTGATAACAACTATAATGCCCTGACCCTTGCAGCCCAGAGTCGGGGAATTATTACATAACATTGTCATGATCACAAAATATCAAGTCTCGAAAGACGGATTAGTTTAGTAGCCTTGGAAATACTAGATACATTCATAAGGTTTAAATTACATCATAAAATAGAAAACTAAAACAACATTGTTTCCATATACAACATCGATATCCCATATACTATCCATGAAAGTCAGTCATAATATACTTCTTCGCATCCTGGGAAAAATAAAACATAGAAAGGGGTGATCTCAGATTCTCTTTAAGGATAACAATATAGCGGAAACTTTCATAAATAGGCATAAACATTTAAGGCAATGTATAAAACTAAAAGTAAAGAATTTTCAACATAAACTTCATCATAATATGGAAAATATAAATCAAAATAATTCCATTTACTTACTCACATGTATATTCTACTATTCTAATAATCACATGAAATATCAATAGACACTTTCATAATGATGGAATGCATAATTATAGACTTCATAACCACATAGTCAAGGCCTTGTGCCAAGTCTAAAAATAATATTTTGTCAAGGCCTTGTGCCAAGACACTAGTTTGTCTCATGATACCTACCGATGCATCGAGGAGATATAGCGGTCTCCACCCGTCACTTACTAATTACAATTCATTCCTCATATGAAAAGTTTGAGATATAACATAAACATTTGTATTAAAACTATCTTACGAAATGTCAATACTTTATCCATAAACCATGAATGGTAGAAAAATAACACATCCACAGTCAAATAGATCACAAAACCTTCAATAAAAAATGTAAGATTTGTATCATAATAAATCAACTTCAAACAAGATTAAAATCCATTAAAGGATGTTTACATAGATGAAATCAAAATTGTTTGAGAGAAATATCTCATTCTTTTTTTGAAATCATTTAAAGTTACATAATTATAAAAGAAAACATTTATTTTTAAAATATTCTTATAATATTGTAATGTAAGCTTCGACGATGTTATAACGGCAGAATATATCCACACCCGTTGTATAAGTTAAAAAAACATTCTTACCTTAATTTTGTCGAAAAGGTCATAAAGTAACTTGTTTGGAAAAGGAAAAAAATATTCCTTTCAAAATGTATAAGTTCAAATAAGGGTATAAATTAATGTAACCCATATTCTATTAAGTATTAAAAAAAATTGGAATACATTTTTAGGAAAACATAGATGTGGATGATAAAGAGGTCCCAGTAGATAATTACATATAAACAACCTTGAATAATGAAGAGGTTTTAGAATTAACCCTTACCTTGTACTTTTCCTTCGTATAGGGTAGTTTAACATCATGTATAATGGTGAAATAATTGTTATTAAATTATAAAATAACCATATAAATTAATATGATATCATATATTATCTTCTAATATTTCTTTGTTAATGATATTTCAGTGGTATCATCGTTTCAGATGTTAACTGATTCTTTTTCCTTTATATGATTTGTTATGTAAGTAATGTTTATTATGGATAGGATGTATATTATTAATATTAATAATTATATTAAGTCTTTAAACATTATTTTTAATCATCAAATGAAAATTAGTCTTGAATAGATACGATAGGGAATGAATCTCATCGTGATCGTGGAGACGGTAATCTGTACGTACGCACGAGCGACAATATCATTCTTTTGATATTAAAATCGTATATAATTGGATGGTATATCATATATATAGAATTATTATCATGTTATATTAATTATTTAAATCATTTATACTCATTATTATACCCATCCAAATGATGAAATGTTTGAATAACAAACTACACCACGACGTGGAGATGGTAATTCGTACGTACGCACGTATAGTGACTTTTTCATTTATAGGATGGATAGAATAATTAATATGGTTGTAAAATTTTTATAATAACATCACAGTATATATAATATACTGTATTTATTATTTTATAATGTAAAAAATAAAGAAATGGGAAGTGGAAGAAGAAAATAACTTTGAAGAGGTGATGAAATATTTTCCTCTTCTTCGGGTTCTTCCTTTTGATTGGATCAAAAGGGCTCCTTAGGTTAGATTTATGACTAAAGAAATGCCTCTAGTATGAAGGGAGGACAGTTGGGGTGTTATTTGGTCAGGGGTTGGCCGAGCCAAATGACTTTGAAGGTGTGAATTTGGGGGAAGGTGAAGTGCCCTTTTATAAGAGGGGTGAGGGGCACCTTAGGAAAAGATTGAAATATTATTTTCTAATAAAATCATTTTCGGTTTATAATGGCTCTAAAATAAATTATTTAAATTATAATGTGGGTATGGGTCAAAAACCTCTCAACCAATAGGTTTTAGATATGTTTGGGTCACTATATTAACCTTATCTTTTAGATTTAACTCTTAGTTAAATAGTTTTACATTTACCATGTCTCTTTGTATTTTTATATTATACAGTTAATAAACTTACTATAAAATTCCAAGAGAACCCCAAGTGGTTCATTAATGATAAACCTATCATTATATAATTCTTTTGGATGAACCTTAGATTTTTAGGATTATTATATCAACCAATAATATTGTATTTGTTTTAAAAACTCATTTATGTCAATTTTGACATTATTTAATAATTGATTTTTTTTAAGTCCTACAAACTTTATTACTTCTAAATAAATACATTTAATCAACCCTAACATGTCATATTAACCTATAAAACTATTTTAATTCATTAAAAGTCCCAAATTAGATTTATTTGGAAATTTATATTATCAATTATTTTAATGTTTCATTAATATGGTAATTACAGCATCATCATTGTGTCATAAATAAATTTAATTACGTAATTTATAAAAAATATAAATAAAATACCATTATGTAGGAAATATTTTTATCTTTCTAATGAATATTTATAGTCGAATTTATATTGTGTGTATCCCTATATTAAAAATGATTTAGTTATTAAACTTTGATTTTTAACTCTTTTAACTCTTCTTTAAATAAAATAATAATAAATGTCCTAATCTAATCTAAATGAACCAAAGAGGTTCATATTTTATTTATAAGGTTGTTTTTAGTCAAATTATACTTATCCAATAGAATTAGGACATATCTCTATAATTACACCCAAGTGTTTTCCCATATTTGAAAATAAATATAATAAATGTCTAAGGTAATAAACATAAAAACAAAATTATGTTTTCATTTATCCCCCTTTAAAAACAAATTCAAAATCACAATGTGAGATATGGGAAATAATTCCATACCATATACTCGTGAGACGGGAGATTAAACTCTCATTTCCAACCTTAATATTTCAATTTCATCCTTCAACAATAGTTTCATGAAAAAATAATATATTTTCTACAAATTAGAAAAACATTTAGATTTATATCATTTCTCATCACAAGATACTTGATGAAGTGATATCTGATATTAATGTGCTTTCTTATTGAATGTTGAACAATATTCTTTGATAAGTTTATAGTACTTTGATTATCACGACCCAAGAGAAATGGAAACTTCACTTTCACCTTGAGGTCTTCAAATTGAGTTATCATACACATAAATTTAGTAATGGATATAATTTTAGATACATAATCTACCTTAACATTTTCTATGGTCATGGAATTATGCTTCTTTTTGTGATAATAAACACACATATCACCATGAAAGAACAGTCCACTAGATGTGGATTTTCAATCATCAACACATTCTACCCAATTTGTATCTAAATATCCATAAAGATTAAACTCTAATTAGTTATTTTAATTCAACCCAATTTTTTTCCTTTTATGTATTTAAGGATCCTTTTACCATCCATAATATGTGATATTTTTGGCTCACATTAGAGGTTTTCACAAAGGGTGGGGGCATAAACTATATATGGCCTCAAAGATGTTAAGTAAAATAGACTTACAATAACATTTTAAAATTATCTTTGGTCTACTTTATTTAATTTATCATATTTATACAAATAGGTTCTTGTGGAGATAGGTGTCTAAACTAGTCATTAATCCTCCCTAAAACCCCTTTTAATAAGTTCTCTTGCATAATTTTCTTATAAAATAAAGATATGATCTCCCTATTGAGAAATTTTTAATACAATAAAATTTCTCATACCACTAATAATATACATTTCAAATAAATTCTGAATTTATTTGTAAAACTCTTCACATACTTATTCATCATTTTGATTAAAAAGGTTATCATATACATAAACAATTACAATGAGAGATACCTTGTTTTCTTCTTTTATGTAGAGATTATTTTCCACTCTCCCTTTTATGAATTTCAACTTCTTAAATAAGGTTACTGACATATAATACCAAGCAATTTGATCTTGTTTCAACCCATATAAATATTTCTTTTACCTTTAGACATGCCTTTCATATTCTCCCAATAAGAAACCAAAAAGTTTCTCAATATAAATCTCCTCTTCCAGCTCACCATTGAGGTAGGAAAACTCGAAAAAAAATTGAAAAATATTGTATTTAATTTAAGAAGAAATATAAATAAATATTATTATGGTTTACAACCTAGAAACCTATTAAAATTTATCATCAAAATCCACTCATTCAACCTAAAAATGACACTTATACACAAGTATTTATTTATTTCTAATCACTTCGCCTTTTTTATTCAACTTATTTCGAAAAACCCATTTTTTAAATTATTTTCTTGTATAAAGGTTTGGGTACCAACTCCCATGTGCTAGTATTCTCTATCTAGTCTAATTATTTATTCATAAAACCAAACCATTATTAATGCTTATAGCTTTTTTAACATCTCTCAATTTTAACTATGCAGGTAATGATGTATATGATGTTGTCATCAAAGTTCTATTGGTTTGAACTTGTTTTCCTTGATCTCTAATAATTTTTTATACCTCCACCTATACTCCCAGACTTGGATGGGATGATTGGGTTTCCTCTTCATAACTTGAGTTGGTTAAAT
This sequence comes from Viscum album, assembly GCA_963277665.1. Classification (NCBI taxonomy): domain Eukaryota; kingdom Viridiplantae; phylum Streptophyta; class Magnoliopsida; order Santalales; family Viscaceae; genus Viscum; species Viscum album. The sequence continues at coordinate 1,963,269,918 of OY728123.1, read as the reverse complement.
CATCATATTCAACCTAGACTTCTTTATAACTTCCATAATTTTCTACAACTTCATCCTATTGTTTAACCAAAACCAAATCATCTTCATCACCTATGATACTTTTTATTTCATGTGTGTATTATTTATTTAAATGTTTAATTATATTAACATCATCAGTATATGTGATATTCTTTATCTTCTTGTTGTATCATCATTATCCTCTTCCATTTAGAGGATAACCTATGAATATTCCATCAACGCCTCTTCTACAAAACTTCCCAAGATTTTTACTTTTGATTATGATAATACAAGGGATTCCAAAAATAATTAAATACTTAAAACATAGGTTTTCCTTATAATACATCTTGTATGGGGACATGTAAAAATTTGGTCCCTGTAAGAAATGATTTTGAATATGAACAACTGCTCTAAAATCTTATCTCTAAAAATATAGAAAATTATCATTCAATATAAATATTGTTTGATACATATCCACCAATATTATATTATAACATTATACCATATCATTTTATTTTTGTGTATACGGTTCATTGAGTTCATGATGAATGTGATTCTTCTCAGGGTAGGCTAGAAATATACCAGTGGTGTATTCGACACTATTATCTATCTGAATATTCTTCAAGGAGTGACTACACTAATTTATAGAACTTCTCCTATAACTATTAAATATATTAGGGATATATTATTTATGTTCTATAAACATGATACATATAATGTGAGTAAATTCATAAATTAAGGAAATAAAATACTTATATAAATTCATTGATTACTTGCTCATGGGTCCAAATATGTCATAATGAATAATCTCAAAGGGATTATATTTGTGAATATTAACTTTATTATGTGAAGAATTAGTAATATTACCCTTATAGAATATGGAGTATATTCAATACCTTTCTTGAGTAATTTTATGAACATCACAGACACTTTCTCTTAGTGTAATATTATTTATATTCCCTTAGAAAATATGTCCAAGCCTTCTATTCTACAGTTCATTCTCTTTTTTCATACTCAAGTAGCATAAATTTTGACCACATCCCTCTTGAAATTAGTTTTCCTTGGTTCATTGTCCTATTTTCGTGATCCTACCATCTTCCAGACTTTTCACCAGAAAACCATATTTTTTAAAATCACCTCATTCCCTTCATCACAAATCTAAGAAACGATTAACAAATTATGTTTTTACCCATCAACAAACAAGGCTTTATTTGACTTTATATTTTCTTTACCAATAAAAGATGAACCAAATACTTTTATCTTAAGAGACCTATCAATTCCAAATATCACTGATAATTATTTTTTATCTTAAAAATTCTTTAGTAGATTCAATTATCTTGTCATATTTGAATAACATCCAATATCAAATATCCCTAAACATTTCCCTTTTGAAGCCTTATGAAAAACTTCAACAACAATATCCTTTTATTTATCTTCAATATTTATCACCTAATTTTTTTGATAATTTTAATTTATACTTTGTTATTATAGTATAATCCTAAGACATTTATTTTTATTATGACCATCCTAGTCACATCTACCACAAACTTCCTCAAAAACATGAAATATATTCTCTAACTTCTGTCCATAATTCACTGTTTTCTTTTGAACATGTCCCATTTGAGTGGGTTGAATCCTCAATAATAATTTACTTGTTTTCCATTTAGATTCATAATAATATTTATAGTTAAACCAAAACATTATTATTTTATGTATAAAGAGTCAATAGTACCAACAGTAGCTATAAAAGTCATACTTTACTTTATAAGCCATTTTCTATCTAGAATCTATCTCTTTCCTATATTTATTATTTTTACCAAAAATTTAAGAATCTTTTTATGAACCAGAATTATTGTGATATCCTAAAATCTTCATTTTAAACTAAATTTTTTTTCCATCCTCTTTAGTTTCACTAGTTATAGTAGCTTTTGAGTTTGAGTTTAGATTTCCAAAATTCCTTGATTTTTGTGATTCATCGGTTTTTTACAAAAACTTGTTCCTAATAAATATATTCTTCTATTAATACTTACCAAAAATATTTCAATCAATATTTTACCCTCTTTAGGGTGGTTTTTTCATAAGAAACCTATTCCTTCTTTGAGCATTCCTCAACTTGTTGGATAGAGTCTTTGAAATTAGATCTAGATTTCCCCAATTCTTCTTTATATTTAACCAGTATTTATTGAGAAATATCCAAATAGTTATCTATATATTTTATTTTATCTTACTTATTTATGTTAAAATTGTGTTCATAATCAATAAATTTCTTCATATCATTAATTTATTTTAGTAAGTTGTACTTTTCTTTAATATGTTAAAATTCTTGGAATCCACTAAGTTGATCATCGTTTTTTACAATAACCCCAACTCTAATAACCTAATGTTAGTGTCTACTTTATTACATTTTCATAAAATAAAAGGTATCACATTACCAAGGACTAATAAATATAGTAGTCTTAAATAACCATATACATACATGATTCACATTTTACATTGGAAATAAAATATAAAACATAGTAAAAGTAAATATTTTTCATCCTTGAAACTCATTCAAAAATTATTTCTTTGTACCTAGGGAAAGGAAAACAAAATAAGGGTGAGCTTAAACAATTATTAAGGATTTTATATAGTGTAATATATAATTATTAAATAATTCATAATCAATATAAAAATGTAGATAACTAAAAAAATATTATTTAATCGATAACCTGTGCATGAAATGCATCCATAGATAATATAAATGTATAAATATCATGGGTAATAATAATTCAATTCATAATGAATATAATTTATAATATCAGACATCTTTATAAAGACATTATGCCAAGATATCTTCAAATATAGGTAGGTATATGACAAAAATCCATTTAATAATGTTACTTAACTATTTTGTCTCATTATACATTTTGATGCATCAAGATTATATCTATAATTGAGCCCACCTATAACTACATGTCCAATAAATTACTCATATATTTAATAATCAATTTAATTCATAAACAATATGCCTTATCAAAAAAAAATGTATTGAGTAAAAAATGAAGAATATTAAGATTTCCCCAGTCAATAAAATAAATTTCATAGAAAAACACATTATGTAAAAATTACATTTGTTTTAAGAAATAATCATATCCATGATACAAAAAAATATCGATATGGAAGAAAATATTCCTGATCAAGGATAAAAATAGGATCATATTTTCATTTAAACATTTATTTTCTTGATTCAAGTACCAAAGAGAGAAAATGTTGGAATAAAATATAGAAACTCCTTAAATTTAAAAAGGATAAGAATATGTGTGGGATTTATAAAGGATATATTATAATATTAATTCAATGAAAATATAATCAATACCAAAAATTATATTGTAAAAATAAATTTAAACCTCTTTGGTAATTTTAATTTGTAACCCCTTAAAATGGTAATATTAAATAAAAACCTTAAATAACATGAATAAATATTGATTCATGTAAAACATAACAAAGGGGTATTATATACACCACATAAAATAAAATAGGTTTATAATACAAAATATGTCTCAATGGAGTGGAAATTGATATGAAAACTCCTTACAAATATTGTAACATGGAATTGTGAATAAATAAAGTGATTTTGTGTAAAAAATGTAAATAAACATAAATAAAGTGGAAATAAAATATAAAATAATCAAATTTCATTACACAAATAATCTTGTAATAATATAGACAATGAAGAAGTAATATAACCCAATAAAAAGTAATTGAGTTAAGAAACCCCTTATCTCGTGTCCAACTCACCACGTACATACTTTATCTCTGGTATAATAAACTTATATTAATTTTATAATTTATTAAGAACTTTTTTCAGGTGTATTATCTTATTATTATCCATTTTATTTCATTTATTGCTATACCTTAAATATTTATTAAACCAATCAAGTTCATGTTGGATGTTTTGAGGATGTTTAATTCAGAATCGTAGAATAACTTCAGTAGATTGACCATGGTCAAATGGATTATGGTTCCATCATATAAATATCTTTACTCATGAAATAATTATCATTTTTATAGATTAAATATAATTTTATCATCATTTATGAAACACGAACTTGAAAAATGAATCGCATCACCTCTAGGAGGTGGTAGTCTATAGGTACGTGTTAATGACTTTATCATTTTTAAATGGGTGGATGAGTAAGAAAGTAAGTAATAAATTATATTTTTATAATCATAATTATTTAATTAGTATAATATATATAAATATATTCATTGGTTCCATATTTATAATCATCCAAGTAAATTGGTGATGAAAAATAAATTGCACATCTATGTGGAGACTGTAGGTCATATTTAAACACGAGTGATGTTTTCATTTTCCATAGGTTGGAAAGAAGATGAATAAGGTTTATGGACCCAAAATAATAAAATTTAATTGTATATAATATACTTATATTATTATATGATAATGGTTATATAATATTTTAAAGATATAGAAGATGAAATAAAATGAAAATACTCGGTTAAGAGTTATAGATATTCTTCAGAAAACCACCATTGGCTCTCACATTAAGCCTTCTAGGTCGGTACTTTGATGAGAACATAGTATCTAAGTCAGGTTTAAGAAGTTAGGGAAGGTATTTTTTTAGTTATTGGTCAATATAAAATTCTATATAAGTTTGAGTAATAGAGTAGTGGTAGTTTCTTTTTATATGTGAGGGTAGGGGCACCATTGAAATTTCTTAAAGTATTAAATTAATAAAAATTAATTTTCACATTAAAGTTGTGCCAAATGGATATGAATAGAATCTCATATATATATATATAAGACTAAATTATCTCATCCAAAAATATTTACACACATTTATGTAATGTTTTAATCCTTAACTCCTAGTGTTTACCCCTGTTAACCCTATTTAATGATCACCGTGTTACAAAGATGTTTACACATTATGGGTCAATAAATTTATTATAAAAAACAAAAGTGATATATAAGTGTAAAATAGATTATATTATAAATCATATCCCATTCAATTTACTAAATATAATTTTTTTATGATTTTTAAATTATTTAATGAAATATTATTTAACATAAAATACCATTAAATTCATTTTTGAGACTATTCACATAATTCAATTTAAAAAATATCAATATAGTAATTTAGTTTGAATATAAACTTTTAAAAAATTACTAATACAATATATGTTTCTAAAAAATACTATGAAACCATAAATCACCCAAAAAATATTACTTTTAACATTTTTAAAATCATTTACTTGATTTTTCTACTACTTGCACAAGCACTGTGTCAACATTGCGTTTACATTTAGGATAATTGTTTCATTACTAAAAATTAAAATTCAATACAATAATAAAAATATTATCTCTCTTAAAAATAATATTTTATAACTATTCATAACATATATTTATACCTATTAAAGTATATAATATAAATTAAATTCAAGATAGTGACATTTCGTATTTATCCTTTTCTTAAAATAATATAAATGTCATTATTGAAGTAAAATGGAAATAAATTTCCATATATTAGAATTTAGGATGTATATAGTCAAATTACTATAATATAATGAAATAAAGGAATGTTTTTAATATGTTTTCAATGCCTTATCACATTAGTTTTAACCTTAATTACCCAATTTATTCTTTACCGTGGTGAAAAATATTTATCATGGTTACCATTCATAATGAACAAAAATAAAAAGGAATTATTTACCAAATTAAAACCACCTTATTCAAAATCTATAATCCATTTTTCAATATTCAGTTTTTATAACTTTCATAAATCAATTTTCATATAAATTCATAAAATGCTACGAAAACAATTTTTAAAAAATTGTGTTTTTTGGGATAAAAATGAACTTATACCAAAAAAATATATAATGTTGATTTATATGAAATTAATTAGATTATGTTCAATTAAATTTATATTATATTACTTTAAAACCAAATCCAAAATATAATGCATTTTTTAAATAACTTTATTTTAATAAAATAATTGATAGTTTATATAGTCGGTATTTTACTTGATTCATTGAAAATTCAATATTTTTTAGAAAATACCAAAATTATAACCTAAGATAATTTTTACATACTAATATAAAAAATTATATCTGTTTTATAAAATTAAATTTCTAAAATTTTAAATTTTTAATTATAATATTCACTCACAAAAAGGAATAAAAACCATTTTGAAGAAAATATACTTTTGAAGCATAAAATGACTACTAAAAACTGAGTGATAATTTCCTAAGCATTAATCAATACATTTTTATTTATTTGGAAATTTATATAAATATATATATATATATATATCATCATTTTTTTTCCTATCCATACTATCCAATTCAATGACTAGGTTATGACAGTTATATTTAAATGTTATTATTTCACAGTCTGTTTAAGCTTAGTGTTGTGTGTGTTACACACTGTCAAACATAGTGTTATTTTTAAAATAAAATATAAAATAAAATATTGGGGAATTACATTTTCTATATTTCTATTATCTTTTTCCATTTTTAAAAAAAAATTATATATATTCTTTCAATTCTATATTTAGCATAAACTCCGTCTGAGTTTTTTCTTCTTCACTTGCAGAGCTACTACTTTCATCGCTAGTGAAATTTTCATAATTTTCATTTAAAATAAGTATATTCTCATCATAATCACTAGAAATGTCAACTTACAATTAATATTCACTTTCATCAATTCATCATTCCTTTATAAGAATATTATCTTTTTTTATTTAGAGAACTTCCCACCCTTCCCTTCAAGATTGGCTTTTTACTGGTCAATCTTTTTTTTAAAGGATCTTCCATGTCTCTAATATTTTTCATTGTTAGATTATTCATCCTTAAATATTGGGTAGTTTTCTATAAAGTTTCCAATGTCTCTAAATTTTAATCATTTTAAAGGAATCTTCCCTTTGTATTTTCTTGTGCCTCTTATTACTTTTCTAGAGAAAAGTGACGTAAGATCATCAAACTTATCATTTACCACTTCTTCCAAGTCAAAATAATCAAATTAATTTCCTTTATTCTTATGTTTATCCTTATTAGATGCATTAAAAGAAATAAATTTATTGATATTTTCTTTATTATTATTATTATTATCCTTTCTCATCTCATAAGCTATGAAAATATTGTGTAATTAATTAATATGGATAGAAATTAGATCTTTATCTTTCAAATATGAATCCTTTTCATCAATTTTTTCAAGTATAATCCATAATATCTTATCAAGCATAGTTGAATATTCTAATTTTTTCACCAAATATCCTAACAGTGATTATGGCAACATTTAACCTTATGAATAATTCTTCAACAAATTCCTCATTCCTCATTTTTAGATCTTTATATTTTAATCTCCATATTTGTAACTTTACTTTATTTACTTTGGTGTTCCCTTTATAAATATTTACCATCTTATCCTAAATCACTTTATCTATAGTGATTACTTTCACCTTTATAAATTTACTCTCTGAAAGAGAATATAATATAGCATTTCTGGCATGTACACCATTTTTTTAATTCCTCTTATACATTGTTGTAATATAAAAACCTTCAAATTTAGGGGTAAATCCAAAAGTAGAAACTTCTAGGACATCATAACTGATAGCTAATAAATAGTGAAACACCCTATCCTTCCAAACATGATAACTATTATCATTAAATGTGGGAATCCCCTTTATATTTACATATTTTGGATTATTCATTCTTGAAAAATGACATCTATAACAAAAATACCTTCAAGAAAACTTGATTCAATGAAGTAGCCTTGATTTTATACCAATTGAGATTCCACCAATGGGATTGGTGAAATCACTTATAGGGGTGAGTTAGTGGGTAAAATTTTGTTTTATACTTTTCTTTTCAAACAACTTTCATTTCCTATTAGAGTAAAATTAATTTTTTGGTAAACACACACACCTGAACACATATAAAAAGTGACTTTAGATTTTAAAATGTTTACTAATCGATAATAGTAGTTAGTCCATGGTATGACTTATAAATACCCAATATCACATTATCCAATAAAAACAATCATATGGATTATAAAAAATAGGGGATTTCCATGAACTTTCAACACACTATAGTCTCTTTATAGTGAAATTACATCCCACATAGTAATGATAATTCAATGAATTTAGAAATAAAAAGAAATTTTCTCTACTTCAGACTTCAAGTATTTTATTATTGTGTTGATTCCTTCTTTTAAACTCACAATGGATCAAGTCACCTTTTTTACCTTCTTCAATATATTTCATTACAATGAGCAAAATAAATTTCTTCTTATTATTTCACTACATTATTTTATTTGATACACAATGAATATTATTTAGATTTTTAGAAGTATTAATACACCGTCTATTTTCTTTCTCTTTTATATATATATTCATTGAATAATATTTAGAATATTATTTTTTCAATTTTTATGGAAACTTTGTGATTGCATGCAGTGATAATTCCTCCTCTTTTAACTTGTTTATCTTTCTTTAAATTGAGACAAGGATTCCATTTAAATTTTATTAAGAATTAGCCTTTCAATTTAGACAAAATATTTGAATATATACAGAAAAATATTCTCTAAAAATTTAAAAACTTTAATTCTATTAAAATATATCTACATGTATGCCTGCATACACCTTTTCCATGTGGATTTCCTACTTGTGGTTTGGAACACATCTCTCTTCACAGAATCACCTTTGGTTTGATGTTGAGACCTTTACTTGTATCACAATATTATTTTTATATATAATTGATGAAGAATAGTGCAATAGAATCAGAAGATTTTAAATTATTCAAAATATATGAATTATGGATACTCACATTTTCAGCTAGTATATTAATCAAAAAAAATCTCTAAGTTTGTGAATGGACATGAGGAAGACAAGTCTGGATTGACCAAACATCTCAGTCTATATCGAAATCATTTCTAGATCAACCACATGACCAACCTTTAATATACCATCTCAACATATAATTGACCACATGTATAGATCGACCATGTGGATTAACTGTATGACCAACCTTTAATCAACTTCGTGAAGAATCAATTGACCTCATGAACAATCAATAGACCGCATTACCAACCTTTAATCAATAATGATTCATCATTCTATATTTTTTCCTTAGAGTCGGATTGACCACATGTACAAATTCAATTGATCATATGAATCCATGATCATTGGATCGACCACGTATACAAATTATATTGATAGTGTGAACCCATGGTCAGTGGATCTACCATATTTACAATCTTTAGGTCGATTATGCCAATCTCAGTCTAAAATTTTCAAACTTGATACTCTTCAAATCAATACCACCAAAAACCAACTCTATACTATCAAACAACTCAAAACATCTTCCAATATGTTTTAGAAAGTGTCTCTATATCCACTAGCACTTGTCCTTGATTTCATTTAATAATAGTTTCTCAATCACCACATTTACCATGGAATATGATTTAGGCATGGAAAAAAAACCAACACAATAGACTGTATTCACTTCATCTTATTAAAAACAAACTATCTTTAACCATGGGATCAATACACCTTCTCTTGATAAAGATCATGAAGCTGGGACATCATATGATACGCATCCATTTCCTCATGTTTCTTCATGATCTCACTAGATAGGGATGATAGCATGAAACATTGGACATTTTTGGTATCATCCAAATGTTTTATGTAGTGAGAGAGTTCCTCCTCACTAACCTCTTTATTAAGAACTTTAGAAATTGGGGTTTTTGATATATATAATTTTCATTCATGGAATAGTATAATGCGCATGAACCTATACCATTCCTAGAAATTTGGGATGGTAAGAAGGTTATCCTTATATAATATAGATCATAGTGATAAATTCGATGTCATATGGATTTCCATTTCTATAATAAGTTCAATATTTTAGTACTTTAAAAGGATTAAAAAATAATATAATAAAATTTAGTTTATTAATCTCTAACTATTTTTTGAAACCCAATATCCCTCTCCATTAGTTTTATAATATCATGCCATGTGGATATTCTAGTGGCATGGATCAATATTCCCCTTCTCATAGCCTATATGAAGTCCTAACAAGCTATTCAAAGGTATTTAGGTTGGAAAAACTTTCAAACTACATTAACTCATAGCTCCTTGATCTATTGAGTGCACTCCCTAATCCTGAAACCCAAGAATTATATTTTCTCAACACTTTCCTACTAGTTTCACTAAATCTCATAGAGGCGATCAACCCTTAATGTGAACAAGGTTAAGTCAGCCTAAAACTCGAGTTAAAATTTCCCCAATAATTTAATTCATCCTAATGAAGGTTTTTCAAGAACCTATTAATATGTTTTGATTTCAACCCAATTTTTGGACGGCTTCTGACTTAATATATGATTTGATGGATTTTATCTTTATGTGTAAATTTCTCAGTTTATCTTATTACATCTGCATTAATATTAAGTGTATTTTTACTTATGTGATTAACCATATCTAGATAAAATTTATGCATAGTCCAATTTATTTTAATTCCATATTTCATGCTTGTTGAGTCATTTATTAAGTGATGAGAAGAAAAAATATATAAATAATTAACCATGCAACTGATGGAAATAAAATAATAATGTGGTATGACCATGATCTTTTTTAAGTGGTATGACCATGATCTTTTTTAAGTGGTATGACCATGATCTTTTTTAATGGTTGTTTTATATATAGGATGACAAACTAACCTTTTACCCTAGGTATATAACCCTGAGAATCATACTTGATTCGAGTTTCATCATTTCATCGTTGCACCTGTGTATCTCTAAGGTTGGTTTCACCTCAGCTATAGGTTTGGATCACCTGCTCTCACCTGGGAGCTTCTTCCTTTACATATTATTTTAATAACTTGTAGGTGAGGGGAACTAATGGATTGCTTAAGGTGTTTCCATAGGAAACCATGGACACAAAGGTCTAACATGGTAGATAGGAGAGAATGGCACACAAACCATCATTCTAATTTAATAATCATAAATTAAAAGAAATTGATCACATACACAAGTTGGTCTAAGATCATGATCATTCATGCATGTAATGAATACGCATTTAATAAATGTTCATTAGTCTTAGTAATTATTAATTAAGATAAAACACACTTAAATTAATTTATTATCATTATTAATTAATCAATTAATTTATCTTAATTTCCATCTATATTTTTCTTGATATTTCCATCCATAATGATTTTAAACTAATTAAATTAATTAATTTTATTTGAAATCAATAAAGTACAAATTATATACATAGAGGCAACACAATGAGTACCCATCCAAACTACCCAACATGTATTATGGTCATATACTGTTTACTCATGAGAAATATAGCATACACAATTTTTTAGGTAATTATATAGCATGTACAATTCAATAAATAACATGTGGACACATGATAATTAACATAGCATGTAATTCATTTAATTCACATGGAGTAGTCAGCATATTATAACTATACATTGTATGTAGTTATAAATATTATGCAGAAATTAATTAAAATTTTATATATATATATATATATATTAAATATCACATGACATGTAAAAATCAATAAATGTAAAACAGACACATATTGATTAGGTTTAAAATGGAAAAATTAATTAACTTTACTTTATGTATAAAAAGGTATGATACATAGTTAGTACGGGCCAACCACACATTGTGTATGTCTATTCATTATCAATCAATGACACATTCCAAGGGACTGTGTGTGTGTGTGTGTCATTTGAGGATATTTATTAGGTACATGGAATGTATAGAAGTTACATGTCATGTGATCTCCAAGTTTCATGGTTGTTACTCACACGTTTCATGCAATAAATACATGATGTGTCCTTGAATGCTTGTTTTCCACTATGAAAACATAAACTACACATCATGTAAGTGATTTATATGGTGTGTAGTCCATAAAATGATGTGGTACACATGGATATACTTATAGAAAAATGTAAACAGATTCCTTGAAATCCTTATATATCAAAGATCTGGTTTGTGGTTTAGGGAGATGATTGCATATCCAGGTGGTGCGAACATATTATGGGGGAACTGTAATTTCCCTAGGTTGGATGTAAATATTGTGCAAGGAAGAATGTCTGGGTATTATTCATGACTATGGATATAATGATTTGATATCATGAAATTGATTAATAGATATTATGAACTTGATTCATGTGTGAAGGTTGTGATATTCATTGAAGATTTAGAAGTTGAACTAAATATGGTATGATTATGGTCTAGCAGAAGACTAAAACTGTTCAAATCATTAATTTGGAAGTATATAAGAGTAATTTAAAATGGATTTATTTTCTAGTGTTTATCAAAACTATTTGGATTAAAATCCCGAGTAAAGGGAGTTAAATCATGTAAGATTTAACAATTCATGTGATCATATAACTTAGAAAAGATCTTGTGATCACATAAGGCAGAAATGATCTCACAATCACATGAGTAATAAGGTGTTATGTGAACACGTTTAGGTGAATCACATATAGAAATATATAATGGTCAGGACAGAGAGGCATAATACATCAGCTTATGAGATGAAGTCAAGCCATGTATGTGTGAAGGAATCAAGAGACTGAGTTTGATGAATCTGTAGGATAGAAATAATGATGTAGATGCTCAATATATCAAAGGGGGTTGAATTGTATCCTTTAAAAATTCATTTGGAACCTTTAAAGTTGGTTATAAAACTTTCTTTTTCAACCTTAGGGAAAACTATGTTCAAATAAGTTAAATAAGTTAAATTCACAAAACCTCTTAGTTCTACAAACTTTATAGATTCCAAAAATATGGTTCCAGAAAAGAAACTTAAGAAAAGTTTACAAGGAAAAATATTCTACCTTAAAGTGTATAGAATCTTATTAATCATAAAATATAAGTACAAGAAAGTATAAGATAGTTATGCTTTCTTTATTAATCAAAATGCAGTGGAAAACAAACTTGAAACAATACAAGTAACAAGTATGAAATATTTTAACCCAAAGAGTAGGGTATCCAACAACCTTGGATAAAGGTCCCTTAATTTATACTTTCAATAAAGTCTATCTTATCCACACCAAGGTAAGCCCTCAATAAGAATATCAAAGTCTGTCTTTCTATCCCCACAATCCCTCTAAGTTCAAGGTAGTTGGAACCTCTATCTTCCTTATCAAGGAAGTCCTTGAACTTTAAGGTATTCGGCACATCTGTGTTTCTATCCCCGGAAGCCCTCGATTGTACACAGCAACAATCGGAGTCGCACAAAGAAATCTAAACAAGATGTTAGGTATGTACAAAGCATGAGAGTCTCTCTCACTATAAATCACCTCAGTCGAATGTAATCTCTAGAGTTGTAGAACAGTATTGAGCTCGTTCAAATGAGCTTTTATTTATAGGCAATTCTCTAATGGTTGTCTCTCTCCTCCAACGGTCATATTTTTCCTTCAATTTCAGAGGGACCTGTCACGTGTAAATAAAAAAACGGTTAGTTAGAAATAGAATGCATGACATCATTTCATAACTATAACAAGGGTAAGTAAAATATGGTTCCTCAACCAATTCTATTTTTTGGAGTCTAAGGAAAAATAAAATTCGAAGTCTAAGAGAAAAACATTAGGAGTCTATATTGCATGAATATTCAGATTTTTTTTTCAAGGAATTCATAATAGAAATTCTATAGACTTATGAGTCTAAATTCTAAAGATTTCGGAACTTGAATTCTAAGGAATTCGGAGTTTTAATTCTAAAGAATTCGGAACCTGAATTCAAAGGAATTTGGAGTCTAAATTCCATGGAATTCAGAACCTGAATTATAAGGAATTTGGAGTATAAATTCAAAGGAATTTGGAGTTTGAATTCTAAGGAATTCAGAGTCTGAATTTCAGAGAATTCGGAATCTAAACTTCAGAGTATTCAGAATCTGAATTTCAGAGAATTTGGAATCTGAATTTCATAGAATTCATAATCTGAATTTCAAAGAATTCAGAATCTAAATTTCAAAGAATTAAGAATCTGAATTCCAAACCTGAAAAAACAATACTTTATATCTAAGTATTTATAGGATTCCAAGGTTTTAGAAATGAAACTGAATTTTACACATAGAATAAAAAGATTTAGATTTAGTGAAACTAAATCATGAACAATGAAAAACAAGATAGGGAGAAATTTTCCTTGGGAAGGAAAATTTTCCTTAATAAGATAAATCTTATGGGAAATAAAATTTTACTTGAGATAGAGTGTTTGTGATTTTAAAAATATAAAGAAATGTAAAAGTTATAAGAAAACCTTATTGACTCAATAATCTCCCCTTTTTGGAAATCACAAACATCCTTACTAAAAAGAATCTAAGGACTTAGAAATTTTATGGCCTTGAAAATAAAAAAACTTCTCTCCTTTTATTTATAGAACATAGTGAATACGAATAACTCCGTCTTAGGATTTGGAAACACTAAAAATCATAATATTGATTTCCTGAATGATATTTTTCATTTTCTTTCATTCGAAAAATATCATTGATAAGAACATTCCTCTAGATGAACTCCCCCTTACTTAGGGAAATATCTTCTTTAATTTGTATTCTTTTTATCATTACTTTCTCACCCTTTGTGATTTTCAAAAATAAATAAAAGAGAATGGAAAAAATGGTACCTGAAATATTAGTACTTAACAACGAAATGTATGAAGAACAATCCAAATTTCATTCATGTTGAAAGAATTTGTACAATGAGGAAAATACAACAAAAGATCAGAATGAAATGAAATAATCAATCTTTCCCATTAAGCATCAGCTTCTTCACAGTGGTTTTTAGCTTCTTGATCTCCTTGTGATCCTCTTCTAATCGCTTAAGCAATTGATCCGGTTCTTCACTTTTCTTCTCTAAGGATTGAATTTTCTCTTCCTAAGCCTTAATAATGTCTGCCTAAGCTTTCAACAGTTCTTCTTGATTAAGAAGCTTCTCTTCAATCTCAATTCTAATATCTCTTTCCCTCTTCCAATTCATGGCCACAAAGTTAAGCTTTCCATTCAGATCCTTAACTTCTTGCTTCTGAGTAGTTTTTTCTAAAGTTAAATTTTCCTCAAAACTATTTGTAAGATCTTTAATCTTCCCATATTTGGTATCAAATTAATCCTTGAAATTATCATGGAATTCATCAAAGATTCTCATTTCTTAAATTGTCTTCTTTGACCAACTTTTCATCTTCTTGCACGGTCTTTTATGAGCCTCATAACCAATGAGGAAGGTTTTAAAATCTGCCTCTAGTAAAACACATTTGACCATCACCATGGAAACTAAATTTGACTTCTAATTTATCGTATACTGAAGCATCTGGCATCTTGAATCTATGCTTGGGAATAAAGGAATAGTACCAACCAGCTTTTTCAAAGACTGAATAATAAAATCATGTCTGAGGGAATATGATTCTGAATCTGAATGTTTGGTTAGTGAGGATTCTTTTTCCATGACTTCAGTTTTCCTCTTTGATGATGTACCAACATCTTTCTTCTTCACAACAGATTTACTATGTGTATCTACTACCAACTTCTTTCCCTTGTCAGCTTTTAGAATGATTCTTTTTTAGGAGATTCATACTCACTATCAGATAGATGAACAATTTTATCTTTCTCAACTTCTTCTTTCACTGAATCATCCACTAGATCTTCTGAATGAATAAAATCATGATTATTACTTTCATAATCTATTGGCTTATTCATTTCTTCTTCGCCATTATCATCTTTTCCTAGTGTAGAAATTTTTTAGGATTCATCTTGGGAATTATAGATCGATAATTTTATAGATGGACTTTCCTTCTCATGGTACTCTTCGACTTCTTTATGATATCATCAGTTTCATTCCCTTCTTATTCCACCTCTTATTCTTATTTTATTTCCTCTTCTACTTATTATTATTTAACTATTTCTTTTTCATGATGTGATTCTAGAATCACCACTTTCTTTCTCGGAGTCTCTGGTATTGGTTCTAATAAAAAAGATTTTGGTACTGGAATTTTCTCAGAGACTCTTTCAGTAGCCTTGAGAAGTGATTGAACGACTTCAGCTTCTGAAAATTTCTTACTTTGCTTCTTTTCTTTTTCTTCCTTTTCAAGACTCTCAGTAGCCTTTTCTTTCAATGATTTTGCCTCATCAGGGTCCAAGCCAAACTTAGGCTCCCCTTTCTTCCAGTTTTTCTTATCATCTCTCCACTTATCCACTACTTCATTAGGATACGCTTTTTGCTTCTTTGGTTTTGTAGGTGCTGACTGAGTTTTCTTGGCCACAGGAGTTTTTGTTTTCTCTTCTAGCTCCATATCATTTCTCTTCCTTCCACCTCTCTTAGAGGTTTCAGCCACTTCCAGATTATTTGACAAAGCTTCTATTTCTTCTTCAGAAAGATCATAGAATTGTCTGGATTCACTGGAAAAACAAATTTTCATTCTCCTTAAGGTGTCATCACTTAGTAACATCACTTTGTAATTTCTCATCTTGGAACTACATGGGATTTTGAATGACTGAAGGCAAAGAACAATAATCTTTGAAAGAATATCCAGATAAATAATAATCTGAGACTTCATATTTCTATTCTTGATATTCTAAATCATTACCAAGATATACTTAATCAAGTTTATCTTTCTGAGTTTCAGTAAGATATCTAATATATAGATATCAATCTTCTTCAAAGTATCCTTATCCCATTTCCTTAGAATTATAAATCCTTGAGCCCACAATTCTATAATGCAAAAATTCATAGAGAGATGAATGATCTTCAGAGTATTCACTCATTTCAAGCCAAGACACTCTATTGCATTTTCCTTATCAAAAGATCTGGATTCATCAGGTAATTTGTGAGTACAAAACTCTACTTCACCTTCATAAGTAATTCCAATAATACTAATTTCCTTGCTATACTAAAGAGATTAGGTCTTTCCATAACTCTTGAAATAAAATTTATCTCTTCCTCCTCCATTGAAAAAACTAACTGTTTCATAGAACTCCAACATCAATTTCAGATACACCGGATCTCGTGACTTCGGTTTTTAAATGAAAAGGATCTCCTAGACATTCAACTTAATATTCATAGAGATGATAGAATCATATTTGTTGAAGAATCTCGGATCAAATAACCTCTCTCGTTATACCTTCCACTCGGATATTTCCTTAACAGTCGACATTTCTTTTTAAGGAGAGGCTTCAGTAGACATCCAGAACTGAGAAAAATTTTGAAGATTCGGAATGAACTTAAAATATAGAGGCAAAGCTTAAACATTCAAGAGCTTGAAAAATGATGTGGGACAACCATCAGGGGGGTTTATATAGGCGATTTAAGTGAAGTTACAACTTCCATGGTTGATCCAACGGTTGAAAAACTTCTGATCAAATCTGATGGATGAGATGATAACTGAAGAAGGATTTTGATGGGTTTAAATCTTTTGAGGTTTTTTTAAAGATAGAAATTAGAATTTAAGAAAAAAAATGAATCCAAAAAAGTTTCTTAAACAAGATAAAAATACCAATAAGTAAAAATATGATTACGAAAAATTAGGAAAGAAATCATACCTTCTCGATTCCTGGGAAAATTATTCTTAATGAGGAAAATTTTCCTTAGAGAAATTTAGATTCTGGAAACATTTAAAAACAAATTTAAAGGGAAAAAAATAATTCTGAAAATTTTATTACAAAAAATTTCTTTAAAAAAAACTGATCACGAAAAAAAATTGATCCCGGAAAAAAACTTGATTACGAAAAATTTGATTCTGAAAAAAAAAACTTGATTACGGAAAAAAATTACTAATAAGAAAATGTTCCCCCCTATGAAAAGGAGTTTCTTACTATAAGAAGATAGGTTTCAAAAATAAGTTAATATGGAAGATTACCTTACGATTATCATTCCTAACTTCTGTTTAATATATTCAAATCTATCAGAGGGTAAAGATTTTGTGAAAATATTAGCAACTTGATATTGCATTCTGATAAATTGAAGAATGATATCTCCTTTTTGTGTGTTATCACTAAGAAAGTGATGCCTAATATCTATGTGTTTTTCATGAGAGTGATGTTCAGGGTTTTCAGTTAAGGAAATGGCACTAGTATTATCACACAACATTTGTGTTTTGGTAAAACTCAAACCATAGTCTGTGAGTGTGTGTTGCATCCACAACACTTGAGCACAACAACTTCCTGTTGCTACATATTCAGCTTCAGCAGTGGAAAGTTCTACTGAGTGTTGCTTTTTTCATGACCAAGAAACTAATGAATCACCTAAAAATGACAAGTTCCAGATGTACTTTTCCTATCCATTCTACATCCACCAAAGTCAGCATCCAAAAAACTTTTTAAAACAAAATCATTTCGAGAAGTATAAAAGATTCCTAGATCCATGGTTCCCTTTAAGTAATGAAAAATCCTTTTCACTTCCTTTAAATGAGATTCCTTAGGATTGGATTGATATCTTACACATAAGCATACTAAAAAAATTAAGTCTGGATGACTAGATATCAAGTAATATATACTTCCTATCATACCTCTAAAAGATGTTTGATCTACTGGTTTCCCAACTTCATCAAGATCGAGTGAATTTGAGGTACCAACGGGAGTACTTATACTATTAGTGTTTTCATATCCAAATTTTTTAAGAAGATATTTAATATACTCATGTTGGGATATATAGATTCCTTTTGGGTTTTTAGAAATTTGAAAACCAAGGAAAAATGTTAACTCACCCATCATACTCATTTCAAAGTCAAATTTCATTAGATCCACAAAGGAATTAGTTAAAGATTGCTGAGTTGAACCAAATATAATTTCATCAACATAAATATGAACAATCAAATCATTTTTGTTATCTTTCTTTATAAAAAGGGTTGGATCAGCATTTCCCTTAACATAATTGTTTTGAATCAAAAATATTATATGTCTATCATACCAAGATCTAGGAGATTATTTAATTCCATATAAAGCTTTAGTAAGTTTGAAAACATGTTCAGGATGTTTTGTATCTTCAAAACTAGGAGGTTGTTCAAAAAAAAATTCCTCTTGAATAGAACCATTAAGAAAATCACATTTAACATCCATTTGAAAACGTTTGAAGTTAAATAATGTTGTAAAGGAAAGTATAATACAAATAGATTCAAGTCTGGCTACTGGAGCATAGGTTTCTTTATAGTCTATTCATTCTTGTTGATTATCGCCTTTAGCAACCAATCTAGCTTTATTTCTTACTATGATTCCATTATCATCACACTTATTTCTAAAGACCCATTTTACTCCAATAACAGAAGTTTCCTTAGGTCTTTCAACCAAGGTCTAGACTTTATTCCTTTCAAATTCATTTAGCTCATCATACATAGCTTTTATCCAATAATCATCACCTAAAGTTTCATCAGTGCTTTTTGGTTCTAATTGGGAAAGGAATGCTAGATGTTCTACTTCATTTATTAAAGAAATTATTGTCCTTATAGGTTGATTTACATCACCAATGATATTATAACTGGGATGATTCTTAAGAAACAACTGATTTGGGTTTTGTAAAACCTTCTCATCAACATATGGTAGGAAATATTTTAGGGTAAATGCTTCAAAAACATTTTCTTGAACATTTTCCTTATCAGAAGGATCTTCTATCAAGGGTTGAAAATCAATATTTGAAAACACATCGGAAGATGTAGGTTGAGGTTGTTTAAAAAAAAGGGATTAGTTTCATCAAATTTAACATGTAATGTTTCTTCAATAGTACAAGTATTTTTATTGAAAACTATATAAGCCTTATAAGTTGTGGAGTAGCATAAGAAAATTACAACATCAGATTTTGGTGCGAATTTGTGTAGATTATCTTTAGTATTCAGAATGAATACCTTACAACCAAAAACCTTGAAGTAGGAAAGTCTAGGTTTTCAACCATTCCATAACTCATAAGAAGTTTTATTAAGAAAAGGTCTAATCAAAACACGATTTATAGTATAAAAATAAGTACATAAGCTTCAGCCAAAAATGTTTGGCTACCAAATATTGACTCAACATGGTTCTTGTTATCTCTTGAATAATTCTATTTCTTCTTTCACCAACACCATTTTGTTGAGGAGTTCTTGGTGCTGAGAAGTTATGAGTAATGCCTTTTCTACTAAAAAAAGTTTCAAAATCATAATTTTGAAATTATACTCCATGATCACTATGAATAGTTATCAATGGAAGGTTTTTCTCATTTTAAATTTTGGCTCTAAAAATTTTGAAATAAGAAAAAGATTCATATTTATTTGATAGAAAATAGACCCATGTAAATCTGGTGTAACCATCAACTAAGACAAATACATAATATTTTCCTCCAATACTTTCAGTTTTTTTTTTGGACCAAAAAGATCCATATGCACCAACTGTAATGCATCAGTGGTTGAGACTTCACCGATTGATTTAAAACTTGATTTATATTGCTTTCCATATTGACAAGGATCACAAACTTTTGAAGAATCAAATCAAAGATCTGGTAGATCCTTAACTAGTCTGTTCTTAGAGAGTTTGCATAGGTTCCTAAAGTTACAATGTCCTAACCTTCTATTCCATAACCAAGAATGATCTTTCATTTCACTAAGACAAGGTATATCTTGACTCTTAAGGTCTTCTACGTTTAGTGTGTAAACATTCTCTTGCCTATGGGCAGAAAGAACAAAATCTTACTTGAAATTTTGTACTAAACACTTATCATTCCTAAAATTCACTGGGTAACCTTCATCACATAACTAACTTATTCTAATAAGGTTGTGCCTAAGGACCTTAACAAATAAAACATTTGAAATCAAATTTTTTCCAAGAAAAACAATATTACTTATACCAATAATTTCTCCCTGAGCATTATCTCCAAAAGTTACTTTTCATCCCTTCGTCTAAATAATATTTTCAAAGAATATTTTCTACCAGTCATGTGACAGGAGCATCCACTATCCATGTACCATGTATTTTTGTGGGTATGACCTTTAATTTTCTGAAAATAAGAGTGCTAGACTTTCGGAACCCAAACATTCTTGGATCCATAAACTTTAGAAAGAAAAATTTTAGGAATCCACATTTTTTTTCGAAAAATAAGCTTTATGAAAACCTAAAGACTGAGTTTTTTTTTAAGGAACAATTTCTTGCCCAATGCCCACCACACTGACACTTAGTGCAGAATAGAGCACTTTGATGAACAAAATAATTATTACTAAAAATCGGTTTTGAATGAGTATAACCAAATCCAGAATTATTCCTTCGAGGTCATATTTTGGAATGCATCTTGTCAATGTTTACCTTACCCAAGGTAAAGTTTTACAAAAGCTTCCTCAGGGAAAATATTTCTCACTTTATTCTAATAACTAAGTTTTTATGTTCAAAAACATTAGTTTTAGCACTAGAGTTAGTCTCTAAAACAATTTTATTAGAAATTACTTTTTCTATATACTTATAAATTTTATTCTTCTCATAATTAACTTCCTAAAGGGTTTTTTAAATACTTTCAAAATCATAAATTTTCTTATCAAGATCTTTAGAAAAATCTGATACTTCTTTTGTAAGAATAGATTTTCTAGAATTTTCTTTATCAAGATTTTTCTTAACTTTAGAATTTTCATTCTCAAGGAGCTTAGAAAACCTAGAAACTTCTTCATAAGTAGGTAAAGTATTATCTTCATCATAAGAAGATTCTTCATCTGAAGATTTATAATATTTACTATTACTATAATTAGAATACAAGGATACATTGGATATAAATTTAGTATTGTGTACCTTGGCCATTAAATAAATATTTTCAATAGGTAACTTGGAAAGTAAACCAAGATTCTCCTGACCAGAATATTCATACTCTGAGGATTCATTAGAAGAGTCTCCACCACTGGAACTCCAGGTGTCATTAGCTTTCAAAACATTCTTAACTTTATCTTTGAAGTACTTCTTTATATTCCTCTCAGAATTATTTTCCTTTCTATACTTTATCTTAAGCATAGGACAATCTTTCCTATTATTCCCTACTGTTTTGCATTCATAACAAGTAACTTTAGAGTCTTTCTTGTCCTTTATCTCTTTATTATTATATCTATACTGAAATTATTTATTCCCAACTATCTTGTTCATCCTTCGAGCTAGATTAGCTAGTTCATTCTTAGAATGTTCACTTTCACTTGATTCAGATAAAATAGTAACCTTATTCAACTTGGATCTAGTAAATATTTAAGGAGTCTTGGATTTTGTAGATGTAAAGGTTACACTTCCATTTCCATTCTTCTACTTATTCAAATTAGAATCTCTTTTCATTCTTGTCTCATGTTGAAGAAGAGTTCCAAAAATCTTATCAAGAGTAATCTGAGATACTTTCCTATTCTCATCAATAATTGTTCTCTTAGATTCCCACTCATTAGGCATGATATCTATAATCTTTTCCACAAGTGCCTCATCATCTAAAAATTTCTCACCCATGTATTTTAAACTATTAAAAATAGTCATAAACCTCTATTGTACCCTACACACTGGTTCTCCATAAGGAAATAGAAATCCATTAGATTCTTCTCTAAGCATAACTCTTCTAGTTTCTATAACCTTGGATGTACCAAAATGAGTAACCTCCAATTTATTCTAAATACAATTTGCAGCTTCACAAGAAGAAATCTGACTGTATATATTCCTGGTCATGGAACACAACAATGTATTGTGTACCTTGTAGTTTAGTTGATATTCTAACTTTTCTTGATTAGTAAAAGTTTTTACTTCCCAATCAAAAATCTTGTAATCTACAGTAAGTATAAAAAAGTTTTCCACTCCAGTTTTAATAACAAAAGTCTTCATATGATCTCTCTAGTATTCATAATCATTCCCATCAAATATAGGTGGTCTAGTATGATTAATATTTTCAATCAAACCAACATTTATTCCTACCATCTATAAGAAAATATCTTTCCATAGAAACTTGTTAGTAATAAAAGTTTGTAAACAAGGATAAAAGTCCTAATCAAGGAAAATATATAATAATGAAAACTTGAGCAAGAAAACTTATATGTGAATATAAGTATTTCAAATACCTCCTCTGATACCAATTGTAGGATCGAAATAATGATGTACATGCTCAATATACAACAGGGGGTGAATTGTATCCTTTAAAAATTTCTTTGGAACCTTTAAAGTTCGTTATAAAACTTTCATTTTCAACCTTAGGGAAAAGTATGTTTAACAAAGTTAAACAAGGTAAATTCACAAAACCTCTTAGTTCTACAAAATTTCTAGATTCTGAAAATATGGTTCCAAAAATGAAACTTAATAAAAGTTTACAAGGAAAGAGATTTTACCTTAAAGCGTATAGAATCTTACTAATTAGAGTATACAAGTACAAGAAAGTATAATATGGTTATACTTTCCTTATTAATCAAAATGCAGCAGAAAAGAAACTTGAAACAATATAAGTAACAAGTATGAAATCTTTTAACCCAAAGAGTAGGGTATCCAACAACCTTTGATAAAGGTCCATTGATTTATACTTTCAAGAAAGTCTATCTTACCCACACCAAGGTAAGCCCTCGATAGGAATATCAGAGTCTACCTTGTTATCCCCACAAGCCTTAATAAAATTTACAATTGTATTCATAAACATTATAAGATAATTTATATTTAACAAAAAGTAATTTAGTAATAATATTTTATTAAAATATTATTTAATTACAAAATCCATTAATTCATCAAAATATATTTCTTAATTGAATTTAAATATTAACTAAAAATACTATTTGTTCTTTAAAAACCATTTACAAAGTAAAAATAATAAAATGAATGTATATTATTTATACAAAAATAATGCACATAATCATAGTGATAGGGTCTTATTACCTAACCCCTTATAACACCCGCGTAATACCTAAGGTTAAGGTGTGCGATGGTGACAGACTCTTGGGGCGGTTCGAATAACATCGCTCAGGTGGTAATCTCTATTAGCTTCCACTTCTCATGTAGGCGGATCTGTTAAAACTTAACATATTGAAGCTTGTCTTGGGCTTGGTCAACATAAAAGACCAGTGATGCTAACTCCTATCCAAGCTCTGACAAATGGGCTTTGTATGGAGCAATTCTACTGGATGAGGTCATCGCTTCCTTTGTCTAAGTAAATAGGATTTGTTAAAGCCCTATAGTTATACAAATCACGTGATCACTGTTCAATATCTATATTAACAACAGTGACAATTCTTAACAGTATTTTAAAATCCAAAAACTTTAAACCAAGGAATTTCATATGTTTTATATAACCATTTTACATAATAATACATTTAATTAGATAAAGAGGAATTTTCATTAATAAAAGTTTGGGTCGTTACAATCTTCCCCCCTTAAGAAATTTTTCCCTTGAAATTTCCTTTTCCCACACTAAAATAGATGAGGGTAACTCTGCTTCATCACTCCCTCTAATCCCCACATTTCCTCTTCTAACTTTTGGTTTTTCCACAACACCTTGATGAGGGGCATTGTCTTATTTCATAGAACACTTTCCCTGCGATCTAAGATCTTCACTGGATTCTCTTCATAGGAAAGGTCATTCTCCAATTCTACCACTTATGGATTGAGTACATATGATGGGTCAGGTATGTGATTCCTCAAGATTGATACATAGAATACATCTTGTACTTGAGATAGGTTTGGTGGGAGTGCTAGTCGATAGGCTACTACTCCAATGCAATCAAGGATCTCAAAAGGGTTGATATACCTTAGACTAAGATTTACCTTATTCCCAAATCTCATAAATCTATTACACGATGATATATAGAGGAATACCATGTCTCCAACATCAAACTCTAGGTCTCTTCAATGATTATAAGTGTATCACTTTGTTCGACTCTGAGCATCTTTAATGTGCTGCTGGATGTTCTTAACCTTATCCAACATTTCTTTGACCATTTATAGACCTAGGAGTTTTCACTACCCAACTTCATCCCAACATGTCGGTGTTCTGCACCTCTTCCCAAAAAGGGCTTCATAAGGAGAAATTTGGATGTTTTAGTGGAAAATGTTATTGTAAGAGAACTCAACCATAGGAATATGTTGATCACATCCTCCTTCGAAGTCTATTTAGAATGCTCTCAACATGTCTTCAAGTGTTTGGATAGTCCTCTCAGATTGGATATCAGTTTGAGGATGATAATTCGTACTAAAGTTCGGCTCAGTATTCAGAGCATGTTGGAGACTCTTCCAGAACTTACAGGTGAATCTTGGATCTCCATCGGATACAATCAGTAATGTAAATTCATGAAGCCTTACCACTTCTCTGATGTATATCTGTTCCAATTGATCCAATGAGAAATCTTCTCAAATTGCAATGAAGTGTGCAGTATTTGTAAGACAATCCACAATAACTTAGATAGAATTATATCCTTTGGATGTCTTACGAAGTCTGGTGACAAAGTCCATGGTGAAGTTCTCCCATTTTCGTGTTAGTACAGGTAATGGTTGCATTATCCCCTTAGACTTCTGCCTCTCAGACTTCACTTTCTGACATATCAGGCACTTTGATGTATACTCAATGATCTTCTTCTTCATGTTATCACACCAATAATTCTCTTATATATCTCAATACATCATTGTGTTTCCTGGTTTAATGGAGAAATTCAAACTATGTGCATCATCCAAAATTTAATTCTTTAACTCAAGATTTGATGGAACACATAGACTTGACCCAAATATCACAATTCCTTCTTCATTAACATTAAACTCTAAGGATTTTCCTTTTCTAATAGTTCAGGCTTTATTCTTAATTCCCACATCATTCTTTTGATCATCCTTTAACCTTTAAAAAAGAGACGGTTGAGCAATTATTTGTGAAAGGATTTATGATTTTCCCTTCTTTATGATTCTCATTTCCATCTTCATAAAATATAAGAAGATTGGATTATTTTAAATTATCATCAATGAAAGAGTTGTTTGATCCTTTCTACTTAGAGTATATTCCACCTTGTTCGCTTTCCCCTGATGGTATTGAATTGAGGATTCATAGTATTTGATCTTCTCTAACCATCTTCAATGGTTCATATTCAGCTCTTTCTATGTGAATATATACTTGAGGCTTTTTTTATCCGTATATATTTCACACTTCACCCCAAAGAGTTAATGTCGCCAAATTTTTAAAGTAAAGATTACTACAGACAACTCCAGATCATGTGTCGGATAGTTTTTCTCATGAACTTTCAATTTCCTTGAAGCATAGGAAATGAATTTTCCATTTTTCATTAACACACATATCAAGACCTTCTTCAAAGAATAACTGAATACTATGAAAAATTTTCCACTTATGGATAGTGTGAGCATAGGCGCAATGATAACCCTTATTTTAAACTCCTTGAAGTTATCTTCACATTCATCACTCCAAGAAAATTTGACTCCCTTTCGAGTTAGCTTGGTAAGAGGGTTTGACAATCATGAGAAAGTTCTCACAAATTGGAGATAATATCCAACTAACCCAAGGAAGCTATGAATATCCATCACCGATGTTGGCCTCATTCATCCCCCAATTGCATTTGTCTTAGAGGGATCCATAGATATCCCATTGCTTTTGATGATATGACCTAAGAATGATACTTCCTTCAACTAGAACTCACACTTTCTATACTTTTTATAGAGCTTCTCCTTTTATAAGGTCTCTAGTACAGTGCTTAGATTCTCCTCATGCTCCTCCTTGGTTTTGGAGTATATTAAAATATCGTCTATGAAGACTACCACAAATTTGTTGAGGTAATCTATAAAGACTCTATTCATAAAGTACATGAAAATTTTTGGAGCATTAGTGAGTCTGAAAGGCATTACTATAAATTCATAGTGCTCGAACCTTGTATAAAAAGAAGTCTTGGGGATATCCTCCTTATTCACCCTTACTTGGTAATATCCTGACCATAGATCCACCTTGGAAAAGTATTGTGCTCCACATAGAAGATCGAACAAGTCATCAATTCTTGGCAGAGGATACTTTTTCTTATCATGATTTTTTGAGCTCATGATAATCAATGAAAAGGTGCATTAACTCATCCTTCTTCTTGACTAAGAGGACTGGTTCACCACGTGATGAAGCACTTGGGTGTATAAACCCTTTATCTATATTCTCTTATAGTTGTTTCTTTAGCTCCTCATGCTTCACAACAGCCATTCTATATGGAGTCTTGGATATTGGAAATTCCCTAGGTATAAGATCAATTGATAATTCAACATCTATTCTAGGAGGAAGACCAGAAAATTCCTTGGGAAACTCTTTAGTGAATTCCCTCACAGTAGGCATGTCTTCAAGGATGGTTTATTCATTATACTCAATCATCTTAGCAATATATACATGCTCATAATGTCAACCCTTGAGATGATGGTGCTAAATAAGATTCATCCTCCTCTCTGCACTTGTATAGAATTGGGGGTTGATTCTCCATATAGAGAGTGATTTTCCTCTCACAGTAATTTATGTTGGCTCTATATAGGAAAATCCAATCCAAGCTAAGAATTGCATCGAATTCCACCATAGGGCGTATGAAAAGGTTTTTTGAGAAGTTCAGTCCATAAATTATGATAGGGGAGTTATATTCATGTAATGGTATGATTTCCCCATTTTTTTGTTCTCACCTACATCTCTACACCATGATTTTTCGTAGTGTTGGGATTGTTCTACTAAACTTTCCTGATATAAAATAATGAAAAGAACCATAATCAAAAAGTGTGTTCTCTATTCTTTAATGAATAACTATCATACCTATCACCACATTGTTTTTGGGGTTCTCTTCGGTAGTAGTGATGGAAAACTCATACCCTTGCAGCCTTGGAGGTTATTGGTTGCCTCTGAAAACCCTTGTCTTAGGGCACTCATTTTCAAAGTTCCCTAGTTCTTTATAGTTTAAGCAATGAACAAAGTGTTGAGGGTCAAACGTAGTGTTCCTATCCTCTGTTGTAGTATCTGGTTTTTCTTGTCAGCAATTAATGGTCAGGTTCCCTTCTCTTCCACACCTAAAGCATTTCCTCATCCCCATCAGGTAATTTCTAGGGTGTTACTTTCCGTACCTTTGGCAAGTGGGGTGCTGTATTTATTAGCACCATTGGATTTATCCATTGTACCACCAAAATTAAAGTCCACTTTCCTCTTCTTATCCCCATGATACCCCTGATATTCTCTAGTCTCCATTTCAACTTTAAGGTCACATCAGAAAAATTCCTCATAGCAATCAAAATCACATATTTCTAGGGCTTTCTGTAGACTATTTTTTAGCCCACCAAAGAAGCGGTCAAACTTGTATTCAAGGATAATGACAAAGATGGAGTCGTATCGTGCAAGACTTTTGAATTTTTCTTCATACACTATAATGGATTTGTCATATTTTTTCTTGAGGTAAAGGAAGTCCATTTTCATCATAAGTCTAACGGTGCGAGGAAAATATTTACCGAAAAACATTTTTCAGAAATCCTTCCACTCCAATGCCTAGATCTCTTCCTCAGTATTTGTATTTTTGATCAATTCCCACCATTGATCATATTTACCCTCCATACGATAAGCATCAATAATAACCTTATCTTTTTCATAACATTGAAGTATGGAGAAGATCTTTTCAATGGATTTGATCCATTGTTTGGTGATTGATGGATCAAATGATCCATTGAAAGTAGGAGGCCTTTGTATCAAGAAGCTCTTGATTGTGGCTTGTTCATTATTAGGGGGGTTGGACGATCCTCTATACCCATGTTTCTATTCAAAACTAGATTTAACTAAGATATTATCGTGCCAAAGTTTGTGATTCTCGCTTCCATTGAATTGGTAATCTCATTAGAACAGTTGTCACATTGATCTTTGCATTGATTGTTAGCCCAAGTCCTCATATTACCAGCCATGGGATGGAATAAAAGGAAAGTTAGAAGTAATTCATAAAGGGGAATCCAATGAAAAAAAAGAGATAACTTTTAAATTACATTTATTTCCTTAACCTATGGATTTATAGGATTCAATCTATGTTAATCATGATATACTTCCCAACATATATTCTTATGGGAATTGTTTTTATTCCCTTAATAATGGTTCATACTAATCTTATGAATTTACCAAATCATATCCCATGGGATTGTCAAACCAAGAGTGAAACAAGGCTCATCTTCTTGCACCAATTCCCATTCGAGTCAAGCTAAGAGTGTTATTTTCCGGTTTTACCCCTAGATACAATTGTGTCAAATCCTCCTCTACTTGTTCGTATACAGACAGGGATATATTTTCTTGATAAACCACTTAATCTATACTCACCAAGATTTATGGATGTTTCTATTATACTTAGTCTTAACCCTAAGTATTTCACTAGGGGTTTCTAATCCTAATCCCAAAAAATAACTAAACCTATCCTTTGATACCAACTATAATAACCCTTCTCTTTATTACATATTGATAGTACCACGATTCGCTGTTTTATTCCACCCTTACACCGCTGTTTTAAACTAGTTTTGTAACGAATATTCCAAATATAATAATAAATTTCACTTTATGTTTGAATCATTTAATTAATTTTAATCAACGTTATAATAGTAAATGTTACTTGTTTTTATTATTTCAATTTAGGTGGAGGGGATTTGGAGGGCCCTTGATGAAGTGGAAGAAAAATGGGCCAAAATTGCATGGATCCATGGACATGTGTCCACTGTTTTGCATAGTACACAAGATTCGTGCAGCCAAATGGGATGAAATTTTGTGGTCCTGTCCAAAATATAAGAGGATACATTTCATATTAAGGAACCCAATCCTGATTCAGCTTCTATGGGGCTCATTCAAACTGATCTGTCCAAGACACCGAATATGGACCAAGTCAAATGCGGTGTTCTGTATTTTATCAATATCCTGAGCTGTATTTGTCCAATTGGCGCCAAACATTTGGTGGAGACAGAAAGGAGGTAGGGCTACAACTTTTCTATTTTCTCTAAAGCGATATAAGACCTTATGAAGGCAGAAAAGCATGGTACATGTAGATTGAATAAATCTGTGTGCCTAAAACCACCTTCCAATTTTCCTATAAAATGATACCTTGGGATCTCCATTTGCAAGTTCGGTCAGGAGGCAAGGTGCTGCCATTTTGGAGTCCCCAAGGAGTCTTCTCAACACCCCTAGCAGTTCTGGAGTGTAACAACCCGATATTTTATGATAATTATTCTTTTTAATTTATTTGATGTCTTGTGTTTTATGCTATAACAAAATTATCTTGTGCTATACGCAACACCCTATTAGCTTGCAGTATATGCAACACTATTCTTAGATTGTGTTACACAAAATTTCAAGTTCGTTTGATAATAGTAATTCTACACAACATTGAGTGTATATATATATATATATTCAATGTATAAATGAAATATGGTTGAATTCTGTTATATGAAACAACAAAGGAGTCTTGCACAACATGCAACCCTAACTTGGCTTCATTACACGCAATCGCGACCTTCCTCGATAGCATGTGTTGTACGCAATACCGGGTTTTACTAAACAACGGTATATTATTATAATATTATTATGAACTAGCCGTTATGAATAGTATTAACTAAATTTTGAATTTTATAACATTATTATTCATCTTACACATTTTCTAGAACATGCTATAAGAACAAAATAAATTTTTCGGGTAAAATAAGTATTTTTCAAAAAATGCAGTTTTGCCGCCTTTTGATGGCGCACCCACTTTAAATATATTTTTTGACATGTTTATAAGTTAAATTTGACAAAATAAAGTTCTTATTTTGAATCAGGATATAAAAAATTACATTGGATAAAGTTTTGATATTTTTCTGATAACTTTCATATTTTAATGAATAGTAAAAACACGCTATATTTTAATTAAAAACAACTTTTTTCATCGTAATAACTTATGTGGTTAAATTATAATATTGAATGGTTTTAAAGTATAAATATAATACATTTTTACCATTTAATATAATGTATGTCATTATCATTGATTTTACATTGAATTCGTAGGTTAAATCAATTCAATCTTTTGCAATGTTTTAATCAAAAACTCGTTTTCATTCGACAACGGGATTAATTTTAATTTAATTTCTGAAACTTCAGTGTATTGAATTTGAAAAAATGGATTCCATATTTGGAATCAGTGGGTCCAAATTATGTTAATAGGCAACTTTTTATTTTTTGGAATTATGAATAGTAACTACGGTAAATTTTATTTACCATAGTTAAAGATAAATCGGGTAATTAAGGGTAAATATAATATTATAAAATTACCCTAACACATGAAAAAAATCTATTGGATGGCTAAAATTATACCCATATCACCTAAGGGTCAGATTAGATTCATTTTAGGGACTTTTGACCAAGAAAATAATTTAATTATTATTAAAACCAAAGAAAGTGACAAAATGTCACTCTCTTAAAGCTTATAAGTATAATAATTTTAATTTAGTGATAAACATCATAAAACTTCAAACATGAATAGTCTAAATAAAGGTAATAAAATTATCTACATCATGATAATTTATTTATAATTTTTAGGGATTAAATAATAGTCATTAATGGTGAGACATTAATGATGCAGAAATTATTTATTAAGTGAAAAAATAAGTAATATAGTTTTTATTGAAATAATAATAACCATTAAAACACCCACAAACCTGACCAAAACTTATTGGTAGTGTATATATACACCTTAATAATCAAATTACCTAATATATAACCGTTTTGAGTCTTATAAAAGTGATTATGACACTTATATTATTTTATTTTAAATGATGCCAAAGTCTTCACCTTCATAATTTAATAAATATAACAATTTACAAATTGTGATTTTAAGATGATAAATTAGATTAAAAGTATTATTGTGAAAGTTAATAGATTTATCTTCATCATAGGATTTTATTTTTAATTTTTATGCAACAAATAAGTATATTAAATAATTATACGAAAATGTTGTAGTAATTATTTTATTTAGAGATAAACCAAATAACTGGTTTTAAAAATAATAAATTTAATATTATATGAACTATTTAATATTATCCACTAATTTTATAGATACATATGACCTTTTATGAATCTATTAAAGCTTTTATTCTGAACATATATTCTGTATATATTTTATTTAAATTCAAATAAATGAATAGTGTCAAAATTGACACTATTGTTATTTTATAAAAATAACATATTATAAAATTTTTTAAAAATCACAAAAATATATAAAAATTATAAATTTAAATTTATATGGTCTAAAATGTTATTACTTATCCAATTATGGACAATTCACAACAAATAAAAAATTATTTGTTATAATTTAAAATTTAGAATGTTATTACCACAAATAAAATAAAATTGATTAAGTAAGGATAAATCAAGTTGATAATGTTTAAAATAATTTCTTAAGATGTATAAATTTTATTTTTTGATGAGATTACAACCCTATCTCATCTAATATTTGAATATGAGTCATTTTTGGAGGTTTTTAAGTGGGGTTAGATTTATTATAAATTAATATTTTTAAGATTTCCAAAGGTGCCCCTCCCCTCCCTTATAAAAGGGCTCCTCCTCCCTCTCTTCCTCACACCACTTTGAGCCTTAAATCTCGGCCAAACCCTGACAAATTCTCTTATGCACTTCCCTAGAAACATCATAGAGGTCCTATTCTACTTTAAAGACCAATCTTAGTGCCCTAAGAGGAGGTTTCAAAGAGGCGTATCGAAGAAGAGGTAATTTCTTCTACCGATTCTTTCAAGCTTATTTATTCTTCAACTTCTTCTTATTTAGTTGTTTCATTATAAAGTAATAACATCAGTATCACTAATATACTTATATTTTATTATAAATATGAAACAACCCCATTTCACCTTTTATCCATCCTACGGAAAACAAAATCACCGCGTGTGCGTACGTACGGAATACCGTCTCCACGCCGTGGTGTAATCTGTTTTTTCACCAACACCTTACGTGGATGGGTATAATGGTGTAAAGAATAACTATACATAGTTATTATAACATAATAATGATTCTGATATATTGTATCATCCACTCCAATTCAATTCAATAATTATGGAAACGATATCATCGCTCATGCGTACGTACGGACTACCATCTCCACGACGCGATGAGATTCATTCTCCATGTTAACCATTTAAGAATGATTATAAAGTATATATAAGCAATAATAATGAAATATATGAAATTATAAACTTACTGGATTTCTGTATATATATATATATATGTATGTAATCTACTAAATTCCATTCAACTCAATAAGGAAACGAAAACAACGTTCATGTGTACGTACGGCCTACCATCTCCATGAATGGTTTATTTCTTTCCATTTATCGATCTTTTATATATATGTATATTCTGAATATATATTATATATAAATCATATTTTATATTCTGGAATTAAGTAATCATGATCTAAGTAATCATATGAATAATTACAAGTCAAAACACGGACGACAAATGAAACGATTTTACCCAAAACACTCTTTAACATGGAATTTACAAAAGAACTGGTAATATAAAGTCATAAGTGAACCATATATGATATCATAACAATGAATATGATTTTGTAATAAGTCAATGACATTATTTAAATCATTATACAGGAGGTTCAGATACATTCGAAGCATATCGAACATAAGGTAAGGGATAAATTTTCAATCTCATTTTTTTTATCCGAGATTGCTTATACCTAAGTATTTATTGGGGTTACGTTTATCATCCATGACCATGTTTTCTAAAAATGTTTTCATAAAATGTTTACTATTCTTCCATAAATTTTTAAATTCATTTTTACCCTTTATTGACTTTTTACCACATTGTATGGATGGAATCTTTCCTTTGGTTACCATATAAGGTACTTTTTGAATTTTCCGACAAAAGTACGAGGAGAATGTTATTTTTAACTTATACGGTGTGAATGGATTTTTATGGTTTTATAAAGCCTTATTTTCATGAAGCTTCCTC
Source organism: Viscum album (assembly GCA_963277665.1). Taxonomy (NCBI): domain Eukaryota; kingdom Viridiplantae; phylum Streptophyta; class Magnoliopsida; order Santalales; family Viscaceae; genus Viscum; species Viscum album. The sequence continues at coordinate 1,963,236,006 of OY728123.1, read as the reverse complement.
AAAAATATTTCATGAATATTTTCAAAAAAATACTTTTCTTTTAAAATTTCATGACATTTTGTGAAAAGAAATTTATTTTAAAGATGAAAGGATATTTTCCTCAAGAATTCATTTCAAGTGTTTTATCAAAACCATTTTTCAACTAAGATGACATTATTTCTTATGTGTATGTTTCAAGTATAATGTCTATATGATTTACATGGTTTGACTTTTCTTATTATGAAATGATATCTATTTCTTTTATATGGATTATGTGATGATGGGATGATGTTTATGAAACCCATTTTATTAGTTGGGTTATTATAAATGATGTATGTTTATTTTGTGGCACAAGTAAGAATGATTTCATTATGAGATGGGTGGGACCTATATATCCCTCCAATGAATTGGGTAAAGATTTATATCTCATGAGATAGACATGGCTGGAACGGTATGTTAATCTGGTTCAGTGTTACAGGACTGAAACGAGGAGTGAACTCGATTCAGAAAGGGACTTTGTCCACTAAGATGGTCTTGGCAGCAATGCCTTGGCTACTATGGAAATTATAACATGTGCCTAATGGTTTCCATAATTACATGTTTTATTCCCATGCTATTTTATCATGATTGATGTTCCTTTATGTTATATGCCTTACGTACTTCCAAGATTTCTGTCTTTGCTCAAGGTTTTAATGTTTAGATTTCATGTTCAAGTTTTTGCTTTCAAATATTTATGGATTGTTTTCTGTTCTCTTTGTTTTCCCTTACTGAGCATTTGAGTCACCCTTTTTATGTTTTATTTTCCCCAGGAAATAAAGAAAGGTTTTAGGTAAGGAAGCAAAAAGGGGAAGATCGTTATGGGAGATGTTGAAGATCTTTCAACATGACTAGTTGTTTATATTCCGAGTTTCCAAAGACACTAAACTATTACAGTCCTTGTGTGTCCTTTTTTTTTGTTATGTATTAAGTATTCCACAAAAGTAATGTAATTTCCATGAACGTCAAGCTTCGAGTCTCTACAGTTGGTATCAGAGGAAAGGTTTAGTCAACCTTTGGAAACTATGATGCGAGAACTTTAGTGAGATCCCTAGAGATATTTCTAAGGTATGTCTAGGGATGTCCCTAAGGTTAAGTATAAGTATAGGTTATAGTTCTAGAATTATGGTAATGATATTAGATTAAACCTAAGATGTTAGATATTGAAGTTACTCCCCATTTATTATGATTTTTACCTCTCACACTATTCTTTTTGGGTTTTAGAAAATGGCTGGAAACAAGATGATTCACGATAATGGAGGATATTATGGAAAATGGAATGATATTCTTCATGAGAAACCAAATGAAATGGTATTTGGAAGTCCAAACATCATTATTCTGTCGAATAAGAAATCTCATAATATGATCAACAAACTCAAATTTGGTAAGTTTCCTGACTCGACTAATAAGAGAAAGATGGAGTTTCATGATGATCATAGAGGAAAGAAATTTCAATTTCCCCTATGTAAATCATGTGGGAAGAGGCATAAATGAGAATGTTTCAAAGGAACTGGAAGATGCTTTGGGTGTGGAAAACAAGGACATAAAGCCAGTAAGTGCAAAGGAAAAGGTTCAGTTAACACCATGGATGAGGATAATGGTATTGCTATGACATCAACAATGGTTAAATGTTTTAAATGTTGAATGTATGGGCATTATGAAAACCAATGCCCTAAGGGAAAGTCTCATGAAGAGAATAAGTATGGTCATATGGGTAGTATTTATGTTGATGATGATGAAGAGACTACAAATGATATGTGAGATGAAAGAATTGTTGAAGCTCGGTCAATGGTTTAATAAGGTAGTGGAATGATTACATGTTTATCAAGTGTAATGTTGTATAAGTAATCTCATGGTACTATGGAATAAAGATACATCTAAGGATTGTTACACTGTTGTCTTTCCTTATGTTTTGAAAGTGTATGATTAATGGTACCAGTAACCATGAAAGGTTATTCAGATATTTTTGGAAAGTAGATGATATGCGCATAATGAAGGGATGAGGAGAAAATTAAATGTTTGATAGTATTCATGAGCTCATGACTAATATAAGGAAAAGGTTATATCATGGTTTGAGTATATAGAATTTTTGGATTTTGGTATGTGGAAAGAGTTAACTTTTGAAATCCTTCATGTTTTCACTAAGGTTTAATGGGTATTCATTTTTCAATAGAATACATGATTAAGGTATTCACATGATTGGAATGTGACCAACAAGATATATGGGGGATAAATGATGGTTGGTTGATGACATTTCATGTAATCATTTTCTTTATACTATGAGCTTGGACCGAAGTATTTTAGATAAAGATTGGAATGGATTATGTTGGAAATAAGTTATTATTGTTTAAGGAGAGAACTTTTTTCGATATTATTGATGGGATGTTATAGTAATGTAGTTTTAGAAAAAGGACAACCTGCAGGACGGGCGACAGCCCATCGCGTCGGACAAGGCTATGGGAATCGAACCCACAACCGAAGTGCGACTGGCCTTTTTCACCTACCACTGGCCTACAGGAAGTCCCTGTTTAGTAGAAACTAGTTTTATTATATTAAGCAGTATGATATATGAAGTATAAGTCCATTTTAGGAACCATATATGATTAATCTCACTATAGATCAACTTATGTATATTTAATAACTTTTGCTAACCTTTTTTTTAAGATAGATGGAATGACCTGTCATTCTATCACATGGTCTTCTAACACTTCACGAATAACAAATTCAACTTCATTTCTTTAAGAGATGAAGTGTAAATTGTTCAAGGCACGAACAACAGTGAGATTGTACCAAAATAAAGTAAGTATTTCTTCTAATTCAAATTCTTCAACTTTTGGGAAATGATCTTGAAAACCAAAAATGTTGTCCTAGTGCCCTTATATCTGATGAATCATATGGTACCTTAGATCATCACAAATATATGGCTTTGTGATTGTTGGATTTTTCATAGCCGTGTTCTCTACCACTCTCCATCAGAACATGATGGTTAGATTTCTCTTCCAAATACATATTTTCACCTATGTTCTCCTACGTGGAAACCCAGTGATGAGTTAATTTGGGTAACCATTACGTTTCATAATTTAGTTTTCAAAGTTAAGTTTTGGTATTTCATTTTACGATGTGGGTTTTAATTAAAGAAACTTTCAAGTAGAAAACCATGCATAACCCCGACGAATTTCGAGGGCGAAATTCATTTTAAGGGGGGTAGAATGTAACAACACGATATTTTATGATAAGTATTATTTTTAATTTATTTTATGTCTTGTGTTTTATGCTACAACAAGATTATATTGTGTTATACGCAACACCTTATTAGCTTGCAGTATACGCAACACTATTATTAGATTGTGTTACACACAATTTCAAGTTCGTTTGATAATAGTCATTCTACGCAACATTGAGTGTATATATATATATATTCAATGTATAAATGAAATATGGTTGTATTCTCTTATATGAAACAACAAAGTAGTCATTCACAACACACAACCCTAACTTGGCTTTCATTACACGCAATCGCGACCTTCCTCGATAGCGTGTGTTGTGCGCAATACCGGGTTTTACTAAACAACGGTATATTATTATAATATTATTATGAACTAGCCGTTATGAATATTATTAACTAAATTTTGAATTTTATAACATTATTATTCATCTCACACATTTTATAGAACATGGTATAAGAACAAAATAAATTTTTCGGGTAAAATAAGTATTTTTCAAAAAATGCAGTTTTTCCGCCTTTTGATGGTGCACCCACTTTAAATATAGTTTTTGACATTTTTATAAGTTAAATTTTACAAAATAAAATTCATTTTTTGAATCGGGATATAAAAATTTACATTGGATAAATTTTTGATATTTTTCTGATAACTTTCATATTTTAATGAATAGTAAAAACACGCTTTATTTTAATTAAAAACAACTTTTTTCATCGTAATAACTTATGTGGTTAAATTATAATATTGAATGGTTTTAAAGTATAAATAGAATATATTTTTACCATTTAATATAATTTATGTCATAAGCATTGATTTTACATTGAATTCGTAGGTTAAATCAATTCAATCTTTTGCAATGTTTTAATCAAAAACCCATTTTCATTCAACAACGGGATTAATTTTAATTTAATTTCTGAAACTTCAGTGTATTGAATTTGAAAAAATGGATTCCATATTTGGAATCAGTGGTTCCAAATTATGTTAATAGGCTACTTTTTATTTTTGGGAATCATGAATAGTAACTATGGTAAATTTTATTTACCATAGTTAAAGGTAAATCGGATAATTAAGGGTAAATATAATATTATAAAATTACCCTAACACATGAAAAAATTATATTGGATGGATAAAATTATAACCATATCACCTAAGTGTCGTATTAGATTCATTTTATGGACTTTTGACCATGAAAATAATTTAATTATAATTAAAACCAAAGAAAGTGACAACATGTCACTCTCTTAAATCTTATAAGTATAATAATTTTAATTTAGTGATAAACATCATAAAACTTAGAAAATGAATAGTATACAGAAATCTAATAAAATTATCTACATCATGATAATTTATTTAGAATTTTTAGGGATTAAATAATTATGATTAATGGTGAGACATTAATGATGCAGAAATTATTTATTAAGTGAAAAAATCAGTAATATAGTTTTTATCGAAATACTAATACCCATTAAAAGACCCACAAACCTGAACAAAACTTATTGGAAGTGTATATATACACCTTAATAATCCAATTACCTAATATATAACAGTTTGGAGTCTTATAAAAGTGATTCTGACACTTATATTATTTTATTTTAAATGATGCCAAAGTTGTCACCTTCATAATTTAATAAATATAACAATTTAAAAATTATTATTTTAAGATGATTAATTAGATTAAAAGTATTATTGTGAAATTTAATAGATTTATATTCATCATAGGATTTTATTTTTAATTTTTATGCAACAAATAAGTATATTAAATAATTATACAATAATGCTGTAGTAATTATTTTATTAAGAGATAAACCAAATAAATGGTTTTAAAAATAATAAAATAAATATTATATGAACTATTTAATGTTCTCCACTAATTTTATAGATACATATTACCTTTTATTAATCTATTAAAGATTTTATTTCGAACATATCTTCTGTATATATTTTATTTAAATTCAAATAAATGAATAGTGTCAAAATTGACACTATTGTTATTTTATAAAAATAACATATTATAAAATTGTTTAAAAATCACAAAAATATATAAAAATTATAAATTTAAATTTATATGGTCTAAAATATTATAAAGTATCCAATTATGGAAAATTCACAACAAATAAGTAATTATTTGTTATAATTTAAAATTTAGAATGTTATTACCACAAATAAAATTAAATTGATTAAGTAAGGATAAATCAAGTTGATAATGTTTAAAATAATTTCCTAAGATGTCTAAATTTTATTTTTTGATGAGATTACAACCCTATCTCATCTAATATTCGAATATGAGTCATTTTTGGAGGTTTTTAAGTGGGGTTAGATTTATTATAAATTAATATTTTTAATATTTCCAAAGGTCCCCCTCCCCTCCCTTATAAAAGGGAACCTCCTCCATCTCTTCCTCACACAAATTTGAGCCTTCAATCTCGGCCAAAACCTACCAAATTCTCTTCTACACTTACCTAGAAACATCATAGAGGTCCTATTCTACTTCAAATACCAATCTTAGTGCCCTAAGAAGAGGTTTCAAAGAGGCGTATCGAAGAAGAGGTAATTTCTTCTACCGATTCTTTCAAGCTTATTTCTTCTTCAAATTATTCTTCTTTAGTTGTTTCATTATAAAGTAATAACATCAGTATCACTAATATACTGATATTTTATTATAAATATGAAACAACCCCATTTCACCTTTTATCCATCCTATGGAAAACAAAATAACCGCGCGTGCGTACGTACGGAATATCGTCTCCACGCCGTGGTGTAATCTGTTTTTCCACCAACACCTTACATGGATGGGTATAATGGTGTAAATAATAACTATACATAGTTATTATAACATCATACTGATTCTGATATATTTTATCATCCAATCCAATTCAATTCAATAATTATGGAAACGATATCATCGCTCGTGCATACGTACGGACTACCGTATCCACGACGCGATGAGATTTATTCTCCATGTTAACCATTTAAGAATGATTATAAAGTATATATAAGAAATAATAATGAAGTATATGACATTATAAACCTACTGGATTAATGTGTATATATATATATATGTATGTATGTAATCTACTTAATTCCATTCAACTCAATAAGGAAACGGAAACAACGTTCATGCGTACGTACGACCTACTGTCTCCATGAACGGTGTATTTCTTTCCATTTATCGATCTATTATATATATGTATATTCTGAATATTTATTATATATAAATCATATTTTATATTCTGTAATTAAGTAATCATGATCTAAGTAATCATATGAATAATTACAAGTCAAAACACGGACGACAAATGAAACGATTTTACCCAAAACACTCTTTAACATGGAATTTACAAAAGAACTGGTAATATAAAGTCATAAGTGAACCATATATGATATCATAACAATGAATATGATTATTTAAGAAGTCAATTAAATTACTTAAATCATTATACAGTAGGTTCGTATACATACGAAGCATATCGGACATAAGGTAAGGGATAAATTTTCAATCTCATTTTTTTTATCCGAGATTGATTATACCTAAGTATTTACTGGGGTTACGTTTATCATCCATGACCATGTTTTCTAAAAAAAATTTCATAAAATGTTTACTATTCTTACATGAATGTTTAAAGTTATTTTTACCCTTTATTGACTTTTTACCACATTGTATGGATGGAATCTTTCCTTTGGTTACCATATAAGGTACTTTTTGACTTTTCTGACAAAAGTACGAGGAGAATGTTATTTTTAACTTATAAGGCGTGAATGGATTTTTATGGTTTTATAAATCCTTATTTTCATTAAGCTTCCTAAAAAATATTTCATGACTATTTTCAAAAAAAATCCTTTTCTTTTAAAATTTCTTGACATTTTGTGAAAAGAAAATTATTTTGAAGATGAAAGGATATTTTCCTCAAGAATTCATTTCAAGTGTTTTATCAAAACCATTTTTCAACTAAGATGACATTATTTATTATCTGTATGTTTCAAGTATAATGTCTCTATGATTTACATGGTTTCGCTTTTCTTATTATGAAATGATATCCATTTCTTTTATATGGATTATGTGATGATGGGATGATGTTTATGAAACCCATTTTATTCGTTGGGTTATTATGAATGATGTATATTTATTTTGTGTCATAAGTAATAATGATTTCATTATGAGATGGGTGGGACCTATATCTCCCTCCAATGAATTGGGTAAATATTTATATATCATGAGATAGACATGGTTGTAACGGTAAGTTAATCCGATTCAGTGTTACAGGACTGAAATGAGGAGTGAACTCAATTCAGAAAGGGACTTTGTCCACTAAGATGGTCTTGGCAGCAATGCCTTGGCTACTATGGAAATCATAACATGTGCCTAATGGTTTACACAATTACATGTTTTATTCCCATGCTATTTTATCATTATTGATGTTCCTTTATGTTATATTCCTTTCGTACTTCCAAGATTTATGTCTTTGCTCAAGGTTTTAATGTTTAGATTTCATGTTCAAGTTTTTGCTTTCAAATATTTATGGATTGTTTTATGTTCTCTATGTTTTCCCTTAATGAGCATTTGAGCTCACCCTTTTTATGTTTTATTTTCCCCAGGAAATAAATAAAGGTTTTAGGTAAGGAAAAAAAGGGGAAGATCGTTATGGGAGATGTTGAAGATCTTTCAACATGACTAGTTGTTTATATTCCGAGTTTCCAAAGACACTAAACTACTACGGTCCTTGTGTGTCCTTTTTTTTTGTTATGTATTAATTATTCCGCAAAATTAATGTAATTTACATGTACGTCAAGCTTAGTTTATCTACATGGAGGCTATGGGAGGCTCTACTTCAACATCTTCTTCTTCTTCCTCTCCCATGGGTTTCTAAACCCCTTGTAATCACCCGGGGAGGAATGTGATGTAATCCCGAGCTTCAAAGTTATATCATTTTGAATTATCTTTTTAATTCCAGGTTGTATGTTGTTTTTCCTCATTATCTATTCTTATTTTATTGAGTTATGTACTGGTATGTCATGATCAACTCATATGATCATGTTTGGGGGTACCCATTCATGTGATGTTTCACACACCGTTCACCACTTTCTTTTCCCCCTTTCAATTGCGGTGCTTGAGTGATTCATATTGGTCAATAGAACTAACACAAGAACTATCAAGGCCATGGAAATTTATGTCATGGTATCACAAAGAAATAACATACAAACCTGGACAGCGCATCGAGTTTTTCGTGTGTTGCCTTGGTGAGTTTTGGTTATGAAGTCAAACACAATTCACCCAATCATCGGTGGTGTCCGGTGAATCATTGTGTGATTTCGAATAAACCGTACGAGTTATCATAGTATAAACTCGGTAACATTATAGTTCTAGGTATTACAAACTAGTGATTAAAAGATCATAACCCTATATCATGAAGCGATGAAGGATAAACATCATGTGAGTACCCCGGGTTGATCACACTTAATTAATTCTGTTAGTCTCTACATTGTTTTATCGCTTTCATTTTCTATTTTCATATTTAATCATAAAACCACCAAGTTTTAAAAAACCTCATTCACCTTTTACTTTCATAATCAAAACCCTCCTTTTAAATTAATGATCTAAGTCTCTGTCGAGAGATGACCTAGGGTTGCTGCTATACTGCAGAAATTCTAGTCAAAATTAAACAACTAATTTGACGTGCTCGACAACGTGACCAAATTTTGGTGTCGTTTCCGGGTATCCAAGATCATTTTTTTTCTTTATTTCCTTTTATTTATTTATTTTACTTCTTAATTATTACTCCTTTAAATACCCCACCCCCATTTGATTGTTTTTTATTTGGGTTTTGTCTTTATTTTTTATTGTTTTTGGTGTGTTCTTTATCTCTCTCTCTCTCTCTCTCTCTCTCTTCTTCTCCATATCCCTATATAATTATATAGTATAAAATTATATTCTTATTTCACCCTTCTTTAGTTTTTTTTATCCATCTCAAATAAAAAAAACACAAAAAAAAATCAATCAATCAAACTGGACATCACTGTTGCATGACAAGATCTGGTAAAGAAACACTACTAGAATTTGATCCTGAAATTGAAAAGTCACTTCACACACAAATAAAGGAATCTAGAGAAGGCCAATCAAGTAACATTGAGGAACCCCTTGTGAAACCTCAAGTGTTTCAAAACCAATCAAAAATTGAACCAAATCACCCAGAGATCATGGCTGCAAATAACATAACATTAAAAGAACTGACCACCCCGGATGTGGAGTACCAACCTGCGTACATCCAATATCCTGAGGAAGCGGCCAATTTTGAGCTAAGATCAGGCCTCATCCAGATCCTTCTAAAATTCCATGGTCTTCCTGGTGAGGACCCTCACAAACATCTCAAAGAATTTCACATAGTGTGCTCCACCATGAAACCCCAAAATGTGTCTGAGGACTTAATCAAGTTTAAGGCCTTCCCTTTCTCCCTTGATGGTGTAGCCAAAGATTGGATATACCATTTTCCTTCCACAATTGGGGGCTAGAATGACCTAAAAAAGACTCTTTCTAGATATGTTCTTCCCTACCTCCCGAACTGCTTCAATTAGGAAAGAAATTTGTGGCATTAGGCAGTTACAAGGAGAGACCCTTCATGAATACTGGGAGAGATTCAAAATACTTTTTTCAAGATGCCCCCGCCACCAGATTAGTGAACAACTACTAATCCAATACTTCTATGAGGGACTTATCCCCATGGATCGTGGAATGATTGATGTTTCAGTAGGTGGTTCCCTAGTTGATAAAACTCCTTCTGTCGGTCGTGACTTAATAGCCAGCATGGCTCAAAATTCACAACAATTTGGTACACGAGCTATTGAACCAACTCGAGGAGTTCATGAGCTAAGTCATTAATCCCTAGAACTAAAGGTAGATAATAAACTTGATGATATGCATACCATTCTAAGGCAATTATCTCAAGCACAAGGTAACTTACACTCTCCTCTTGTTCCATTACATTGTGGTATTTGTTCTGATAATACTCATTTTTGTGACCAGTGCCCACAACTTCAGGATTCATCTGAGTCTTTTGCTCCAGTTTTCCCTGGGCATCCATTCCAACAAGTGCCACCGTTCAATCAAGAACCATTCAGGCCAAATCCAAACCTCGAGTGGAAATCACAGCCACAATACCGACAAGGAGGAAACTCAAGCTACCCTAAGTAGAACTGGTATCAACAAGGCCAGGGTATGAAACCTTCTTATCCTTAAACATCTCAAAACAATCCCCCTCCTCCCAAGTCTGAACCATGCCTTGAGGATATAGTGAATAAATTGGCAACCCAGAACCTCCAGTTCCAACAAACCACACAATCAGCTATTCAAGACCTGCGAACTCAAGTGGGGCAATTGGAAAACACCATCGGTGAGCTTAAGATGCAAGGTTATGGACAACTACCATCCCAACCCATTGCCAATCCAAGGGAAAAATGTAATGTATGTGCAGTTACACTTCTTAGTGGTAAAGAAGTTTCTCCTTCTACTGATTCTGCATAGCAGGTATGTCCCCCTCATGAAAACTCTCTTTCCCAACCCTCAAAAACTTCATGTAAAGAAAAACAAGAAAAAAATGGTAATTGAATTGTCATTGATGATTCAAATGAACAATCCATTCCTCTTCCTTTCCCTCAAATACTCTCTAAATCTAAGAAGAATTTTGATAATGAGATTGATAAAGAAATAATGGATACATTTAAAAAAGTTCAAGTTAACATTCCTCTATTGAATGCAGTTAATAAAATCCCTCGATATGAAAAATTTCTTAAAGAGATTTGCACCCATAGAAGGATACTGAAGGGGAATGAGAGAGTCAACTTTGGTAGGAATGTCTCGGCCTTGATTCAACCAGCAATTCCAACCAAATTTAAGTATCCGAGCACATTCACGATACCGTGTACCATAGGGGAGACCTTATTTTCTGATGCTATTCTAGATTTAGGTTCCTCTATTAATGTAATTCCTCACTCCGTGTATACTTCTTTGTAGGTTGGAGAGCTTCAACCAACAGGCATTGTCGTGCAACTTGCCAACCGAAGCACAACACGCCCATCCGGAGTGGTCGAGGATGTCCTCATAAAAGTTAATAATCTCATCTTCCATGCATACTTTTACATTATTAAGATGGAAGATACTCGAACCCAAGGACATTCCCCTCTCATACTTGGGAGGCCATTCCTCAAAACAGCAAAGACGATCATCAACTTTCACAATGGTACGTTTTCCATGGTGTTTGGTGGAGAAAAGGTAATTTTTAACATCCTTGAGGCTATGAAACACCCCATTGAAGAGAACTCCACTCTTCCTATCTATTCGATAGAGGTGCTCTCTAACGACAAACACACAAAAAATTCTATCCTTGACCCATCCTCTGATTTATTTTCCTCTTATTCACCCATGGATGATTTGAGTTTTGGTTCTTCTTTTGAATGTTGTGTGGGTTCAGAAAAATGTAAATTTTGTGCTTTAATTGATGAGTGTGTTTATTCTGAGGTACCCATGACTATCGATAATTCAAGAAATCTCATTTCAATATATTCTCTTTACTTTGAGAATAAACAGGAGTAGATAGATAGTTTTATGGACCTCAATCCCCCTAAATCCACTCCCTCAATACAAAAACCCCCGGTGTTGGAATTAAAACAACTTCCATCAAATTTAAAATATGCCTATCTTGAGGGTATTGACCAATTTCCCGTCATTATTTCCAATAACCTCTCTCCACAACAGGAATCGAAACTGCTCAAACTTTTGAGAGATTGTAAAAAGGTAATAGGATGGACATTGGCTGATATTCCCAGGATTATCCCATCTATTTGTATGCACCATATACTTTTGTATGATGAGGCTGAGCCCGTAAGGCAAGCTCAACACTGGTTGAATCCCGCTCTCCTTGAAGTGGTAAAATTGGAAGTCAGTAAATTACTTACTGTTGGGATCATTTATCCTATATCTGATAGTAAATGGGTTAGACCAGTTCAAATTGTGCCTAAAAAAATAGGAATAACAGTTGTGTTAAATGAAAGGAATGAATTGGTTCCAATGCATGTGCAAAACAGTTGGCGAGTCTGTATTGACTACCGTCGACTAAATCAAGCCACGCGGAAGGACCACTTTCCATTACCTTTCATTGACCAAATGTTAGAACAACTGGCTGGTAAGTCCCATTATTGTTTCCTTGATGGCTATTCGGGTTATTTCTAAATCCATATCATCCCTGATGATCAAGAAAAGACCACATTTACATGTCCATTTGGAACATTTTCATACAGAAGAATTCCTTTTGGCCTATGTAATGCTCCTGGTACTTTTCAGCGATGTATGTTGAGTATTTTTTCTGAGTACCTTGAGAGTTTTATGGAAGTATTTATGGATGATTTCACGGTTTATGGTTCTTCTTTTGATGATGTTTTGGAAAACCTAGGTTATATCCTCCGTCGCTGCATTGAAAAAGATCTTGTTTTAAATTATGAAAAATGTCATTTCATGGTCGAGTGGGGGATAGTTCTTGGGAATATCATTTAAAATAAGGGAATTCAATTTGATAAATCTAAAATTGAATTAATTTCATCCCTTCCATATCCAAAATGTGTTCGTGAGGTGCGGTCTTTCTTGGGTCATGCTTGTTTTTACCGTTGATTCATTAAAGACTTTAATAAGATCGCACTTCCCTTATCTCGGTTATTACAAAAGGATTCTAAATTTGTTTTTGATAAAAATTTTGAGGATTCTTTCAATTCACTAAAAATGAGTCTCACATCACCTCCCATAATCCAACCACCAAGGTGGGATCTCCCCTTCGAGCTTATGTGTGATGCCTCTAACTTTGAAGTTGGGGCAGTTTTATCACAAAGGGTTGAGAAGGCTCCTCATGTCATTGTGTATGCCTCACGTACCCTTGAACCTGCTCAGGTAAACTACACAACCACTGAAAAATAACTCCTTTCTATTGTGTTTGCCTTGGAAAAATTCCATTCATATCTTCTTGGGTCAAAAGTGATTGTGTTCTCTGATCATGATGCCCTTCGTTTCCTCCTAAAGAAACCTGAAGCCAAACCCTGCCTCATTCGATGGATGCTCCTCCTCCAGGAGTTTGACCTTGAGATTAGAGATAAGAGAGGGGTGGAGAATGTGGTATTTGACCACATTAGTATGATTTCTCCACCATTCGACCATCATGTTGACTCACCCATACCCATTGGAGAATTCTTCCCTCATGAGAACCTTTGTGATGTTGGGGACCTTACCCCCCGGTAAGCGGACATTGTGAATTTTCTAGCAACATATAGGGTCCCCACTGATTTTAGCATTTCACAATCCCAGATACTTAAGCATGATTCTCGATGGTACATTTGGGATGACCCATACTTGTGGAGAATTTGTAGTGACCATGTAGTTCGTCGGTGTGTCCCTGACCATGAGTTCACCTCTGTTTTGACCTTCTGCCACACCTTGGCATGTGGGGGCACTTTGGCTCTCAACGTACAAATCGAAAGGTCCTTGACTCAAGACTTTATTGGCCAACATTGTATAGGGATTCCCACAGATTTTTCAAGTCATGTAGTCATTGTCAATTCGTAGGGAATATCTCCAAGAGGAATGAAATGCCCCAATAGCCCATGTTATTTTTTCAGATCTTCGATGCATGGGGAATTGACTTCATGGGGCCTTTTCCAAATTCATTTGGCTTTGTGTACATATTATTGGTTATTGACTATGTATCTAAATGGGTGTAAGCAAAGGCGACCGGGACCGATGACTCTCGAGTGGTTTTTGATTTTATGAGGTCCCAAATTTTCAGTAGGTTTGGTTTACCAAGATTCATCATTAGTGATCTGGGTTCACATTTTTGCAATCGCAACATGAAAAACTTGCTTCGTAATTTTGGGGTTGTTCATAAAGTCTTCACTGCATATCATCCCCAAACTAATGGACAAGCAGAAATTTTAAATTGGGAAGTTAAGTGAATCTTGGAGAAAACAGTACAACCCAATAGGAAATATTGGAGTTTTCACTTGGATGATGCACTTTGGGCATACCGTACTTCTTTTAAAACCCCGATCGGAATGTCACCATATAGGATTGTGTTTGGAAAGGCTTGTCACCTCCCGGTTGAGGTAGAACACCGTGCATATTGGGCCATTAAGCAATGTAATATGAATCTCTCAGATGCAGGTGAGCATAGGAAGTTGCAGATTCAGGAGTTGGAAGAAATTCGACGTGATGCATATGAGAACTCTCAAATCTATAAAGAAAAGACAAAGGCAATACATGATGGGATGATTCATCAGAGGAAATTTCATATTGGTGAGAAGTTCCTCATGTACAATTCCAGGATTAAGCTCCACCCAGGTAAGCTTCGTTCCCGGTGGCTCAGTCCTTATACTGTTACTAATGTTTACCCTTTTGGTGCAATACAGGTTTTGCATGAGTAGAGTGGACGAAGTCTTACCATCAATGGGCCACGACTTAAACACTTCTATGAGGATTTTCCGAAGAATCTAGTGGAGAAAATCCACCTTCTCGATGCATCATACCAATAAAACACACCAGGTTTTATCCTTCCTTCTCACATTCTCAATTATTTTAGTGAGTACACTGCACACTCTAGGTATGGGGGTGGATACATTCCTAGGTTAGATAGGAATTTTCATCGTTTTCTCCTTTTGTTTTCTCTTTTTGGCCTTCTTTATGGTATTTTCATTTTTTTCCCCATCAAAAATTTCGAAGTTCCATGATTTGGCGACCATAAAGGGGGGAAAGTAAAAATACCATAACGAAGGATAAAAAGTATTTTTGTATGAATTTTACATCAAGGGGTGATTTTTAGTGAATTTTTTTTCTGTTAATGATATAAATGGTCGTATCTATGTGAAACCTTTGAGATGATTGATACCTTTGTGTGAGTAGTTTTTGGGAAAACTGTGTCACTAATATCTCCAAATTTTTTGCACCAAACCGCGAAGTGTGATTATTTCTAACTTAATATAAGGTAAATATATGTTGGGTTAATATTTTTCAGCTTTAATTGATATTTCCATACGTTCGTTCCTTATCCGATCTGTTTTATTACTGTACCAGATTGACCTATGCGTGTGTACCTAATGTCCGACTATTGTACGCCCTCAAAAAAAATTGGTTGTGTCTTGAGCGGGTCAAAAACCACTCCTCCTCAACCTTTGATCTTGTTATAACTATTGCAATTAGTGTCGTGAGGAGATCAAACAGGGGTTGAGAGATGAGTGTAAGATTTGTTCCAAATGAAACTTCAAAAAATATATAATAAATGATGGGAGTGATGAAATGTGTGACATATGGGGATATCTAGGTCAGGAGCTTATGGTTTGACTTTTGGGAATGCTTAAGTGAGTGGGTCTTAAAATATGATTGCAAAGGATATAGGGCAGGTTCGGTGGAAAAAATGTTTTAAGATGAAAAATGTTAAAATAACCTATATTTATTGAATAAAAAGTGGAAAGAATAGCATGAAATGGTTTTCACACACACACATGGAGAGTTAGTTTCATGGTTTACTTATAAATTCCTTTATCAATTTGGTATCATGAATCTTTTTGAATTTCGTTATGATATGATTTATGAGACATCTTTTTCTATTTTCACTAGGAATAACTCCTTGGTGTGGTTCGTGCATTGATCACTTTACTTTAAATAAAATTTCCTAAAATGTTGTAATATATAAATATGCAATATTAGGATATGTGACTTTTCCCAGGAGTGCAAATGTTTAGGTGTGGGGGTGTGATCGTACCACGATTCACTATTTTATTCCACCCTTACATTGTTGTTTTAAACTAGTTTTGTAATTAATATTACAAATATATTAATAAATTTCACTTTATGTTTGAATCATTTAATTAATTTTAATCAACATTATAATGGGAAATGTTACTTGTTTTTATTATTTCAAGGTAGGTGGAGGTGATTTTAAGGGCCCTTGATGAAGTGGAAGAAAAATGGGCCAAAATTGCATGGATCCATGGACATCTATCCACTTTTTTTCATTTTACACGAAATCAGTGCTTCCGAATGGGCTTAAATTTTTTGGACCTTTCCAAAATATAATAGGCTAAATTTCTTATTAAGGATCCCAATCATGATTCGGATTCTATGGGGCCCATTCGAAATGATCTGTCTAAGCCACCGAATATGGACCAAGTCAAATGCGGTGTTCTGTATTTTATCAATATTCTGAGCTGTAGTTGTCCAATTGGCACCAAACTTTCGGTGGATACATTAAATAGGTAGGGATAAAACTTTTCTATTTTCTCAAAATCGAGATAAGACTGTCTGAAGTCCAAAATGTGTGTTACAAGTGGATTGAATAAATCTGTGTGCCTAAAACCACCTTCCAATTTTCCAATAAAATGACACCTTGTGCTCCCCATTTGAAAGTTCAGACAGGAGGCAAGGTGCTACCATTTTTTAGTCCCCAAGGAGTCTTCTCAACATCCCTAGAAGTTCTGGAGGCTATGGGAGGTGCTACTTCAACATCTTCTTCTTCTTCCTCTCCCATGGGTTTCTAAACCCCTTGTGATCACCCGAGGAGGAATGTGATGTAATCCCGAGCTTCAAAGTTGTATTATTTTGAATGATCTTTTTAATTATAGGTTGTATGTTTTTTTTCCTCGTAATATATTCTTATTTTATTGATTTATGTACTGGTATTTCATGCTCAACTCATATGATCATGTTTTGGGGTACCCATTCATGTGATGTTTCACACACCGTTCACCACTTTCTTTTCCCCCTTTCAATTTCGGTGCTTGAGTGATTAATATTGGTCAATAGAACTCACAAAAGAAATATCAAGGCCATGTAAATTTATGTCATGGTATCACAAAGAAATAACATACAAACATGGACAGATCATCGAGTTTTTTGTGTGTTTCCTTGGTGATTTTTGGTTATGAAGTCAAACACAATTCACCCAATCATCGGTGGTGTCCGGTGAATCATTGTTTGTTTTCGACTAAACCCTAGGAGGTGTCCTAGTATAAACTCAGTAACATTCTATTTCTTGGTGTTACAAACCAGGGATTAAAAGATCATAACCCTATATCATGAAGCAATGAAGGATAAACATCATGTGAGTACCCCGGGTTGATCACACTTAATTAATTATGTTAATCTCTACATTATTTTATCGCTTTCATTTTCTATTTTCATCTTTAATCATAAAACCCCCAAGTTTTACAAAACCTCATTCAAATTTTACTTTCATAATCAAAACCCTCTTTTTAAATTAATGATCTAAGGCTCCGTCGAGAGATGACCTAGGGTTTCTGCTATACTGCAGAAATTCTAGTCAAAATTAAACAACTAATTTGACGCGCTCTACAACGCGATCACATATTTAAAAAAGAATAATTACATAAACTTGCACTTAATAAAACTCTGAGGATATATAGGTCTAGTGTCTTGGGAAATTATTAACATTACATGACAACTTAAGACATAAAATACAACATCTTTATTGAAAACTTCTTTTACATGACCACAACATTCCTTCATAATTAGCATTGCATGGGATAACCTGAGGACATACATAAAAAAAAGGTGAGATATAAAGCCCAGTAAGGGAGTAAAAAGGGAATAAAATTAAGAATACAATACATTCTAGTAAATAGTAATATCAATGGATTATAATATAAACATGAACATAAATGCATGATATAGAATCATTATCATAACATGGAGATGTGGCAAAAACATTTGACATGATATTAGCATGAGCCAAGGATCATTGCACATGGATCATGAGTAAAAGGGGTATCTCATCATTTATAAATAAATTGGAAAGTAATGTGGTCATTTAACATAATATCCCAACATATGTAATGGAATTTAGATGCATAATATAAAAGAATGTCTTGAATGTAAATGAGGAGAGAGAAATCCCTTATGGAATTTCGGCATGGTAACGGGTATACAAGGGTGGAATAAATAAGATATAAAGGGGTATATCATCATTAAAACATAAGTAGGGAAGTGTAGGGGATGTTTTAAATCATACCCCAATATTTTTAATTTAAAATAAAATGGCATTACAATATAAAGAAACTTGGACATAAATAAGGTAGGAAGGAAAGTGAGGATCCCTCACATGGAAGTGTGTGACTTCAAGAGCCTGAGGAGGGTCTTATTGAGAGCTTGGGGTTCATTGAGAGGATTATAGAGATAGTAGGTCAGATAATGGATGTTCTAAAAGGTTTCTTAGTGAATATAAGTGGGATCTTGGGTGGGTTTATATAGGGAAAGAGAGGGGAATTCTTTAATATTTCCCAAACTTAGGTTTTGGAATCTATATAATTAAATATTCAAAACTACAAATAAACCAATGGTTTTTACCCATGGTTTGTGCCAAAAGGGGGTGGAAAACATTATTTTATAAGGCCAACGGACGAAATTATTAAAATATTAAGCTTTCTTATGTGGAGGTGAGTCACACTCTCAAGGAAATCATTTTAAAAAGTTAAAATATTTTATAAGTCTTGGAGGATCCACTAAGGAACCATAAAATTAATAAAAAAAAAATATAAAATCACATTAGTTTAAAGGTAAAACATATATTGTCTGAATATACCTTTTATATTATTTCATTTCACCACTATTGGGTCATTATGATGTCATAAACACAATATATATTTAAACAGTATTTAATTTTTACCCAAAAATATTGACTATCTCAGAAAATTATGAAAAATTCAACTTTAGATAATTTTGACATCTTGAATAAAAATAATAATATTAATTTTACCTAAATAATTTTATAAATATGTGAATTTTTAATTTTAAAATAAAAAAAGAAATTTATCAAAAATTCATGGGTTTTAACAAAAATAGCTTTGAAACCTTAATAAAAATAACAATTGTATTCATAAAAATTATACAATAATTTATATTTTATAAAAATTAATTTAGTAATAATATTTTATTAAAATATCATTTAATTAAAAAATCCATTAATTCATCGAAATATATTTCTTAATTGAATTTAAATATTAACTAAAAAGACTATTTCTGCTTTAAAAACCATTTAGAAAGTAACAATAATAAAATGAATGTATATTATTTATACAAAAATAAGGCACGTAATAATAGTGCTAGGGTCTTGTTACATAGCCCCTTATAACACCCACATAAAACCTAAGGGTAAGGTGTGTGATGGTGAAAGACTCTTGGGGCGGCTCGGATAACATCGCCTAGGTGGTAATCTCTATTAACTTCTACTCCACCCGTAGGCGGTTCCGTTCAAGATTAACATGTTGAAGCTCATCTTGGGCTTGATCAAGAGATAATACCAATGATGCTACCTCCTTTAAAATCTCGGAAAAATGGGCTTTGTATGGATCAATTCTACTATATGAGGTCATCGCTTCCTTTGTCTGAGTAAATTGGATTTGTTAAATCCCTATATTTATACTAATCATGTGATCACTATTCGACGACTATATTAGAAATGGTAACAATTATTAACAGTATTTTGAAATCCAAAAACATAAAACCAAATAATTTTATTTGGTTTATATAACCATTTTACATAATAATATATTATAATTAGATCAAGAGGAATTTTTATTAATAAAGGTTTAGGTCATTACATTTATAGATGAACCCTACCCATGTTGATCACCTTGTGCTGATAACCAAATGTTTTGGGGGTATTTTAACCAACATCCTAGTGGTGAGGATGGATGGATGGCCACCCACTATTCACCACTCCCTCTTCTAAGTGACGATAACATGAACAGGCTATTATGTCTTGAAGTCAAAAGTGCACTATTGAGATGTTTGATGAGATGATGAGATGGATTGTGGTGGGGGATATGAATGGATAGAGGAGGACATGAGTTAGATGTTCTTGACATTCAAAATACCCTAATAATATAGTTATATTGATGTGATGTGATGGACCAGGTGTCTACGGGAAGGATGTGTTATGATGTAATGTGATAGCCTAAGTTTCTCTCAGAAAGTTGTTATACATGAAAGGTGGGAGTTCCATGATATATTTCATTGGCGTTTGAGGGTGTCTAATCAGTGGGAAAGCGATGTGGGGTGCCCTTATTGATGTTCTTCTTATTATGTTATTATACTTGGATGCATTATTTGTTGAGCCTGCCTTGGTGATGATGGGATTGGTTAGTAGGCCCACATAAGTGTTGTTGGTTCTACTGCTTTCATGGGTGCATTAGTATAGAATTTTTTACATGTGCATGGGAGACTTTAGGTATGATTGTAACGCCCCAACCCCAGAAGCCTAGAGTCGGTGCATTATTATGTTTCATTGGAAAGATCATAAAAGATCAAGTCTTGAAAGACCGATTAGTTTAGTAGCCTTGGAAGTACTAGATACATTCATATGGTTTACATTACATCATAAAATGGAAAACTACAACAAAATTGTTTCCATAGACAACACTGATATCTCATAGACAATCCATGCAGGTCAGTCATAATATACTTCCTCACATCCTAGGAAAAATAAAACATAGAAAGGGGTGAGCTCAGATGCTCAGTAAGGATAACAATATAGCGAAAACTTTCATAAATAAGCATAAACATTTAAGGAAATATATAAAACTAAAACAAAAGCCTTTTCAACATAAAATTCATCATAATATGGAAAATATAAATCAAAATAATTCCATTTACTTACTCACATGGATATTCTACTAGTCGAATAATCACATGAAATATCAATAGCAACTTTCCTAATGATGGAATGCATAATTCCAGACTTCATAACCACATGGTCAAGGCCTTGTGCCTAGATAACAAATAAGATTTTTTCAAGGCCTTGTGCCAAGACACTATGTTGTCTTATGAGACCTACCGATGCATCAAGGAGCTGTAGCGGGCTCCACCCGTCACTTACTAAGTCCAATGCATTCCTTATTAGAAAAGTTTGAAATATAACATAAACATTCGTATTAAAACTAGCATAAAAAATGTCAATACTTTCTCCATAAACCAAGAATGGTAGAAAAATAACACATCCATAGTAAAAAATATCACAAAATGGAATATTTTTGTCAGAATAAATCAAATTCAAACAATATTAAAATCCATTAAAGGATGTTGAAATAGATGAAATAAAAACTGTTTGAGAGAAATATATCATTCTTTTTTTGAAATCATTTAAATTTACATAATTATAAAAGAAAACATTTATTTTTAAAATATCCTTATAATATTGTAAGGGAAGCTCTGATGATGTTATAATGGTGGAATATAGCCTCACCCGTCGTATAAGTTAAAAAAACATTCTTAGCTTAATTTTGTTGAAAATGTCATAAAGTAACTTGTTTGTAAAACAACAGAAAGATTCCCTTCAAAACGTATAAGGTCAAATAAGGGTATAAATTACTTTAACCCATAGTATAGTAAGTAGTAAAAAAAATTTGGAACAAATTTATAAGAAAACACAGATGTGTATGATAAAGAGGTCCCAGTAGATAATTACATATAAACAACCTTGAATAATGAAGAGGTTGTAGAATTAACCCTTACCTTGTACTTTTCCTTGATCAAGGGTAGGTTCACCTCCTGTATAATGGTGAAATAATTGTTATTAAATTATAAAATAACCATATACATTAATATGATATCATATATGATCTTTTAATATTGCTTTGTTAATGATATTTCATTAGTATCATCATTTCGGATGTTAACTGATTCGTTTCCCTTTATATGATTTGTTAAGTAAGTAATGTTTGTTATGGGTAGGATGTATCTTATTCATATTCAGAATGATATTAAGTCTTTAAACATTATTTTTAATCATCAAATGAAAATTATTCTTGAATGGATGTGATAGGGAATGAATCTCATCGCATTCGTGGAGACGGTAATCTGTACGTACGCACGAGCGACAATATCATTCTTTTGATATTAAAATTGTATATAATTGGATGTTATATCATATATAAAGACTAATTATAATATTATATTTATTATTTACATCATTTATACTCATTATTAAACCCATCCAAATGATTAAGTGTTTGAATAACAAACTACACCACGACGTGGAGACGGTAATCCGTACGTACGCACGTATAGTGACTTTGTCCTTTATAGGATGGATAGAATAATGAATATAATTGTACAATTTTTATAATAAAATCAAATTATATAGAATATACTGGATTTATTATTTTATAATGGAAACAATAAATAAAAAGGAAGTGGAAGAAGAAAATAACTTGAAAGAGGTGATGAAATATTTACCTCTTCTTCTGGTTCATCCTTTTGATTTGATAAAAAGTGCTCCTTAGGTTGGATTTAGGACAAAAGCAAGGCCTCTAGGATGAATTTAATATAGTTGGAAGGATATTTTGATAGGTTTTGGATGATCCAAATGGCTTTTAAGGTGTGAATCTGAGGGAAGGTGAAGTGTCCTTTTATAAGAGGGGTGAGGGGCACCTTAGGAAAAGATTAAAATATTATTTTATAATAAAATAATTTTCGGTTTATAATGGCTCAAAAATTAATTATTTAAATGATAAGGTTGGTATGGGTCGAAAATCTCTCAAAAAATTGGTTTTAGATAGTTTTGGGTAACTAAATTAACCTTATCTTTTAGATTTAACTCTTAGTTAAATAGTTTGACATTTACCATGTCTCTTTGTATTTTTATATTATATGGTTAATAAACTTACTATAAACTTTTAATAGAACCCTAAGTGGTTCATTAATGATACACCTATAATTACATATGCCTTTTGGCCGAACCTTAGATTTTTTGGATTAGTATATCAACCAATAATATTGTATTTGTTTTAAAAACTCATTTATGTCAATTTTGAGATTATTTAGTAATTGATTTTTGTTAAAGTCCTAACAACATTATTACTTAGAAATAAATACATTTAATCAACCCTAACATGTCATATTAACCTATAAAATTAGTTTAATTCATTAAAAATCTAAAATTAGATTTATTTGGATATTTATATTATCAATTATTTTAATCTTTCATTAATATGGTAATTATTGCATCATCATTGTGTCATAAATAAATTTAATTATTTAATGTATAAAAATTATAAATAAAATACCATTATGTAGGAAATATTTTTATATTTCTAATTAATATTTATAGTCGAATTTATATTGTGTGTAACCCTATATTAAAAATTATTTAGTTATTAAACTTTGAATTTTAACTCTTTTAACTCTTCTTTAAATAAAATAATAATAAATGTCCTAATCTAATCCAAGTGGATCAAAGAGGTTCATATTTTATTCCTAAGGTTTTTTTGGTCTAATTATATTTATCCAATATAATTAGTACATGTTTTAGGGTAATAATAATATCATTTTTACCCTTAATTACTCTATTTACTTTCAATCGTGGTAAATATAAGTAAAAAGTTAATATTCACCAAAAATTATTTTCATCTTATTGAACCACATTTTATTTACTGATATCAACCATTTCTCTTGGATTTTTGAAATTCAACTCACATAATAGGTAAACTTAAGTTTTATACAAATTTGGAAATGCTCCTAGGAGGTGGGTAAAAGACGGTAAAAAGTTCGATAAAATTTTATATATCTAAACTCATTATAAAATAACTCCAATTAATTACATTGAACCTATATAGTTATTATATATATATTTTGACCAAAAATAAATTTAAATAAAATAAATAATTATTTAAATAAAAAGTCAGTTTTAAACAATAACTTAGTGTTTTTCACTATTCATCAAAATTGAATGTTTTCAGAAAAATACCAAAAATTCACCCTATGATAATTTCGATATTATGAATCCAAAAATGAAGTCCATTTTGAAAGATAAAATTTATAAAATTTCAAAAAGTGTGTATTACTATTCATAATGGCTAGTTTGATTGGTCGCGGTGTGTTAGAATCTCGAAGTTGCGTACAATGCAAGTTATTGCATTATTCAAAGGGAAACATAATGTGGAAGCTTGGGGTGTTACATTATTACCTCCTTGAAAGAATTTAACCCTTGAAATTTCTAGAATATTACTGCATAAAAAGATTCAGTTGGTTCTTCATCATAAGTTCCTCAGGTTCCCACGTTTCCTCTTCTATCTTATGGTTTCTCCATAAAGATTTTACCAGACAAGTCATCCGGTTTCTCTGCACTTGTTCTCTGGTATCAATAATTTTTTCAGGCTTTTCACAATAAGACAGATCAGGTTCCTGTTCAATTTCCTCATTGGGGAGTACATGCGTTGGGTGAGGCATGTATTTTCTCAATAGTGATACATGGAATACATCGTGAACTTTGGAGAGACATGGCGGCATTTCCAACCAGTAAGCTATATCCCCAATTCAATCTAGAATTTTCAAAGGTCCTATGTACCTAGGACTTAGTTTACTCTTCTTACCGAATTGTATAACTCCCTTCCATGGAGATACCCTTAAGAAAACATGATCTCCTACCTAAAATTCCAAATCCTTCCTTTGATTATTGGCACAGTTCTTATGCCTACTTTGTGCTATTTTGATGTGGGTTTGGATAACCTTCACCTTTTCTATCATTTCCTCAACAAGTTATAGGACTACAAGTTTTCTTTCACCAACATCATCCCAACAAGTTGGTGTGTGACATCTCTTTCCATATAACGCTTCATATGGTGCCATCTGAATACTTGAATGGAAGCTATTGTTATACGAAAATTCTACCAAAGGTAAATATTGATCCCACATACCTTGAAAGTCAAGTGAGCATGATCTCAACATGTCTTATAAGGTTTGAATAGTCTGTTCTGATTATACATCAGTTTGAGGGTAGTAGCCACTGCTCAAACGAAGTTCAGTATCTAGGGCTTTCTGAAGACTTTTCCATAATCTTGATGTAAAACATGGATCGTGATCAGAAACAATCGATAGAGGTACTCCATGAAGTCTCACAATATCATTAATATATAGTCTTGCTAGATGTTAAAGTGTTAAATCTTCTCTTATAGCAAAAAAATGTGCTGACTTGGAAAGATGATCAACAATGACCCATATTGCATCATTCCTTCTAGGATTCTTTGGTATTACCATGAAAAATTCCATCATCATATTATCCCATTTACACTCAGTTATGTGAAGTGTTTTCATGAATCCCCCTGGATATTTCCTTCCAGCTTTCAATTTTTGACAAACCATACATCTTGACACAAAATCAGCAATCTCCCTATTCATGTGGTCCCACCAAAGATGTTCCTTCAAATCTCTATACATATTAGTGTCACCATGGTGTATAGATAAATTGGATCAATGAGCATCATCTAACTATTCTTTTTTTAGGTCGGGTATGTTAGGAACACAATGTATCTTCCTAAATTTCAAAATTCCATCTTCATATATGAAGTCACTCAATCTCCCATCATTCACAGCATTAATTTTCTTTTGAAACTCCTCATCATCAGCCTGAGAACTTTTTATCCTTTCTAGTAAAGATGGTTTGGAAACCATTTGAAAAAGTATTGATGTTTCACATTCCATGATTATTTCCATATCCTTTTTCACTATATCCATTAAAATAGGATCCCTTTAAACTCTCATCTTGTTCAAAAATCCATGATCCTTTCTGCTCAAAGCATATTCCACCTTATTTTCCTTACTCTGGTGGTAGTGTATTATGCAATCATAATCCTTGAGTAGTTCAATCCATCTACTTTACCTCATGTTGAGCTCTTTCCATGAGAAAATATAATTTAAACTCTTGCGATCGGTATATATATCACATTTTTACCATAGAGATAATGTCTCCATATCTTCAAAGCAAAGATTATAGCTTCTAACTCAAGATCATGAGTAGGATAGTTTTTCTCATGAACTTTTAGTTGTCGTGATGCATAGGCAATAACTCTATCATTCTGCATGAGGACACAACCAATTATTTTCTTTGAAGCATCACTATAAATAGAAAACCCATCATTCCCTG
Organism: Viscum album; assembly: GCA_963277665.1. Taxonomy (NCBI): domain Eukaryota; kingdom Viridiplantae; phylum Streptophyta; class Magnoliopsida; order Santalales; family Viscaceae; genus Viscum; species Viscum album. The sequence goes on along the minus strand of OY728123.1, from coordinate 1,963,209,815 downwards.
ATGGTAGAGTCAAGATAGGAGCATTGACTAATCTTCTCTTCAATTATTCAAAATATTCTTCACACTCTTTTTTCAAAACAAATTTAACCCCTTTATGTGTGATATTTGTTAATGGGTTATCCAACAGGGAAACTTTATGGAAGAAATTTCAATAATAACTTGTTAACCCAATAAAAATGTGTACCTCAATTATACTCATCGGTTCTGTCCATTCATGGACTTCCTTGGTCTTTGAAGGATCAATAGAGATTCTATCCTTAGAGACAATATGTCTAAGAAAAAAAATATCCTAAATCCATAATTCACACTTGTTAAATTTCCCATATAATTTATTTATTCTAAGAGTCTTTAGAATAATGCACAAGTGATTTTCATGATCTTCATAGATTTTGGATTATACCAAGATTTCATCAATAAATACCACTACAAAGTCATCATGATATTCCTTGAAAAATCTATTCATTAGATCCATGAAGACAGAGGGTGCATTATTCAATGAAAAAGGCATTACTATAAACTCATAATGCCCATACCTGGTTTGAAATGTTATTTTCAGAATGTCTTCCTTTTTCACACACAACTGATGATATCCATATCGAAGGTCAATTTTGAAAAATATTGTGCTCCATGAATTTGGTCAAATAAATCATCAATGCGAGGTAGGGGATACTTGTTCTTTATTTTTATAGCATTGATCTCCCTGTAGTCAATGCACAACATCATAGATCCATATTTCTTAATAAAAAAAGAATAGGGGCTCCCCATAGAAAAACACTAGGGTGAATAAATCCCTTATTACTCAATTCCTCTAGTTGTTTCTTTAGTTCCACTAATTCCACAGTGGTCATTCTATAAGGGGTCTTCGATATGGGCCTTAAACTAGGAATTAATTCAATGTAAAACTCAATTTCACATTTGGAGGATGTCCAGGTAAATCTTCTGGAAACACATCAACATATTTTTGCACAATAGGTACATCCTCTATTTGAACATTCCTTTCCTCACCCGCAATTATTTCATTCTCTTCCTCTCCAATAATTGAATTTAGTTGAGCTACTGGGGGTGGATCTAGATAAGAATTATTTGGTGACATTTCTTCTCTAAAAATAAGGTACTCCTTGTCATCATCGAGAATTGTAACCTCCTTCTTACTATAAATTTTCACATCATGGTCTGAAATCCAATCCATACTAAGGATTAAATCAAATTCAATCATGGGTATAAAGATGATATTAGCAGATAAAGAAAATTTATATACCCTAATAGGACCTGATTCCCAAAACTTTTTGCAATGATACTTCCCTTAGGTGTTTTGACTGATAAATCCCTTGTTAAGTCAAATTGAAAATATCTAATTTTCATAGAAAACTGGGAAGATATGAAACAATGCAATGATCTAGAATCAAATAAAGCATTTTCTAAACTTGAGGAAACCATTAAATTACCTACCACCACGTCTTTTGGAGCTTCAACCTTAGCAGTAGTAATAGAATAAGCTTGGCCTTGATCCCTTGGCCTTTTATGAGGTAAGTTTCCTTGGAGCTTAGGAAATTTATTTTCACAATTCCCCCTTTCTCTACAATTTTAGTATTCAACATTGTCATCCTCTTTCTTTCCCTTCCAATCACGAGCTTGGTGGCCTTTTTCACCACACTTGTAACAAACTCTCATTCCCTTCAGGCAAGTACTAGGGTGTTTCTTCCCACATTTACTATAGGATGGATATTCAACTATTCCATTCATCCCCTTATTTCTATTTCCATAGTGTTTAGAAGATCTCTTCTTATCTTGCTTTATTTTAAAGTCATAAGCCTTAGAGAATTCCTTTTCTGTCTTGATAGCACATGAGACAATATCTTCATATGAAAAGAAGGATTGTGAGACTAATGCTCACAAGAAATTGTTTTTAACCCAACAAAGAATTGATCAATCTTACTCCATGGGTTACGTATATAATCTGTTGCATGCCTTGATAACCTTGTAAAGTTATCCTCATACTTTGTGGAATTCTCATCCTCCTTTTTCCTCAGACTCAGAAATAGTCTTTCCATATCCGCTTGATGGTCATGAAGAAAGTATTTTTCTAAGAAAATATTGTTAAACTCCCTCCATTCCATATTTTACACTTCATAATCTTCCATTGTGTTTTGAATCAATGACCACCATTGATCTGCATCTTTCGTGAGGAGATAAACTACCATGATAACTTTTTCCCTTTCGCTACTCCCCAAAGTGTGGAATATTTTCTCTAAGAAATTTATCCATTGCTAAACTACTGATGGATTTGTACTCCCATTGAATGTTGGTGGTTGTTGCCTCATGAAGCCGTATAACATTGGTCCTCCACGTTGTGGATCAGGGTGCTCCATATGGGTAAGGTTATTATTCATAACATGAGTGAGTTGTCCCAATATGGTGATAAGCTGATCAGCACCAGTTTCTTCACCAACTCCACTATAATTATCCAGAGTATGAGGTAAATACCTACATGGATTACATGCATTGGTATGGTTTTCATTCCTTCCACTAGGAACCATTTCTAAACAACGGAATATACTAGATTAGTTTATGAATCACAATACATAATTCCAAACTTGTAAAACAGTTAACATAAATTGAAAAGTTTATGGATATAATCCATAATCATAAAAATGTTTTCTTTGAGAAAGTATATACTCATAAACCCTTCATAATTGTTTGTAAAGAAAATTATAATTATTTTAAGCATATCCCCCGGGAGTGTCATAACCAATAGTGCAGTAAGGCCCATTGTCGTGCACCAGTTCTCATTTGAGCCTATCTCAAAGCGGTGTTTTCGAGTTTTATCCCTAGGTACATTTGTGCCAAAGATGCCTCTACCTGCTCGTATCCAAACAAGGATATATTTCTTTGGAAAACTCACAAAATCTCTATAATACTAAAATTCTAGAAAGTTATTCTATACTAATCCTCAAATTCTATCTTAGGATAATGTGTTCTAATCATAGTTTTTCTAAATCTAGCTTCCAAGGTTTGTACTAAACTTCCTCTGATAACAACTATAACGCCCTGACCCTAGAAGCCCAGAGTCGGGGCATTATTACATAACATTGTCATGATCACAAAATATCAAGTCTCGAAAGACCGATTAGTTTAGTAGCCTTGGAAATACTAGATACATTCATAAGGTTTAAATTACATCATAAAATAGAAAACTAAAACAACATTGTTTCCATATACAACACCGATATCCCATAGACTATCCATGAAATTCAGTCATAATATACTTCTTCGCATCCTGGGAAAAATAAAACATAGAAAGGGGTGAGCTCAGATTCTCTTTAAGGATAAAAATATAGCGGAAACTTTCATAAATAGGCATAAACATTTAAGGCAATGTATAAAACTAAAACAAAATCCTTTTCAACATAAACTTCATCATATTATGGAAAATATAAATCAAAATAATTCCATTTACTTACTCACATGTATATTCTACTATTCTAATAATCACATGAAATATCAATAGCCACTTTCATAATGATGGAATGCATAATTCTAGACTTCATAACCACATAGTCAAGGCCTTGTGCCAAGTCTAAAAATAATATTTTGTCAAGGCCTTGTGCCAAGACAATAGTTTGTCTCATGATACCTACCGATGCATCGAGGAGATATAGCGGGCTCCACCCATCACTTACTAAGTACAATTCATTCCTCATATGAAAATTTTGAGATATAACATAAACATTTGTATTAAAACTATCTTACGAAATGTCAATACTTTATCCATAAACCATGAATGGTAGAAAAATAACACATCCACAGTGAAATAGATCACAAAACCTTCAATAAAAAATGGAAGATTTGTATCATAATAAATCAACTTCAAACAAGATTAAAATCCATTAAAGGATGTTGACATAGATGAAATCAAAATTGTTTGAGAGAAATATCTCATTCTTTTTTTGAAATCATTTAAAGTTACATAATTATAAAAGAAAACATTTATTTTGAAAATATTCTTATAATATTGTAATGTAAGCTTCGACGATGTTATAATGGCAGAATATATCCACACCCGTTGTATAAGTTAAAAAAACATTCTTACCTTAATTTTGTCGAAAAGGTCATAAAGTAACTTGTTTGGAAAAGGACAAAAAGATTCCTTTCAAAATGTATAAGTTCAAATAAGGGTATAAATTAATGTAACCCATATTCTATTAAGTATTAAAAAAAATTGGAATACATTTTTAGGAAAACATGGATGTGGATGATAAAGAGGTCCCAGTAGATAATTACATATAAACAACCTTGAATAATGAAGAGGTTTTAGAATTAACCCTTACCTTGTACTTTTCCTTGGTAGAGGGTAGGTTAACATCATGTATAATGGTGAAATAATTGTTATTAAATTATAAAATAACCATATAAATTAATATGATATCATATATTATCTTCTAATATTTCTTTGTTAATGATATTTCAGTAGTATCATCGTTTCAGATGTTAACTGATTCTTTTTCCTTTATATGATTTGTTATGTAAGTAATGTTTGTTATGGATAGGATGTATATTATTAATATTAATAATTATATTAATTTTTTAAACATTATTTTTAATCATCAAATGAAAATTAGTCTTGAATAGATACGATAGTGAATGAATCTCATCGTGATCGTGGAGACGGTAATCTGTACGTATGCACGAGCGACAATATCATTCTTTTGATATTAAAATAGTCTATAATTGGATGGTATATCATATATACAGAATCATTATCATGTTATATTAATTATTTAAATCATTTATACTCATTATTATACCCATCCAAATGATGAAATGTTTGAATAACAAACTACACCACGACGTGGAGACGGTAATTCGTACGTACGCACGTATAGTGACTTTGTCATTTATAGGATGGATAGAATAATTAATATGGTTGTAAAATTTTTATAATAACATCACAGTATATATAAGATACTGGATTTATTATTTTATAATGTAAAAAACAAAGAAATGGGAAGTGGAAGAAGAAAATAACTTCAAAGAGGTGATGAAATATTTTCCTCTTCTTCGGGTTCTTCCTTTTGATTGGATCAAAAGGGCTCCTTAGGTTAGATTTATGACTAAATAAATGCCTCTAGGATGAAGGGAGGACAGTTGGGGTGTTATTTGGGCAGGGTTTGGCCGAGCCAAATGACTTTGAAGGTGTGAATTTGGGGGAAGGTGAAGTGCCCTTTTATAAGAGGGGTGAGGGGCACCTTAGGAAAAGATTGAAATATTATTTTCTAATAAAATCATTTTCAGTTTATAATGGCTCAAAAATAAATTATTTAAATTATAATGTGGGTATGGGTCGAAAACCTCTCAACCGATATGTTTGGGTCACTATATTAACCTTATCTTTTAGATTTAACTCTTAGTTAAATAGTTTTACATTTACCATGTCTCTTTGTATTTTTATATTATACAGTTAATAAACTTACTATAAAATTCCAAGAGAACCCCAAGTGGTTCATTAATGATAAAAAAAATATAAATAAAATACCATTATGTAGGAAATATTTTTATCTTTCTAATGAATATTTATAGTTGAATTTATATTGTGTGTATCCATATATTAAAAATGATTTAGTTATTAAACTTTGAATTTTAACTCTTTTAACTCTTCTTTAAATAAAATAATAATAAATGTCCTAATCTAATCTAAATGAACCAAAGAGGTTCATATTTTATTTATAAGGTTGTTTTTGGTCGAATTATACTTATCCAATAGAATTAGGACATGTTTTAGGGTAATAATAATATCATTTTTATCCTTAATTACCCTATTTACTTTTAACCGTGGTAAATAGAAGTAAAAGTTACTATTCACCAAAAATTATTTTCATCTTATTGAACCAAATTTTACTTACTAATATCAACCGTGTCTCTCAGATTTTTGAAATTCAAATCACAGAAGCGGTAAAATTAATTTTTATACAAATTTGGAAATGCTCCTAGGAGGTGGGTAAAAGACGGTAAAAAGTTCGATAAAATTTTATATATCTAAACTCATTATAAAATGACTCCAATGAATTACATTGAACATATATAGGTATTATCTATCTATTTTGACCTAAAATTAATTTAAATAAAATAAATAATTATTTAAATAAAAATTCGGTTTTAAACAATAACTCATTGTTTTCACTATTCATCAAAAATTGAAAGTTTTCATAAAGATACCAAAAATTCACCCTAAGCTAATTTCGATATTCTGAATCCAAAAAGGAAGTCCATTTTGAAAGATAAAATTTATAAAATTTCAAAAAGTGGGTATTACTATTAATAACAGCTAGTTTGATTGGTCGTGGTGTGTTAGAATCTCAAAGTTGCGTACAATGCAAGCTATTGCATTATTCAAAGGGAAGCGTACTATGGAAGCTTGGGGTGTTATAATTATCCTACTAAGTATACTTTTATTCTCACCCTAAATATATAAAAACTATTTTTAGGTTTATTGTAGGGCTTCATGGACCATTCTGGACATTTCTATCTTGGGATTTGGAATTATTATGACGCTACCTTAGCTTTTCTTTTAGGTATTTATTTTAATATTTTTTTATTTTTTTTTGTTATATAGGAATTGTGGGATGGTTTTGGTTTTATTTTTATATTATTTAATGGATTTTCTTTTAGTTTATTTATCCTATCTCTCGGTACTATTATTATAGGAGGTAATGCCTCCCATTTATGATATTTTTATACCCTTGATACTAGTCATTGACTCGGGGCCTACTATTGGTGATACTTAGGGGGTTATTATCTCTATTCCTTCATTTTTGACTTGGGAGGGGTAAATTTAGAGGGAGGGGTTCATGAAGACTTCAAATATGATTTATTCATTGATGAAAAAATCCAACATAATGGACTATATCTACTTCAGTCTTCTTTAAAACAAACTCTCTCCAACCATGGGTTCAAAAATCAACCCCCTTCAGATTTTTTTAGTGACCAAGGATCATAAATCACCTTAAAAATTATCTTATTTAGTAATGGATAAAAATAAAATATTTTTAAGCCTACTTGAGCAAACTCTATTTATAAAATGAGAATATTGAATAATAATATCATATTTTTTGAAAAATAATGATTTTTATTCACCCTATTCATGCTCAGATTCTCTTCATTCAAACTCATCAAATCCAATAAAAAACAAGTTCTTGTATATACTTCAACAGAATTGTTATAACATTTCACTCATGAATAGGATGAAAACATAGCTTACCCCTTATACTCCCCATAATTACATTCTCCCCTAGGATGACTAAAACACATATCTCTATAATTACACCCAAGTGTTTTCCCATATTTGAAAATAAATATAATAAATGTCTAAGGTAATAAACATAAAAACAAAATTATGTTTTCATTTATCCCCCTTTAAAAACAAATTCCAAATCACAATGTGAGATATGGGAAATAATTCCATACCATATACTCGTGAGACGGGAGATTAAACTCTCATTTCCAACCTTAATATTTCAATTTCATCCTTCAACAATAGTTTCATGAAAAAATAATCTATTTTCTACAAATTAGAAAAACATTTAGATTTATATCATTTCTCATCACAAGATACTTGATGAAGTGATATCTGATATTAATTTGCTTTCTTATTGAATGTTGAACAAGATTCTTTGATAAGTTTATAGTACTTTGATTATCACGACCCAAGAGAAATGGAAACTTCACTTTCACCTTGAGGTCTTCAAATTGAGTCTTCATACACATAAATTTAGTAATGGATATAATTTTAGATACATAATCTACCTCAACATTTTTTATGGTCGTGGAATTATGCTTCTTTTTGTGATAATAAACACACATATCACCATGAAAGAACAGTCCACTAGATGTGGATTTTTAATCATCAACACATTCTACCCAATTTGTATCTAAATATCCATAAAGATTAAACTCTAATTAGTTATTTTAATTCAACCCAATTTTTTCCCTTTTATGTATTTAAGGATCCTTTTACCATCCATAATATGTGATATTTTTTCCTCGCATTAGAGGTTTTCACAAAGGGTGGGGGCATAAACTATATATGGCCTCAAAGATGTTAAGTAAAATAGACTTACAATAACATTTTAAAATTATCTTTGGTCTACTTTATTTAATTTATCATATTTAGACAAATAGGTTCTTGTGGAGATTGGTGTCTAAACTAGTAATGAATCCTCCCTAAAAACCCTTTTAATAAGTTCTCTAGCATAATTTTCTTATAAAATAAAGATATGATCTCCCTATTGAGAAATTTTTAATACAATAAAATTTCTCATACCACTAATAATATACATTTCAAATAAATTCTGAATTTATTTGTAAAACTCTTCACATACTTATTCATCATTTTGATTAAAAATGTTATCATATATATAAACAATTACAATTATAGATACCTTGTTTTCTTCTTTTATGTAGAGATTATTTTCCACTCTCCCTTTTATGAATTTCAACTTCTTAAATAAGGTTACTGACATATAATACCAATCAATTTGATCTTGTTTCAACCCATATAAATATTTATTTTACCTTTAGACATGCCTTTCATATTCTCCCAATAAGAAACCAAAAAGTTTCTCAATATAAATCTCCTCTTCCAGCTCACCATTGAGGTAGGAAAACTCGAAAAAAAATTGAAAAATATTGTATTTAATTTAAGAAGAAATATAAATAAATATTATTATGGTTTACAACCTAGAAACCTATTAAAATTTATCATCAAAATCCACTCATTCAACCTAAAAATGACACTTATACACAAGTATTTATTTATTTCTAATCACTTCACCTTTTTTATTCAACTTATTTCGAAAAACCCATTTTTTAAATTATTTTCTTGTATACAGGTTTGGGTACCAACTCCCATGTGCCAGTATTCTCTATCTAGTCTAATTATTTATTCATAAAACCAAACCATTATTAATGATTATAGATTTTTTAATATCTCTCATTTTTAACTGTGCAGGTAATGATGTATATGATGTTGTCATCAAAGTTCTATTGGTTTGAACTTGTTTTCCTTGATCTCTAATAATTTTTTATACCTCCACCTATACTCCCAGACTTGGATGGGATGATTGGGTTTCCTCTTCATAACTTGAGTTGGTTAAATCATCATCATCAACCTAGACTTCTTTATAACTTCCATAATTTTCTACAACTTCATCCTATTGTTTAACCAAACCCAAATCATCTTCATCACCTATGATACTTTTTATTTCATGTGTGTATTATTTATTTAAATGTTTAATTATATTAACATCATCAGTATATGTGATATTCTTTATCTTCTTGTTGTATCATCATTATCCTCTTCCATTTAGAGGATAACCTAGGAATATTCCATCAACTCCTCTTCTACAAAACTTCCCAAGATTTTTACTTTTGATTATGATAATACAAGGGATTCAAAAAATAATTAAATACTTAAAACATAGGTTTTCCTTATAATACATCTTGTATGGGGACATGTAAAAATTTGGTCCCTGTAAGAAATGATTTTGAATATGAACAACTGCTCTAAAATCTTATCTCTAAAAATATAGAAAATTATCATTCAATATAAATATTGTTTGATATATATCCACTAATATTATATTATTACATTATACCATATCATTTTATTTTTGTGTATATGGTTCGTTGAGTTCATGATGAATGTGATGCTTCTCGAGGTAGGCTAGAAATCTACCAGTTGTGTATTCGACGCTATTATCTATCTGAATATTCTTCAAGGAGTGACTACACTAATTTATAGAACTTCTCCTATAACTCTTAAATATATTAGGGATATATTATTTATGTTCCATAAACATGATACATATAATGTGAGTAAATTCATAAATTAAGGAAATAAAATACTTATATAAATTCATTGATTACTTTCTCATGGGTCCAAATATGTCATAATGAATAATCTCAAAGGGATTATATTTGTGAATATTAACTTTATTATGTGAATAATTAGTAATCTTACCCTTCTAGAATATGGAGTATATTCAATACCTTTCTTGAGTAATTTTATGAACATCACAGACACTTTCTCTTAGTGTAATATTATTTATATTCCCTTAGAAAATATGTCCAAGCCTTCTATTCTACAGTTCATTCTCTTATTTAATACTCAGGTAGCATAAATTTTGACCACATCCCTCTTGAAATTAATTTTCCTTGGTTCATTGTCCTATTTTTGTGATCCTACCATCTTCCAGACTTTTCACCAGAAAACCATATTTTTTAAAATAACCTCATTCCCTTCATCACAAATCTAAGAAACGATTAACAGATTATGTTTTTACCCATCAACAAACAAGGCTTTATTTGACTTTATATTTTCTTTACCAATAAAAGATGAACGAAATAATTTTATCTTAAGAGACCTATCAATTCCAAATATCACTGATAATTATTTTTTATCTTAAAAATTCTTTAGCAGATTCAATTATCTTGTCATATTTGAATAACATCCAATATCAAATATCCCTAAACATTTCCCTTTTGAAGCCTTATGAAAAACTTCAACAACAATATCCTTTTATTTATCTTCAATATTTATCACCTAATTTTTTTGATACTTTTCATTTATACTTTTTTATTATAGTATAATCCTAAGACATTTATTTTTATTATGACCATCCTAGTCACATCTACCACAAACTTCCTCAAAAACATGAAATATATTCTCTAACTTCTGTCCATAATTCACTGTTTTCTTTTGAACATGTCCCCTTTGAGTGGGTTGAATCCTCCATAATAATTTACTTGTATTCCATTTAGATTCATAAGAATATTTATAGTTAAACCAAAACATTATTATTTTATGTATAAAGACTCAATAGTACCAACAGTAGCTATAAAAGTCATACTTTACTTTATAAGCCATTTTCTATCTAGAATCTATCGCTTTCCTATATTTATTATTTTTACCAAAAATTTAAGAATCTTTTTATGAACCAGAATTATTGTGATATCCTAAAATCTTCATTTTAAACCAAATTTTTTTCCATCCTCTTTAGTTTCACTAGTTATAGTAGTTTTTGAGTTTGAGTTTAGATTTCCAAAATTCCTTGATTTTTTTGATTCATCGGTTTTTTACAAAAACTTGTTCCTAATAAATTTATTCTTCTATTAAAACTTAACAAACATATTTCCATCAATATTTTACCCTCTTTAGGGTGGTTTTTTCATAAGAAACCTATTCCTTCTTTGAGCATTCCTCAACTTGTTGGATAGAGTCTTTGAAATTAGATCTAGATTTCCCCAATTCTTATTTATATTTAACTAGTATTTATTGAGAAATATCCAAATAGTTATCTATATATTTTATTTTATCTTACTTATTTATGTTAAAATTGTGTTCATAATCAATAAATTTCTTCATATCATTAATTTATTTTAGTAAGTTGTACTTTTCTGTAATATGTTAAAATTCTTGGAATCCACTAAGTTGATCATCGTTTTTTACAATAACCCCAACTCTAATAACCTAATGTTAGTGTCTACTTTATTACATTTTCATAAAATAAAAGGTATCACATTACCAAGGAATAATAAATATAGTAGTCTTAAATAACCATATACATACATGATTCACATTTTACATTGGAAATAAAATATAAAACATAGTAAAAGGAAATATTTTTCATCCTTGAAACTTATTCAAAAATTATTTCTTTGTACCTAGGGAAAGGAAAAAAAATAAGGGTGAGCTTAAACAATTATTAAGGATTTTATATAGTGTAATATATAATTATTAAATAATTCATAATCAATATAAAAATGTAGATAACTAAAAATATATTATTTAATCGATAACTTGTGCATGAAATGCATCCATAGATAATATAAATGTATAAATATCATGGGTAATAATAACTCAATTCATAATGAATATAATTTATAATATCAGACATCTTTATAAAGACATTATGCCAAGATATCTTCAAATATAGGTAGGTATATGACAAAAATAAATTTAATAATGTTACTTAACTATTTTGTCTTATTATACATTTTGATGCATCAAGATGATATCTATAATTGAGCCCACCTATAACTATATGTCCAATAAATTACTCATATATTTAATAATCAATTTAATTCATAAACAATATGACTTATCAAAAAAAATATTAATTGAGTAAAAAATGAAGAATATTAAGATTTCCCCAGTCAATAAAATAAATTTCATAGAAAAACACATTATGTAAAAATTACATTTGTTTTAAGAAATAATCATATCCATGATACAAAAAAATATCGATATGGAAGAAAATATTCCTGATCAAGGATAAAAATAGGATCATATTTTCATTTAAACATTTATTTTCTTGATTCAAGTACCAAAGAGAGAAAATGTTGGAATAAAATATAGAAACTCCTTAAATTTAAAAAGGATAAGAATATATGTTGGATTTATAAAGGATATATTATAATATTACTTCAATGAAAATATAATCAATACCAAAAATTATATTGTAAAAATAATTTTAAACCTCTTTGGTAATTTTAATTTGTAACCCCTTAAAATGGTAATATTGAATAGAAACCTTAAATAACATGAATAAATATTGATTCATGTAAAACATAACAAAGGGGTATTATATACACCACATAAAATAAAATAGGTTTATAATACAAAATATGTCTCAATGGAGTGGAAATTGATATGAAAACTCCTTACAAATATTGTAACATGGAATTGTGAATAAATAGAGTGATTTTGTGTAAAAAATGTAAATACACATAAATAAAGTGGAAATAAAATATAAAATAATCAAATTTCATTACACAAATAATATTGTAATAATATAGACAATGAAGAAGTAATATAACCCAATAAAAAGTAATTGAGTTAAGAAACCCCTTATCTCGTGTCCAACTCACCACGTACATACTTTATCTCCGGTATAATAAACTTATATTAATTTTATAATTTATTAAGAACTTGTTTCAGGTGTATTATCTTATTATTATCCCTTTTATTGCATTTATTTCTATACCTTAAATATTTATTAAACCAATCAACTTCATGTTGGATGTTTTGAGGATGTTTAATTCAGAATCGTAGAATAACTTTAGTAGATTGACCATGGTCAAATGGATTATGGTTCCATCATATACATATATTTACTCATGAAATAATTATCATTTTTATATATTAAATATAATTTTATGATCATTTATGAAACACGAACTTGAAAAATGAATCGCATCACCTCTAGGAGGTGGTAGTTTATAGGTACGTGTTAATGACTTTATCATTTTTAAACGGGTGGATGGGTAAGAAAGTAAGTAATAAATTATATTTTTATAATCATAATTATTTATTTAATATAATATATATAAATATATTCATTGGTTCCATATTTATAATCATCCAAGTAAATTGGTGATGAAAAATAAATTGCACATCTATGTGGAGACTGTAGGTCATATTTAAACACGAGTGATGTTTTCATTTTCCATAGGTTGGAAAGAAGATGAATAAGGTTTATGGACCCAAAATAATAAAATTTAATTGTATATAATATAATTATATTATTATATGATAACGGTTATATAATATTTTAAAGATATAGAAGATGAAATAAAATGAAAATACTCGGTTAAGAGTTATAGATATTCTTCGGAAAACCACCATTGGCTCTCACATTAAGCCTTCTAGGTCGGTACTTTGATGAGAACATAGTCTCTAAGTCAGGTTTAAGAAGTTAGGGAAGGTATTTTTTTAGTTATTGGTCAATATAAAATTCTATATAAGTTTGAGTAATAGAGTAGTGGTAGTTTCTTTTTATATCTGAGGGGAGGGGCACCATTGAAATTTCTTAAAGTATTAAATTAATAAAAATTAATTTTCACATTAAAGTTGTGCCAAATTGATATGAATAGAATCTCATATATATATATATATATATAAGTCTAAATTATCTCATCCAAAAATATTTACACACATTTATGTAATGTTTTAATCCTTAACTCCTAGTGTTTACCCCTGTTAACCCTATTTAATGATCACCGTGCTACAAAGATGTTTACACATTATGGGTCAATAAATTTATTATAAAAAAGAAAAGTGATCTATAAGTGTAAAATGGATTATATTATAAATCATAACCCATTAAATTTACTAAATATAATTTTTTTATGATTTTTAAATTATTTAATGAAATATTATTTAACATAAAATACCATTAAATTCATTTTTGAGACTATTCACATAATTCAATTTAAAAAATATCAATATAGTAATTTAGTTTGAATATAAACTTTTAAAAAATTACTAATACAATATATTTTTTTAAAATAATATTGTGAAACCATAAATCACCCAAAAAATATTACTTTTAACATTTTTAAAATCATTTACTTGATTTTTCTACTACTTGCACAAGCACTGTGTCAACGTTGCGTTTACATTTAGGATAATTGTTTCATTACTAAAAATTAAAATTCAATACAATAATAAAAATATTATCTCTCTTAAAAATAATATTTTATAACTATTCATAACATATATTTATACCTATTAAAGTATATAATATAAATTAAATTCAAGATAGTGACATTTCGTATTTATCCTTTTTTTTAAATAATATAAATGTCATTATTGAAGTAAAATGGAAATAAATTTCCATATATTAGAATTTAGGATGTATATAGTCAAATTACTATAATATAATGAAATAAAGGAATGTTTTTAATATATTTTCAATGCCTTATCACATTAGTTTTAACCTTAATTACCCAATTTATTCTTTACCGTGGTGAAAAATATTTATCATGGTTACCATTCATAATGAACAAAAATAAAAGGGAATTATTTACCAAATTAAAACCACCTTATTAAAAATCTATAATCCATTTTTCAATATTCAGTTTTTATATCTTTCATAAATCAATTTTCATATAAATTCATAAAATGGTACGAAAATAATTTTTAAAAAATTGTGTTTTTAGGGATAAAAATCAACTTATACCAAAAAAAAATATAATGTTGATTTATATGAAATTAATTAGATTATGTTCAATTAAATTTATATTATATTACTGTAAAACCAAATCCAAAATATAATTCATTTTTTAAATAACTTTATTTTAATAAAATAATTGATAGTTTATATAGTCGGTATTTTACTTGATTCATTGAAAATTCAATATTTTTTTGAAAATACCAAAATTATAACCTAAGATAATTTTGACATACTAATATAAAAAATTATATCTTTTTTATAAAATTAAATTTCTAAAATTGTAAATTTTTAATTATAATATTCACTCACAAAAAGGAATAAAAACCATTTTGAAGAAAATATACTTTTGAAGCATAAAATGACTACTAAAAACTGAGTGATAATTTCCTAAGCATTAATCAATACATTTTTATTTATTTGGACATTTATATAAATATATATATATATATATCATAATTTTTTTTTCTTATCTATACTATCCAATTCAATGACTAGGTTATGACAGTTATATTTAAATGTTATTATTTCACAGTCTGTTTAAGCTTAGTGTTGTGTGTGTTACACACTGTCAAACATAGTGTTATTTTTAAAATAAAATATAAACTAAAATATTGTGGAATTACTTTTTCTATATTCCTATTATCTTTTTCCATTTTTAAAAAAAAATTATATATATTCTTTCAATTCTATATTTAGCATAAACTCCATCTGAGTTTTTTCTTCTTCACTTTCAGAGCTACTACTTTCATCGCTAGTGAAATTTTCATAATTTGCATTTAAAATAAGTATATTCTCATAATAATCACCAGAAATGTCAACTTACAATTAATATTCACTTTCATCAATTCATCATTCCTTTATAATAAGATTATCTTTTTTTATTTAGATAACTTCCCACCCTTCCCTTCAAGATTGGCTTTTTACTGGTCAATCTTTTTTTTAAAGGATCTTCCATGTCTCTAATATTTTTCATTGTTAGATTATTCATCCTTAAATATTGGGTAGTTTTCTATAAAGTTTTTAATGTCTCTAAATTTGAATCATTTTAAAGGAATCTTCCCTTTGTACTTTCTTGTGCCTCTTATTACTTTTCTAGAGAAAAGTGACGTAAGCTCATCAAAATTATCATTTACCACTTCTTCCAAGTCAAAATAATCAAATTAATTTCCTTTATTCTTATGTTTATCCTTATTAGATGCATTAAAAGAAATAAATTTATTGATATTTTCTTTATTATTAGTATCATTATCCTTTCTCATCTCATAAGCTATGAAAATATTGTGTAATTAATTAATATGGATATAAATTAGATCTTTATCTTTCAAATATGAATCCTTTTCATCAATTTTTTCAAGTATAATCCACAATATCTTATCAAGCATAGTTGAATATTCTAATTTTTTCACCAAATATCCTAACAGTGATTATGGCAACATTTAACCTTATGAAGAATTCTTCAACAAATTCCTCATTCCTCAATTTTAGATCTTTATATTTTAATCTCCATATTTGTAACTTTACTTTATTTACTTTGGTGTTCCCTTTATAAATATTTACCATCTTATCCTAAATCCCTTTATCCAAAGTGATTACTTTCACCTTTATAAATTTACTCTCTAAAAGAGAATATAATATAGCATTTATGGCATGTACACCATTTTTTTAATTCCTCCTATACATTGTTGTAATATAAACACCTTCAAATTTAGGGGTAAATCCAAAAGTAGAAACTTCTAGGACATCATAACTGATAGCTAATAAATAGTGAAACACCCTATCCTTCCAAACATGATAACTATTATCATTAAATATGGGAATCCCCTTTATATTTACATATTTTGGATTATTCATTATTGAAAAAAGACATCTATAACAAAAATACCTTAAAGAAAACTTGATTCAATGAAGTAGCCTTGATTTGATACCAATTGAAATTACACCAATGGGATTGGTGAAATTACTTAGAGGGGTGAGTTAGTGGGTAAAAATTTGTTTTATACTTTTCTTTTCAAACAACATTCATTTCCTATTAGAGTAAAATGAATTTGTTGGTAAACACACACACCTGAAAACATATAAAAAGTGACATTAGATTTTAAAATGTTTACTAATCAATAATAGTAGTTATTCCATGGTATGACTTATAAATACCCAATATCACATTATCCAATAAAAACAATCATATGGATTATAAAAAATAGGGGATGTCCATGAACTTTCAACACACTATAGTCTCTTTATAGTGAAATTACATCCCACATAGTAATGATAATTCAATCAATTTAGAAATAAAAAGAAATTTTATCTACTTCAGACTTCAAGTATTTTATTATTGTGTTGATTCCTTCGTTTAAACTCACAATGGATCAAGTCACCTTTTTTACCTTCTTCAATATATTTCATTACAATGAGAAAAAGAAATTTCTTCTTATTATTTCACTACATTATTTTATTTGATACACAATGAATATTATTTAGAGTTTTAGAAGTATTAATACACCATCTATTTTCTTTCTCTTTTATATATATATTCATTGAATATTATTTAGAATATTATTTTTTCGATTTTTATGGAAACTTTGTGATTGCATACAGTGATAAATCCTCCTATTTTAACTTGTTTAGATTTCTTTAAATTGAGACAAGGATTCCATTTAAATTTTATTAAGAATCAGCCTTTCAATTTAGACAAAATATTTGAATATATACAGAAAAATATTCTCTAAAATTTTCAAAACTTTAATTATATTAAAATATATCTACATGTATGCCTGCATACACCTTTTCCATGTGGATTTCCTACTTGTGGTTTGGAACACATCTCTCTTCACAGAATCACCTTTGGTTTGATGTTGAGACCTTTACTTGTATCACAATATTATTTTTATATATAATTGATGAAGAATAGTGCAATAGAATCAGAAGATTTTAAATTATTCAAAATATATGAATTATGGATACTCACATTTTCACATAGTATATTAATCAAAAAAAATCTCTAAGTTCGTGAATGGACTTGAGGAAGACAAGTCTGGATTGACCAAACATCTCAGTCTATATCGAACTCATTTCTAGATCAACCACATGAACAACCTTTAATATACCATCTCAACATATAATTGACCACATGTATAGATCGACCATGTTGATTAACTGTATGACCAACCTTTAATCAACTACGTGAAGAATCAATTGACCTTATGAACAATCAATAAACCGCATTACCAACCTTTAATCGATCATGATTCATCATTCTATATTTTTTCCTTAGAGTCGGATTGACCACATGTACAAATTCAATTGATCATATGAATCCATGATCATTGGATCGACCACGTATACAAATTATATTGATAGTGTGAATCCATGGTCAGTGGATCTACCATATTTACAATCTTTAGGTCGATTATGCCAATCTCAGTCTAAAATTTTCAAACTTGATACTCTTCAAATCAATACCACCAAAAACCAACTCTATACTGTCAAACAACTCAAAACATCTTCCAATATGTTTTAGAAAGTGTCTCTATATCCACTAGCACTTGTCCTTGATTTCATTTAATAATAGTTTCTCAATCACCACATTTACCATGGAATATGATTTAGGCATGGAAAAAAAACCAACACAATAGACTGTATTCACTTCATCTTATTAAAAACAAACTATCTTTAACCATGGGATCAATACACCTTCTCTTGATAAAGATCATGAAGCTGGGACATCATATGATACGCATCCATTTCCTCATGTTTCTTCATGATCTCACTAGATAGGGATGATAGCATGAAACATTAGACATTTTTGGTATCATCCAAATGTTTTATGTAGTGAGAGAGTTCCTCCTCACTAACCTCTTTACTAAGAACTTTAGAAATTGGGGTTTTTGATATATATAATTTTCATTCATGGAATAGTATAATGCGCATGAACCTATACCATTCCTAGAAATTTGGGATGGTAAGAAGGTTATCCTTATATAATATAGATCATAGTGATAAATTCGATGTCATATGGATTTCCATTTCTATAATAAGTTCAATATTTTAGTACTTTAAAAGGATTAAAAAATAATATAATAAAATTTAGTTTATTAACCTCTAACTATTTTGTGAAACCCAATATCCCTCTCCATTAGTTTCATAATATCATGCCATGTGGATATTCTAGTGGCATGGATCAATATTCCCCTTCTCATAGCCTATATGAAGTCCTAACAAGCTATTCAAAGGTATTTAGGTTGGAAAAACTTTCAAACTACATTAACTCATAGCTCCTTGATCTATTGAGTGCACTCCGTAATCCTGAAACCCAAGAATTATATTTTCTCAACACTTTCCTACTAGTTTCACTAAATCTCATAGAGGCGATCAACCCTTAATGTGAACAAGGTTAAGTCAGCCTAAAACTCGAGTTAAAATTTCCCCAATAATTTAATTCATCCTAATGAAGGTTTCTCAAGAACCTCTTAATATGTTTTGATTTCAACCCAATTTTTGGAAGGCTTTTGACTTAATATATGATTTGATGGATTTTATCTTTATGTGTAAATTTCTCAGTTTATCTTATTACATCTGCATTAATATTAAGTGTATTTTTACTTATGTGATTAACCATATCTAGATAAAATTTATGCATAGTCCAATTTATTTTAATTCCATATTTCATTCTTGTTGAGTCATTTATTAAGTGATGAGAAGAAAAAATATATAAATAATTAACCATGCAATTGATGGAAATAAAATAATAATGTGGTATGACCATGATCTTTTTTAAGTGGTATGACCATGATCTTTTTTAAGTGGTATGAACATGATCTTTTTTAATGGTTGGTTTATATATAGGATGACAAACTAACCTTTTACCCTAGGTATATAACCCTGAGAATCATACTTGATTCTAGTTTCATCATTTCATCGTTGCACCTGTGTATCTATAAGGTTGGTTTCACCTCAGCTATAGGTTTGGATCACCTGCTCTCACCTGGGATCTTCTTCCTTTACATATTATTTTAATAACTTGTAGGTGAGGGGAACTAATGGATTGCTTAAGGTGTTTCCATAGGAAACCATGGACACAAAGGTATTGCATGGTAGATAAAAGAGAATGGCACACAAACCATCATTCTAATTTAATAATCATAAATTAAAAGAAATTGATCACATACACAAGTTGGTCTAAGATCATGATCATTCATGCATGTAATGAATACGCATTTAATAAATGTTCATTAGTCTTAGTAATTATTAATTAAGATAAAACACACTTGAATTAATTTATTATCATTATTAATTAATCAATTAATTTATCTTAATTTCCATCTATATTTTTCTTGATATTTCCATCCATAATGATTTTAAACTAATTAAATTAATTAATTTTATTTGAAATCAATAAAGTACAAATTATATACATAGAGGCAACACAATGAGTACCCATCCAAACTACCCAACATGTATTATGGTCATATACTGTTTACTCATGAGAAATATAGCATACACAATTTTTTAGGTAATTATATAGCATGTACAATTCAATAAATAACACGTGGACACGTGTTAATTAACATAGCATGTAATTCATTTAATTCACATGGAGTAGTCAGCATATTATAACTATACATTGTATGTAGTTATAAATATTATGCAGAAATTAATTAAAATTTTATATATATATATATATATATATTAAATATCACATGACATGTAAAAATCAATAAATGTAAAACAGACACATATTGATTAGGTTTAAAATGGAAAAATTAATTAACTTTACTTTATGTATAAAAAGGTATGATACATAGTTAGTATGGGCCAACCACACATTGTGTATGTCTATTCATTATCAATCAATGACACATTCCAAGGGACTGTGTGTGTGTGTGTCATTTGAGGATATTTATTAGGTACATGGAATGTATAGAAGTTACATGTCATGTGATCTCCAAGTTTCATGGTTGTTACTCACACGTTTCATGCAATAAATACATGATGTGTCCTTGAATGCTTGTTTTCCACTATGAAAACATAGACTACACATCATGTAAGTGATTTATATGGTGTGTAGTCCATAAAATGATGTGGTACACATGGATATACTTATAGAAAAATGTAAACAGATTCCTTGAAATCCTTATATATCAAATATCTGGTTTGTGGTTTAGGGAGATGATTGCATATCCAGGTGGTGCGAACATATTATGGGGGAACTCTAATTTCCTTAGGTTGGATGTAAATATTGTGCAAGGAAGAATGTCTGGGTATTATTCATGACTATGGATATAATGATTTGATATCATGAAATTGGTTAATAGATATTATGAACTTGATTCATGTGTGAAGGTTGTGATATTCATTGAAGATTCAGAAGTTGAACTAAATATGGTATGATTATGGTCTAGCAGAAGACTAAAACTGTTCAAATCATTAATTTGGAAGTATATAAGAGTAATTTAAAATGGATTTATTTTCTAGTGTTTATCAAAACTATTTGGATTAAAATCCCGAGTAAAGGGAGTTAAATCATGTAAGATTTAACAATTCATGTGATCATATAACTTAGAAAAGATCTTGTGATCACATAAGGCAGAAATGATCTCACAATCATATGATCTTGTGATCATATAACGTGTTATGTGAACACGTTTAGGTTAATCACATATAGAAATATATAATGGTCAGGACAGAGAGGCATAATACATCAGCTTATGAGATAAAGTCATGCCATGTATGTGTGAAGGAATCAAGAGACTGAGTTTTGATGAATCTGTAGGATAGAAATAATGATGTAGATGCTCAATATATCAGAGGGGGTTGAATTGTATCCTTTAAAAATTCATTTGGAACCTTTAAAGTTGGTTATAAAACTTTCTTTTTCAACCTTAGGGAAAACTATGTTCAACAAAGTTAAATAAGGTAAATTCACAAAACCTCTTAGTTCTACAAACTTGATAGATTCCAAAAATATGGTTCCAGAAAAGAAACTTAAGAAAAGTTTACAAGGAAAAATATTCTACCTTAAAGTGTATATAATCTTATTAATCATATGATACAAGTACAAAAAAGTATAATATAGTTATGCTTTCTTTATTAATCAAAATGCAGTGGAAAACAAACTTGAAACAATACAAGTAACAAGTATGAAATATTTTAACCCAAAGAGTAGGGTATCCAACAACCTTGGATAAAGGTCCCTTAATTTATACATTCAATAAAGTCTATCTTATCCACACCAAGGTAAGCCCTCAATAAGAATATCAGAGTCTGTCTTTCTATCCCCACAATCCCTCTAAGTTCAAGGTAGTTGGAACCTCTATCTTCCTTATCAAGGAAGTCCTTGAACTTTAAGGTATTCGGCACATCTGTGTTTCTATCCCCGGAAGCCCTCGATTGTACACAGCAACAATCGGAGTCGCACGAAGCAATCTAAACAAGATGTTAGGTATGTACAAAGCATGAGAGTCTCTCTCACTATAAATCACCTCAGCCGAATGTAATCTCTAGATTTGTAGAACAGTATTGAGCTCGTTCAAATGAGCTTTTATTTATAGGCAATTCTCTAATGGTTGTCTCTCTCCTCCAACGGTCATATTTTTCCTTCAATTTCAGAGGGACCTGTACATGTGTAAATCAAACAACAGTTAGTTAGAAATAGAATGCATGACATAATTTCATAACTATAACAAGGGTAAGTAAAATATGGTTCCTCAACCAATTCTATTTTTTGTAGTCTAAGGAAAAATAAAATTCGAAGTCTAAGAGAAAAACATTAGGAGTCTATATTGCATGAATATTCAGATTTTTTTTTCAAGGAATTCATAATAGAAATTCTATATACTTATGATTATAAATTCTAAAGAATTCGGAACTTGAATTCTAAGGAATTCAGAGTTTTAATTCTAAAGAATTTGGAACCTGAATTCAAAGGAATTTGGAGTCTAAATTCCATGGAATTCAGAACCTTAATTCTAAGGAATTTGGAGTATAAATTCTAAGGAATTTGGAGTTTGAATTCTAAGGAATTCAGAGTCTGAATTTCAGAGAATTCGGAATCTGAACTTCAGAGTATTCAGAATTTGAATTTCAGAGAATTTGGAATCTGAATTTCATAGAATTCATAATCTGAATTTCAAAGAATTCAGAATCTAAATTTCAAAGAATTCAGAATCTGAATTCCAAACCTGAAAAAAGAATACTTTATATCTAAGTATTTATAGGATTCCAAGGTTTTAGAAATGAAACTGAATTTTACACTTAGAATAAAAAGATTTAGATTTAGTGAAACTAAATCATGAACAATGAAAAACAAGATAGGGAGAAATTTTCCTTGGGAAGGAAAATTTTCCTTAATAAGATAAATCTTATGGGAAATAAAATTTTCCTTGAGATAGAGTGTTTGTGATTTGAAAAATATAAAGAAATGTAAAAGTTATAAGAAAACCTTATTGACTCAATAATCTCCCCTTTTTGGAAATCAAAAACATCCTTACTAAAAAGAATCTAAGGACTTAGAAATTTTATGGCCTTGAAAATAAAAAAAACTTCTCTCCTTTTATTTATGGAACATAGTGAATGCGAATAACTCCATCTTAGGATTTGGAAACACTAAGAATCATATTATTTATTTCCTGAATGAGATTTTTCATTTTCTTTCATTCGAAAAATATCATTGATAAGAACATTCCTCTAGATGAACTCCCCCTTACTTAGGGAAATCTCTTCTTTACTTTGTATTCTTTTTATCATTACTTTCTCACCCTTTGTGATTTTCAAAAATAAATAAAAGAGAATGGAAAAAATGGTACCTGAAATATTAGTACTTAAGAACGAAATGTATGAAGAAAAAGACAAATTTCATTCATGTTGAAAGAATTTGTACAATGAGGAAAATACAACAAAATATCAGAATGAAATGAAATAATCCCTCTTTCCCATTAAGCATCAGCTTCTTCACAGTGGTTTTTAGCTTCTGGATCTCCTTGTGATCCTCTTCTAATCGCTTAAGCAATTGATCCGGGTCTTCACTTTTCTTCTCTAAGGGTTGAATTTTCTCTTCCTAAGCCTTAATAATGTCTGTCTAAGCTTTCAACAGTTCTTGTTGATTAAGAAGCTTCTCTTCAATCTAAATTCTAATATCTCTTTCCCTCTTCCAATTCATGGCCACAAAGTTAAGCTTTCCATTCAGATCCTTAACTTATTGCTTCTGAGTAGTTTTTTCTAAAGTTAAATTTTCCTCAAAACTATTTGTAATATCTTTAATCTTTTCATATTTTGTATTAAATTCATCCTTGAAATTATCATGGAATTCATCAAAGATTCTCATTTATTAAATTGTCTTCTTTGACCAACTTTTCATCTTCTTGCACGGTATTTTATGAGCCTCATAACCAATGAGGAAGGTTTTGAAATCTGCCTCTAGTAAAACACATTTGACCATCACCATGGAAACTAAATTTGACTTCTAATTTATCGTATACTGAAGCATCTGGCATCTTGAATCTATGCTTGGGAATAAAGGAATAGTACCAACCAGCTTTTTCAAAGACTGAACAATAAAATCATGTCTGAGGGAATATGATTCTGAATCTGAATGTTTGGTTGGTGAGGATTCTTTTTCCATGACTTAAGTTTTCCTATTTGATGATGTACCAACATCTTTCTTCTTCACAACAGATTTACTATATGTATCTACTACCAACTTCTTTCCCTTGTCACCTTTTAGAATGATGTTTTTTTAGGAGATTCATACTCACTATCAGATAGATGAACAATTTTATCGTTCTCAACTTCTTCTTTCACTGCATCATCCACAAGATCTTCAGAATGAATAAAATCATGATTATTACTTTCATAATCTATTGGCTTATTCATTTCTTCTTCGCCATTATCATCTTTTCCTAGTGTAGAAATTTTTTAGGATTCATCTTGGGAATTCTAGATCGATAATTTTATAGATGGACTTTCCTTCTCATGGTACTCTTCGACTTGCTTTATGATATCATCAGTTTCATTCCCTTCTTATTCCACCTCTTATTCTTATTTTATTTCCTCTTCTACTTATTATTCTTTAACTATTTCTTTTTCATGATGTGATTCCGAAATCACCACTTTCTTTCTCGGAGTCTCTGGTATTGGTTCTAATAAAAAAGATTTTGGTACTGGAATTTTCTCAGAGACTCTTTCAGTAGCCTTGAGAAGAGATTGAACGACTTCAGCTTCTGAAAATTTCTTACTTTTCTTATTTTATTTTTCTTACTTTTCAAGATTCTCAGTAGCCTTTTCTTTCAATGATTTTGCCTCATCAGGGTCCAAGACAAACTAAGGCTCCCCTTCCTTCCAGTTTTTCTTATCATCTCTCCACTTAGCCACTACTTCATTAGGATACGCTTTTTGCTTCTTTGGCTTTGTAGGTGTTGACTGAGTTTTCTTGGCCACAAGAGTTTTTGTTTTCTCTTCTAGCTCCATATCATTTCTCTTCCTTCCACCTCTCTTAGAGGTTTCATCCACTTCCATATTCTTTGACAAATCTTCTATTTCTTCTTCAGAATGATCATAGAATTGTCTGGATTCACTGGAAAAACCAATTTTCATTCTCCTTAAGGTGTCATCACTTAGTAACATCACTTTGTAATTTCTCATCTTGGAACTACATGGGATTTTGAATGACTGAAGGCAAAGAACAATAATCTTTGAAAGAATATCCAGATAAATAATAATCTGAGACTTCATATTTCCATTCTTGATATTCTAAATCATTACCAAGATATACTTAATCAAGTTTATCTTTCTGAGTTTCAGTAAGATATCTAATATATAGATATCAATCTTCTTCAAAGTATCCTTATCCCATTTCCTTAGAATTATAAATCCTTGAACCCACAATTCAAGAATGCAAAAATTCATAGAGAGATGAATGATCTTCAGAGTATTCACTCATTTCAAGCCAAGACACTCTATTGCATTTTCCTTATCAAAAGATCTGGATTCATCAGGTAATTTGTGAGTACAAAACTCTACTTCACCTTCATAAGGAATTCCAATAATACTAATTTCCTTGCTATACTAAAGAGATTAGGTCTTTCCATAACTCTTGAAATAAAATTTATCTCTTCCTCCTTCATTGAAAAAACTAACTATTTCATAGAACTCCAACATCAATTTTGGATACACCGGATCCCGTGCCTTCGGTTTTTAAATGAAAATGATCTCCTAGACATTCAACTTAATATTCATAGAGATGATAGAATCATATTTGTTGAATAATCTCGGATCAAATAACCTCTCTCGGTATACCTGCCACTCGGATATTTCCTTAACAGTCGACATTTCTTTTTAAGGAGAGGCTTCAGTAGACATCCAGAACTGAGAAAAATTTTGAAGATTCGGAATGAACTTAAAATATAGAGGCAGAGCTTCAACATTAAAGAGCTTGAAAAATGATGTGGGATAACCATCAGGGGGGTTTATATAGGCGATTGAAGTGAAGTTCCAACTTCTATGGTTGATCCAACGGTTGAAAAACTTCTGATCAAATCTGATTGATGAGATGATAACTGAAGAAGGATTTTGATGGGTTTAAATCTTTTGAGGTTTTTTTTAAGATAGAAATTAGAATTTAAGAAAAAAAATGAATCCAAAAAAGTTTCTTAAACAAGATAAAAATACCAATAAGTAAAAATATGATTACAAAAAATTAGGAAAGAAATCATACCTTCTCGATTCCTGGGAAAATTATTCGTAATGAGGAAAACTTTCCTTAGAGAACTTTAGATTCTGGAAACATTTAAAAACAAATTTAAAGGGAAAAAAATAATTCTGAAATTTTTATTACAAAAAATTTCTTTAAAAAAAACTGATCACGAAAAAAAATTGATCCCGGAAAAAAACTTGATTACGAAAAATTTGATTCTGAAAAAAAAAACTTGATTACGGAAAAAAATTACTAATAAGAAAATGTTCCCCCCTATGAAAAGGAGTTTCTTACTATAAGAAGATAGGTTTCAACAAGAAGTTAATATGGAAGATTACCTTACGATTATCATTCCTAACTTCTGTTTAATATATTCAAATCTATCAGAGGGTAAAGATTTTGTGAAAATATTAGCAAGTTGATCTTGCATTCTGATAAATTGAAGAATGATATCTCCTTTTTGTGTGTTATCACTAAGAAAGTGATGCCTAATATCTATGTGTTTTTCATGAGAGTGATGTGCAGGGTTTTCAGTTAAGGAAATGGCACTAGTATTATCACACAATATTTGTGTTTTGGTAAAACTCAAACTATAGTCTGTGAGTGTGTGTTGCATCCACAACACTTGAGCACAACAACTTCCTATTGCTACATATTCAGCTTCAGCAGTGGAAAGTTCTACTGAGTGTTGCTTTTTTCATGACCAAGAAACTAATGAATCACCTAAAAATGACAAGTTCCATATGTACTTTTCCTATCCATTCTACATCCACCAAAGTCAGCATCCAAAAAACTTTTTAAAACAAAATCATTTCGAGAAGTATAAAAGAGTCCTAGATCCACGGTTCCCTTTAAGTAATGAAAAATCCTTTTCACTTCCTTTAAATGAGATTCCTTAGGATTGGATTGATATCTTACACATAAGCATACTAAAAACATTAAGTCTGGATGACTAGCTATCAAGTAATATATACTTCCTATCATACCTCTAAAAGATGTTTGATCTACTGGTTTCCCAACTTCATCAAGATTGAGTGAATTTGAGGTACCAACGGGAGTACTTATACTATTAGTGTTTTCATATCCAAAATTTTTAAGAAGATATTTAATATAATCATGTTGGGATATATAGATTACTTTTGGGTTTTTAGAAATTTGAAAACCAAGGAAAAATGTTAACTCACCCATCATACTCATTTCAAACTCAAATTTCATTAGATCCGCAAAGGAATTAGTTAAAGATTGCTGAGTTGAACCAAATATAATTTCATCAACATAAATATGAACAATAAAAACATTTTTGTTATCTTTCTTTATAAAAAGGGTTGGATCAGCATTTCCCTTAACATAATTGTTTTGAATCAAAAATCTTATATGTATATCATACCAAGATCTAGGAGATTATTTAAGTCCATATAAATCTTTTGTAAGTTTGAAAACATGTTCGGGATGTTTTGTATCTTCAAAACTAGGAGGTTGTTCAACAAAAAATTCCTCTTGAATAGAACCATTAAGAAAATCACATTTAACATCCATTTGAAAACATTTGAAGTTAAAGAATGTTGTAAAGGAAAGTATAATACAAATAGATTCAAGTCTGGCTACTGGAGCATAGGTTTCTTTATAGTCTATTCATTCTTGTTGATTGTTTCCTTTAGCAACCAATCTAGCCTTATTTCTTACTATGATTCCATTCTCATCACACTTATTTCTAAAGACCCATTTTACTCCAATAACAGAAGTTTCCTTAGGTCTTTCAACCAAGGTCTAGACTTTATTCCTTTCAAATACATTTAGCTCATCATACATAGCTTTTATCCAATAATCATCACCTAAAGTTTCATCAGTGCTTTTTGGTTCTAATTGGGAAAGGAATGCTAGATGTTCTAATTCATTTCTTAAAGAAATTATTTTCCTT
This sequence comes from Viscum album, assembly GCA_963277665.1. Classification (NCBI taxonomy): domain Eukaryota; kingdom Viridiplantae; phylum Streptophyta; class Magnoliopsida; order Santalales; family Viscaceae; genus Viscum; species Viscum album. The sequence continues at coordinate 1,963,181,200 of OY728123.1, read as the reverse complement.
ATAGGTTGATTTACATCACCAATGATATTATAACTGGGATGATTCTTAAGAAACAACTGATTTGGGTTTTGTAAAACCTGCTCATCAACATATGGTAGGAAATCTTTTAGGGTAAATGCTTCAAAAACATTTTCTTGAACATTTTCCTTATCAGAAGGATCTTCTATCAAGGGTTGACAATCAATTTTTGAAAACACATCGGAAGATGTAGGTTGAGGTTGTTTAAAAACAAAGGGATTAGTTTCATCAAATTTAACATGTAATGTTTCTTCAATAGTACAAGTATTCTTATTGAAAACTATATAAGCCTTATAAGTTGTGGAGTAGCCTAAGAAAATTAAAACATCAGATTTTGGTGCGAATTTGTGTAGATTATCTTTAGTATTCAGAATGAATACCTTACAACCAAAAACCTTGAAGTAGGAAAGTCTAGGTTTTAAACCATTCCATAACTCATAAGAAGTTTTATTAAGAAAAGTTCTAATCAAAACATGATTTATAGTATAACAAGAAGTAATTAAAGCTTCAGCCAAAAATGTTTGGCTACCAAATATTCACTCAACATGGTTCTTGTTATCTCTTGAATAATTCTATTTCTTCTTTCACCAACACCATTTTGTTGAGGAGTTCTTGGTGCTGAGAAGTTATGAGTAATGCCTTTTCTACTACAAAAAGTTTCAAAATCATAATTTTGAAATTATACTCCATGATCACTATGAATAGTTATCAATGGAAGGTTTTTCTCATTTTTAATTTTGGCTCTAAAAATTTTGAAATAAGAAAAATATTCATATTTATTTGCTAGAAAATAGACCCATGTAAATCTGGTGTAACCATTAACTAAGACAAATACATAATATTTTCCTCCAATACTTACAGTTTTTTTTGGACCAAAAAGATCCATATGCACCAACTGTAATGCATCAGTGGTTGAGACTTCACCGATTGATTTAAAACTTGATTTATATTTCTTTCCATATTGACAAGGATCACAAACTTTTGAAGAATCAAATCTAAGATCTGATAGATCCTTAACTAGTCTGTTCTTAGAGAGTTTTCATAGGTTCCTAAAGTTACAGTGTCCTAACCTTCTATGCCATAACCAATAATGATCTTTCATTTCACTAAGACAAGGTATATCTTGACTCTTAAGGTCTTCTACATTTAGTGTGTAAACATTCTCTTGCCTATGGGCAAAAAGAACAAACTCTTACTTGGAATTTTGTACTAAACACTTATCATTCCTAAAATTCACAAGGTAACCTTCATCACATAACTAACTTATTCTAATAAGGTTGTGCCTAAGGACCTTAATAAATAAAACATTTGAAATCAAATTTTTTCCAAGAAAAACAATATTACTTATACCAATAATTTCTCCCTGAGCATTATCTCCAAAAGTTACTTTTCCTCCCTTCATCTTAATAATATTTTCAAAGAAGTTTTTCTACCAGTCATGTGACGGGAGCATCCACTATCCATGTACCATGTATTTTTGTGGGTATGACCTTTATGTTTCTGAAAATAAGAGTGCTAGACTTTCGGAACCCAAACATTCTTGGATCCAGAAACTTTAGAAAGAAAAATTTTAGGAATCCACATTTTTTTTCGAAAAATAAGCTTTATGAAAACCTAAAGACTGAGTTTTTTTTAAGGAACAATTTCTTGCCCAATGCCCACCACACTGAAACTTAGTGCAGAATGGAGCACTTTGACGAACAAAATAATTATTACTAAAAATCGGTTTTGAATGAGTATAACCAAATCCAGAATTATTCCTTACAGGTTGTATTTTGGAATGCATCTTGTCAATGTTTACCTTACCCAAGGTAAAGTTTTACAAAAACTTACTCAGGGAAAATATTTCTCACTTTAGTCTAATAACTAAGTTTTTATGTTCAAAAACATTAGTTTTAGAACTAGAGTTAGTCTCTAAAACAATTTTCTTAGAAATTAATTTTTCTATATCCTTATAAATTTTATTCTTCTCATAATTAACTTCCTAAAGGGTTTTTTAAATACTTTCAAAATCATAAATTTTCTTATCAAGATCTTTTGAAAAATCTGATACTTCTTTTGTAAGAATAGATTTTCTAGAATTTTCTTTATCAAGATTTTTCTTAACTTTAGAATTTTCATTCTCAAGGAGCTTAGAAAACCTAGAAACTTCTTCATAAGTAGGTAAAGTATTATCTTCATCATAAGAAGATTCTTCATCTGAAGATTTATAATATTTACTATAACTATAATTAGAATACAAGGATACATTGGATATAGATTTAGAATTGTGTACCTTGGCCATTAAATAAAGATTTTCAATAGGTAACTTGGAAAGTAAACCAAGATTCTCCTGACCAGAATATTCATACTCTGAGGATTCATTAGAAGAGTCTCCACCACTGGAACTCCAGGTGTCATTAGCTTTCAAAACATTATTAACTTTATCTTTGAAGTACTTCTTTATATTCCTCTCAGAATTATTTTCCTTTCTATACTTTCTCTTAAGCATAGGACAATCTTGCCAATTATTCCCTACTGTTTTGCATTCATAACAAGTAACTTTAGAGTCTTTCTTTTCCTTTATCTCTTTATTATTATATCTATACTGAAATTATTTATTCCCAACTATCTTGTTCATCCTTCGAGCTAGATTAGCTAGTTCATTCTTAGAATGTTCACTTTCACTTGATTCAGATAAAATAGTAACCTTATTCAACTTGGATCTAGTAAATATTTAAGGAGTCTTGGATTTTGTAGATGTAAAGGTAACACTTCCATTTCCATTCTTATTCTTATTCAAATTAGCATCTCTTTTCATTCTTGTCTCATGTTGAAGAAGAGTTCCAAAAATCTTATCAAGAGTAATCTGAGATACTTTCCTATTCTCATCAATAATTGTTCTCTTAGATTCCCACTCATTAGGCATGATATCTATAATCTTTTCCACAAGTGCCTCATCATCTAAACATTTCTCACCCATGGATTTTAAACTATTAAAAATAGTCATAAACCTCTATTGTACCCTACACACTGGTTCTCCATAAGGAAATAGAAATCCATTAGATTCTTCTCTAAGCATAACTCTTCTAGTTTCTATAACCTTGGATGTACCAAAATGAGTAACCTCCAATTTATTCTAAATACAATTTGGAGCTTCACAAGAAGAAATCTGGCTGTATATATTCTTGTTCATGGAACACAACAATGTATTGTGTACCTTGTAGTTTAGTTGATATTCTAACTTTTCTTGATTAGTAAAAGTTTTTACTTCCTTATCAAAAATCTTGTAATATACAGGAAGTATAAAAAAAATTTCCACTCCAGTTTTAATAACAAAAGTCTTCATATGATCTCTCTAGTATTCATAATCATTCCCATCAAATATAGGTGGTCTAGTATGATTAATATTTTCAATCAAACCAACATTTATTCCTACCATCTATAAGAAAATATCTTTCCATAGAAACTTGTTAGTAATAAAAGTTTGTAAACAAGGATAAAAGTCCTAATCAAGGAAAATATATAATAATGAAAACTTGAGCAAGAAAACTTATATGTGAATATAAGTATTTCAAATACCTCCTCTGATACCAATTGTAGGATCGAAATAATGATGTACATGCTCAATATACAAGAGGGGGGTGAATTGTATCCTTTAAAAATTTCTTTGGAACCTTTAAAGTTGGTTATAAAACTTTCATTTTCAACCTTAGGGAAAAGTATGTTTAACAAAGTTAAACAAGGTAAATTCACAAAACCTCTTAGTTCTACAAACTTTCTAGATTCTGAAAATATGGTTCCAAAAATGAAACTTAATAAAAGTTTACAAGGAAAGAAATTTTACCTTAAAGCGTATAGAATCTTACTAATCAGAGTATACGAGTACAAGAAAGTATAAGATGGTTATACTTTCCTTATTAATCAAAATTCAACAGAAAACAAACTTGAAACAATATAAGTAACAAGTATGAAATCTTTTAACCCAAAGAGTAGGGTATCCAACAACCTTTGATAAAGGTCCATTGATATATACTTTCAAGAAATCTTATCTTACCCACACCAAGGTAAGACCTCGATAGGAATATCAGAGTCTATCTTGTTATCCCCACAAGCCTTAAAACTTCAAGGTAGTTGGCACCTCTGTCTTCCTTATCAAGGAATTCCTCGAACATTAAGGCAGTCGGCACCTCTGTCTTCCTATCCCCAAAATCCCTTGATTGTACATAGAAACAATCAAAGTCACATGAAGCAAGCTGAATAAGATGTTCAGTATGCACAAAACATGATATTCCCTCTCTAGAAATCACCTCAACAGCATGTAAATTCTAGAGTTGTAGAATAGTATTGAGATCCTTCAAATGAGATCTTATTTATAGGCATTTCTCCAATGGTCAGATCCCTCCTCCAACGGTCATATTTTTTCTTGAATTTCAGAGGGACCTGTACACGTGTCACTCAAAAAACAGTTAGTTAGAAACAGAATGAATGACATCATTTCATAATTATAACAAGGGAAAGTAAAATATGGTTGCTCAACCAATTCAATTTTTCAGAGTCTAAGGAAAAGTAAAATTCAGAGTCTAAGAGAAAAACATTCAGAGTCTATATTTATTGAATATTTGGATTCTTTTTTTCAAGGAATTCAGAATCAGAATTCTATAGACTTCTGAATCTAAATTCTAAGGAATTCAGAACCTGAATTCTGAGGAATTTGGAGTCTGAATTCTAAGGAATTCAGAACCGAAATTCTCAGGAATTCGGAGTCTTAATTCTATGGAATTTGAAACATGAATTATAAGGAATTCAGAGTCTGAATTCTAAGGAATTCGGAGTCCAAATTATAAGGAATTTAGAGTCTGAATTCTAAGGAATTAGGAATCTAAATTTCAGAGAATTCGGAATCTGAATTTCAGAGAATTCGGAATCGGAATTTCAGAGAATTTAGAATCTGAATTTCAGAGAATTTGGAATATGAATTTTAGAGAATTCGGAATCTGAATTCAGAACCTGAAAACAGAATACTTTATATCTAAGTATTTATAGGATTCTGAGGTTTTAGAAAAGAAACCAAATTTTACACTTATAATAAAAAGATTTAGATTTAGTGAAACTAAATCATGAACAATGAAAACAAAGATAGGGATAAATTTTCCTTAGGAAGGAAAATTATCCTAAATAAGATAAATCTTATGGGAAATAAAATTTTCCTTGAGATAGAGTGTTTTTGATTTTCAAAACATAAAGAAATTTAAAATTCATAAGGAAACCTTATTGACTCAATAGAATCAGGCAGTGAAGTCAAGTCAGATGCATAATCATTTAAGGATCACTTGATTAAGGTTTACTGTAAAACCCCAGAAATATAAAGGTTTAAATGACTAAATGATATGACTCATGTCAATAAGGCAAACCTTCATTTTCAATATCCTACCTGATTAGAACTTTACAATTAAGAAATCTCATCCAAGAGTAGTGATCAGGATGAGTTAACTTATGGGAAGTTTCCTAGGGTCTGTGTGAGTAAGGACAAATCACACTGGAAAGGACATGTGTTGTCCTGTGGGGACAATCATTAGTCAGATGACCCATTCGGGCATGTGGGTGGTCCCCAAGGTGGGGACCATGTGTCTGCGGGGAAACTGGTGGTATGTGGTGGGCCAAGACCTGACGGTCATGTTAAGGCGGGGTTTCCGTGTTGTCACTGGGACCTATTTGTCACATTTGGTATCAGAGGAGGAACCCAGCCTTATGTGTCGTGCACTGCCTGGGTTGAAATGTAGGGCCCAAAACGAAGACATTGTTCCCTAAAGGGAGAGTGGATGTAACACCCCAGAAATATAAAGGGTTAAATGACTAAATTATATGACTTAGGTCAACAAGGTGCACCTTCTTTTTTGGGAGCCTACCTGATTAGAACTCCACAGTTAAGCATGCTCGGCCAGGAGTAGTGATCAGGATGAGTGACCTTCTGGAAAGTTTCCCATGGTGTGTGTGAGTGAGGACAAAGTACATTGTAAAGGACATGTGTTGGCCTATGGGGATAGTTATTAGTCAGATGACCCATTCGGGCATGTGGGTGGGCCCCGGGGTGGGGACCACATGTCTGCAGGGCAACTAGTGGTACCTAGCAGGCGAGGACCCAATAACCATGTTAAGGCAGGGTGTATGTGTTGTCACCAGGACTCAGTTTTCACATTCATGATGTAGGTTACATTTGCAATTAAATTTGGTGTCTTTAGGATACATGTGTAATCATAAAATACTTATGTGGGAGACAAACACGATCAATGATGGGAAAGTAAAACATGAGAATTTTGTATTCTCTAAGGAGTCATGTGAATCCCATGAAGAGAGATATGCTATCAGAGGTGTTTTTTTTCTTATAATGTCTTATCTGGAGCCTATAATATTTATTCAGAGTGATCATGTGATCAATTTCATGTGATCGAGGCCATGTGTCTTAGGATCTATGAAGAAGTCATGTAATCACATGAGTTAAACGATAAATCATTTCATGTTAAGGTTAAAGAAATGGATTATCAAATGCAATTTTTAGAGTTAAGTGGGTGGAAAATAATCTATAAATACCATTTTTTTCATCATTAATAGGATGATAAAAAATTAATATTTTTTATGGAGAAGATAAAGGCAGTTTATAGATTAAGTTCCTTGAGGGGTTTCACAAGTGGAGCGTGCAAGTGGTTAGTGGATAGGTTTATGTGATAGGTTTTTTCTATCAGGATCATCTAAAGTGTTCATACAAATGAAATCCCATGGTCGATGGCATGCAAAGGGGATATTACACTTGATCATGTGACTCAGTCTCTTGATTAGGACATGAGATCGATGTTATGTGATTGAATTCTAATGGAGGTATTACATGAACTAAAAATACTCATGATAGGGATATAACATCAGGATTATGTAACCAGAGGTTACGCGCCCAGGGGTTGAGCACCCATAGTCACACACTCGAGGTTACATTCCAAGGGTTACATAACATATAGGGTTTTGTAGTGAAAAGTGTTTCCAAGAATATTCACATGTGTATTTTTTCACTAATCTATTCTATGGTTAATCTAGAGATCAAAGAGTATGTATGGGGTTTAAGAGTGATCCGAAAGGAATAAGAGTAAGTATGTTTTGTTATGTTTGGTAAGATAATTAGAGAGAGGGAAATAGGAAAATTCTAGTGTAGAATTATCCTCATCTAGAGAATAAGTGCTACTAATATTGTGTTATGGAAGATAAAGACTTAAATCTCCCATTTAGGAGTTAATCTCATCTGAAATAGGCGTAGTGGAAAATAAGAGTAATAGAGAATCAAATCAGAAGTTATGATGAAATAAGATTCTTGTGTTTTATAGAGATGGACCTACATGATCTATATTTATTGAATATACTTACAAGTCTAAAAAATATGGAAGATGCTTCAATAAATTCGGTCATAGAAGTAAAGAGGAGGCAGTGTACCTTGGTTGATGAGGGATTGATCCATAAATATTGTAATGGTAGTGATCCTGGAATGGAGTGACCATGACTGAAACATTTTATCTATATAACTAGTAAATATTAGTGTATTCCATCACATTGACACATAATTTGTGTGTACTCCTTAGATGTATCCCTTTATGGATAACTAAGTAAACTTTGTGTGTTCTATGCATACTTTACTTTCCTACATATTTGTGTTTTTTCAATGATTGTGCTTAGTAGATTAATAGTTTGAACATAGTTCCTACCAATATGGAAACAATATCCTAAAAGAAAGATAAAATGGTTAATTAAAAAGTCTAATTTAACCTTCTCCCTAATTCACCCCCACCCCTAGGGTGTCTCTAGTTGCAATAATGTATTTAATAAATAAATTAACATTTATTCTAATAATATTTAATATATTATTTATCACCGTACCAATAACTCAGATGGTAGTTCCTCCTTAGTATTTATAGAACCCTAAAAATGACTATTTAAATAAATAAGTATCACTACATTATTATTTGATAAATAAATAAATATATTCACTAAAATAGAAAATGAATATTTATTAAATATTTAACTCACAAATATTTTCTCAAATAACAGGTGACCGAATATATGTGATAAACCAAACATGAATAATTATTAAAATAGATGTGGGAATAATATTTATTCAACATGGTAAATTCAAATATGATTTGACTAAGGTTCTATGTACACTAACTGTGTGATCCTCTAGGCCCATTTCTATGTGGAATTATATGAAACCACCTAAAATTCAATGTTAGCATCTAGAAACATGTCAAGGAACGCATATAGAAAGAAGTTAATTTCTTATTTTCATACAACCTCATGTGGATGTACATTATGTAATATAATCCCTTTATTTCAATGTCTCTAATCAAGCAGGTTTCATATTGATGTCATCAACCTATGTTCTCGGTGTTTCTTTCTTTGAATTTCTAAAAATAATTTTTTTGAATGAACTCCATGGACATGGACTTAATCAAGTGGTTTCTTTCCCATAAAATGTCTTAAGGTAACAAACTTAACTAAACTAAGAAGGGATAAATACTTTCTCACATTATTCATTAATAAAATATCACTTGTGACACACCCAACATATCATGCCTCATCATGTGAATATGTCAGCATGGTTTTAATCAATACATAAAAGTAATAGACTCCTTATATTCATTAATAATATTATTAATGTATAAGGGTTATTACACATGTTCATAGATAGGAACATCTAATGACACATATAAATGTGGATTTATTACTGGTATTTTAGGTTATCTTGAACACCTTTCATGAGATTTCCAAAGACAAAATTCCTAAGAAGAAGTATCAATGTCTTATGATCCCCCTAACCCATATATCTTGTATAACTTTTGTCTTGTCAAATGATATCATCCATCCATAGAACATGTATTTAAGAATACTATCATTATAGTTCTATGTTCTTATAATAGAGAAGAACTATTATGACCTTTCAGTGTGGCAGGTACCCTTAGGAAATTATCACACATAATGTCATGAAAATGAACAATCATTATGAGATAAGAACTTTATAAATATTAAAAAACCATGAATATGGGTAATCATAAAGTACATAGAAGATGATTTTAGGTCACTAACTGTAACATTTCTAAATACTTTAAGTGATACTCTGTGCACCAACATGATCCATTCCATATGTAGATGGAGTAAGAGAGTGGTTTCTAGGCCTGTTTCTAAATTAATGATACTCATGATTCTACTGAGATGTTTATATTAGGTGATGAAGTTTCTCATCATGAATTATTTTATATGTATGCCACATTAATTTCCTTATAGTCTCCTCACTTCCATATAAGAATCTAGGACTTGGAATGATTGGAAATTATCATATAACTTTCAAAGGACATGATGCATCTTTCTTATATCAAGTTGTTCCAAAATTGGGGCACTTCTAAAGTGGTTTATGGTCCATGAAATGTAATATATGTTTTAAAATTAGGTGCCTTATGCCCAAATTTATCAGTACCTTTAGATTATCATACTATATATATAGTGATTTATACATGATGCACATATACCATAATAGTATTGATATTTTTGTGTCTACTATTTAAATGTTAATTTCCATACATTTATTTTCATATCAAAAGGTTATAGTAGTTCATAGTCTATAATGAGAACCTTAAGATAATATAACATTAATCTTTAAAAAATTACTATATTCTAGTTACATCATACTGTCTGGACATAGTTGATGTCTAACTATAGGGTGCTTGGGTATCATAATCATTGAGACTTCTTCTCATAAATTTCACACTTGGTTATATATGGTAGGTGATATCATGAAGACAGGCCTGCTAATAGGAATACCATATGTTGCAGTTGTCATTGGTTGTTCCTATCTATGGACATGTGTATTGGTCTCCTGGCTTGAGATCATTATCAATGTGTTCCATTTTATTGTGTGCCTTGATTTGAGTCAAAAACTATGAAAATGAAGTCATAATGAGGTAGCTTGTGTTGGGTTTGACATTGGTGATATGATATTGGTTGAAAGGTCAAGATATAAATTTTCAGTTTTGAGATGAGGAAGTGATATATCAGTCCTAGTTGATCTAGATGGTAGTAACTTCATAAATCCTTGTATAAGGTGGTCAAAGGTAGTTAGATCAAAAAATAATAAAGCAATAATGGATGATGAAACTAGTGTGTGTCCTAGTTTATGAGATATCAAAAGACAAAGAGATTGTGTTAAACAATACATGTTCGTATGATGGTTGTTGTTTCTATGACTTTTCTTTATCTCTTTAGGGTCCTTGATGGGTTTCTAGACTCCATTCTTGGTCTTTAAATACTATTCACTGCTATTGAGATAAGGGCCTAGCGGGTCACACACAATAGAGCAATCAAGATCTTACCATATTATGTAGAATATGAATATTGAACATGACAGGCCCCACCATCAGGTCTGAGAGTTATCTAAGTAATCGATCACTAATGAATAAATAAATTCATTATTATTCAGGTATATAATAATTGGATTGAATTTATTTACTAAAATTATTCAAAAGGTATTATCTGAATACATTGAATAATATTATGTAAACAAATATTATTTTAATATTCAAGGTTTTTTTAATATTAGTAGAAATTTTGAATCGAGTTAAAGGACTCAGTTTTATCATGTAATATATTTATTATATATTTCAAGTATGTGATAAAATATAAATGATGCTAATGATACATTTAGTTTGTTATAACATGTCATTTATTGTGTATTTCATGGAAGTTGGATATACGGGGGTTGGGGATACCTTACTGAGTATTTTGGATATCCACTATATAAAAAGAGGAGGAGCTCATTTCTATTATGTTGTTCATTCCAACAGAATGAGATCCTCTCTCTCCTCTCACTTTCTAGAGAGGGAAAGTATATCCCTAAGCGATTGATCCCAGAACGTCTTTGATAGATCAAAGGGATGGGATCAACATGATTGTCACGATGCCGAAGGATTATTTGGTGCTCTGCGCTAGCACCCAGAATTTGATGAATAGTGATCATACAGATTCTTGAAGCATGTGTGGATGATCTATAGGGGTTCAGCTTCGGATCATTTGAGAAACTATCATTGGTGACTAGATGAATTTTAATGCACCACCAAATCAAACAAGGTATTAGCTTATTTATTTTTGTACTTATTAAATTCACATGTGATCCTCGGATATCTACCAAGACTCGGATCATTGGAGATGAAAATGTTTCATCACTCTGGTCATGAAAAATTTAAAATCTTCATCCCACTGGCTTCTTGTGCATGCCCTGATACTAGCAATTGGTATCAGAGAAATCTTATGGATTTTATAAAGAAATAAAAAAAATATTTTTCTTTAAATTTAAGTATAGGGTTTTAAATCGGTCTCAACAGATCTAAGCACGCTTCAATCCGATCTCGGGTGGCCGAGATATGGTTATCTAAATTTTTTAATATGGATCATAAGAGTTTTTTATGGATATTATTTAGGAAGAACACATATATTGATATATATGTTCAATATTATCCAATTTCATCAAAATAATCAATTTATGGATAACATGGTTTTTCCTACTAGATCGGTGTTTTTTCTGACCACCCTGTTCCGGCCAGATCCTAGCTGGAATAGTAATTCTGGGAGGATTTAATTTACACATGCATGTAGAAATTTAATTTTATTTTAAAAAAAATCAAAATCCTAATATATAGTATTTTGATATTTGTTGGAATCCTCATGTATTCATCATGTTTTAATGATCACAAATCTCAATAATAATTACACATATAATTCATGATCACAAATCTTACATATCTTATCAATCATATGCATTTATGTTTCAAGTTATCTTATAATTTATAATGGTTAAGATCAATTCATTTTATGCATATTACTGTTTAAGTCTGAATACAGTTATTTAGATAATCACAAGACACTGTGAAGCGTGACACAGTAAGTCAGACACTGTGAGCAAGACACAGGCACCGTGACCAGTGAGACACCGTGACCACGACACACCGTGACACAGTAAGCCTGACACCGTAAAGCAAGATACTCAGAACAGACATCGTAAGCCAGACATTTTGTTTGCCTAAGTGCCAAACACAATTATAAAGACATGGTCATCAAGGCACCGTGAATTCATAAACTATGAGCAAGGCACCGGAAGCCAGAAACTGTAAAGACGGACACCGTGACTCAGACACCGTGAAGGACACATTGTGAAGGACACACCATGAAGGACACACCATGAAGGACATACCATGAAGGAGACATCATAAAGGACATACCGTGAAGGATACACCGTTTTCATAACTACTGTGACACCGTTTCTTAAACTCTTTTTTCGTTTTACTATTTAACTTTTTAACGGTCATATTTGACGACTTTAATGCACTGACATAATTAATGTTTATCTATAGACATAGTACGAGGTATGAGGCCCAAAATACATGGAACCTATCGGCTCAATCTCATGCATTAGAAGATAAATAGGAGTGTTCCCAAGAGCAAGACACACGTGAAAGATATAAAAAAAGCAAGAAACTTGAGTGCTCTGTACTGAACAAAAAGACAATCCTCAGCACATAAGTGAAGAACATATTGCAAGATCTTCAATAAAATATTTTTCCCATACATGAAATCCAACACTACTGAAGAACACATGAAGTACATTGGAATCAAGAGAATATCTTCACCTGAGAAGAACACAAGCTGACCCACGACACTCTGTTTTTCAACAGAAAAACCATAGGACTCAGAAGCATTTCTGCTGAATCCAACCAGTCCAGAGTTGCACTGCTAATCACTAGATCATTCTAAACTCTTTTCTAATTAATCTAAGTGATTATTTTGTTTAATTTAGAGCAGTGTGTGTACTCGGTATATTTTACACACACACTGACTCTTGCGCTGAACCGGAAGACTTCAAAGTCCTCACAACAAACCTTTTACTTCTGTTTACCCACGATAACTGTGGAAGAGGTCCCTGCGTGGCTTGATCATTATTTGTTTTCCCACGACAACTGTGGTAGAGGTCCATGCGTGGCCTGGACAGTGTGAACTGTTGTTAACCCCGATCCAGGGTGTGGATCATGTAAGAACCCGGATCTTCTTTCCAGGTATGCTTTTCCTTTTTCTGGAGTTTTTGAGAAAAATGAACTTTCTGGAAATTTTTGAAGTACACGTCGTGTACTCTTTTCCGTCAAAGCCGTGTGCTGGCCGTGTCCGGGCCAGTCACACGGGGTGTAGCGATGAGGTGGAGTCTGATTAATATGGCGTACGGAAAAGGGGACTACACGTCGTATACTCAAGAAGTACACACCGTGTACTCAAGAAGTACACGCCGTGTACTTTCTTTTTTTCATTAACCGGACCGGGGTCGCGCCTGACACATAGAAGCATCTTCTTCTCCAGGTTTTGTTCATCCGAGAGAGACTGTACGGCCGAATCTTCTCCGAGCCACCGTGCCTCCGTCTGACCTCTGTTCCAGCCGTCGTTGATTGCGTTAGAAGCGCAGCGGTGAGTTCTCTGTTCTACTTTATCCTTGTTTCTCGATTCCTCCTCATTTTGAAGTTATTGTAGGTTGAGCATTTTGTGTGTTTTCTCATATCTACATTGTTTTAAGGGGAATCTATCGTTGTGGTTCACATATATCGATCTAGTAGGATCGAGGTAGGTGGTTTGTTTCCCTACGTTGAATGTCTTTGAGTTTTTGGTGCAAAAGTGTCGGATACCCATGTATCGGGTATCTCAGGTTAGGATTTTGATCCTTTTTTGTTATCTGCCTTATATTTCTTGTATGCTTGAAGTTATTAGATGGTTAATAAATTGCTTGTTATCATGTTTGAGGATCACCCCACGGGTTTTTTCCCTTGTTTTGGCTGTTGATTTCTGTTTGGCATAGTTTGCCTACGAGGAAACCCTTTTTCACATTGCTAGTATGCCTGTTGACTTGATTTCATGTATTTCCTACTGTTTATATGCTTGTGGATGAATTTTTAGCTATTAGCCAAGTAGTTTCTGAACTTACTTAGGCAGCTAACACTCGATTACACACGACTAAACTGCTCAGGGCTGAGTGAACCTGGTGTGGTAGACTAAAGGGGGAATTGACGATTAGGGATTCCCTAGAGAGTCTTTTATAATTAGTATCAATCGCAGGACCTATGGGAATGGGACTTTGTGCTTCCTCAGAGTCTCCTTAGTTAAGTAGCGAGAATATAGGGGGAATTAGACGTAAGTTCTTCCTCAGGGAGTCTATATCTTTCGTTGCAAGACCACAGGGGAATTAACGGTGAGAGATTCCCAAAGTATCTGTGCCTTTGTACGTTTACTTGACTAGAGGGATTTTCTAGTAGGAGACACCTAGAGAGTCAGCGATTTATTTTTTGGTTGGTTGTGACGAGTCCACCAAGCCAAAGAACAAGCTTGGGTTTATACTGCTTGCTGTTTAGGTAGACTGTTGAGTTATCTGTTGTGATTACTTGCTTGCCTTTGGAGTATAGAGCTATTTCTAGGTTCCTTGGTTGATAGCTAAATGATTGTACTGAACTGCTAAATAAATGTGAATGGAGATTTATAGTATTGTTTACTTTAGTGTATTTCTGTTTCTCTGCTGCATTTATTTCCTTTACTTTTGCTATATTACTCACTGATAGGAGGGCACCGATCTCGTGGTGATTGCCTACTGGGATTAGTCTCACACCCTATTTGGGTCCTACTTTTCGGCCCAAATAGGTTATATGGTGCAGGTGTGGATAGGGATTGTGGCCCTTCTACTTTGGGTATGTGATTGCTGGTTAGAGCTGGAGAGCATAGGACCGAGCTTAGGCTTGCGATGCTTCTGGAGTTGTTGTTACTTTAGTACTTTGTTTTCAGTTATATTTCAGCATGTTGTTGTTTTTGCTGCTTTCCTTAGATACTTGTACCTGCTACATCATTATCATTATCATTATGTGTTCATTGCTTCCCCTGTTTAGTTTCAGTGTTTGTATGTTGTTCACTGCTTCTGCCATTGACTGTTGTTTTCTTGCCTTGTATACCTTACCAAATGAGGGCATAGTTTCCCCAATAACTTACCAAGGCCCTCGCTGCTAGTCGGTAGCCTCTGGCGTTTGGGTAAATGCGGTTGAGGTCATGTGGCGAACTAGGTACGGGGCACCAGGTAAGGGCTCTGGATTCGGGTCGTTACAAAGTGGTATCAGATGAGTTATTTCCTTTTCTATTAACTTACTGTTTAGCGACATTAGACAAGGATAGGATAGAATAGGTGAATGGTAAATAGTTGTGATCGGGAATTCTAAAACCCGTGTATAGGGAAAAAGCTATATTACCTCGATTGTTGCAAGTTTTGAGTTTTGTGAATGTTACAGTTTAATTGATTTCACCGTTGGGTGATGCACTTGTTTTGTACTGTTACTGTTTATATGATTGTAGTTCTATTTTGTTACAACCCGATGAGATGAGGGTATTCCATCTCATGCATCATATAGGCACATGTTAGAAGATCACATGTCATGCATCTTGCAATGCCATCTTGGTTGCATTAGAGATTGCATGCTGTTGTGATAGGATTTGTGATAGACAATGCATGTTGTTGTGATAGTTGCTGTGATAGAATACCTTCTATGTTGATAGGGTATCATTGTTTGGATCTTTCTTATCATGGACGCCAAACTTTGATCTTAGATATGTTATGGGCCCTCGAGGATCGGAATTTGGTGGGTCGTGAGTTCTTGTATTGTTTCCTTGTTATATGAATTGTTAGGATGCTAAGCTTTGATTCTCAGGGAGTATGGGACCCCACGGATCGGAATTTGGCACCTTAATCCTTGTTTTTCTGTGTTTTCTGGGCTCCGGTACAGTTCTGAGGATACTGTCCGGAAAAACCTAGAATACACGGCGTGTACTTTATATATACATGCCGTGTAGTTTTTGGCCGTGTCACTGACTGTGTGGATAGGGAAACAGAGTTGTAAATGGTTTTCAGGAACACGCCGTGTAGAGGTTAACTAGGAACCCAGTAACTAACAACACGGGCTAGTTAATGCATGTTTAGTATACGCCGTGTTAGGTATGCACACACCGTGTATCCTTTCCCAGGTACCCGACCGTGTCTTTAAAAACATGGTTCGGTCTTATCTTCTCCTATACACACCATATTTTTTCAGAACACGCCATGTAAGGATCAGCCGAGTACCCAGCTGTGTCACGAACAACACGGTCCAAGGTTTCCCTTAAAGTGCACGTCGTGTCTTTTAGGAACAAGTCGTGTATTGTCGACCGCGTGTTAGGTCGTGTCGCTAACAACACGGGCCAGGTAAGTCGTGTCCAGCACACACCGTGTCTTCCTCAAAGCACATCATGTAGTCTTCGGCTGGGACAGTCCGTGTGACTTAGTCATGTAGAAGTAGCCAGCCAGGGAGAAAAGGGTCAGTACACGTCGTATAGTTTTAGAACACGCCATGTAGTCGGGTTTTTTACACATCCATGTATGGCCAAGGTACACGCCCAGGGTAGGATTTCAGGAAACACGTCGTGTATCGGTATTACACACCGTGTAGTTATGTTTTTCCAGATTTAAAGGTTTTTCCCTCCTGTTCCGTTTTACTCTCCTATGTTGCAACTGTGTTCATCTTTAATGAAGGTGTGTTTTGTTCTTTCAGAGCTATGGCACCGAGATGTCCTCCCGTTGCATGCCAGGAACCAGGCAGCGATCGTACGCCTGATACGACCGATCAGGGACTTACAGTAGTTCCGCCCATCATTCCGGACATGGCACCTGCAGTGATTCTAGACACTGGTGTCGACACTCAGTTCATAGAGGGTTTCATGAGATTCATGCAGACCTTCCAAGGAGTTCATCATCATGTCCCCACTATGGAAGAGCTGACGTGGGTCTTCCAACAGCATCATCCTCCCACTTTCACAGGAGATGGAGGACCTCAGGCTGAAGAGTCATGGCTGAAAGCCATGTTGTCCATCATCGAGCATCTGGAGATGCCTACAGAGAGGAGGGTGAATCTCACGATGTATATGCTATGAGATTCCGCCAATAGATGTTGGGACATAGTCTCTCAGACGGGGCGCCAACAGGCTATGGCTTGGGATGAGTTTCAGCATATGTTTTACGACTACTTTTACCCAGCGACACTGAGGGCTGACAGGGCCAGGGAGTTCATGAGCCTGCAGCATGGTACTCTCTCAGTTATGGAGTATTCCTCCCGCTTCACTGAGTTACAGTGATTCACTCCCGTCCTGGGGAATGAAGAGTTGTTTCTAGCGAGGAAGTTTGAGGAAGGCCTCAAACTGGAGATCAGATCGCAGGTGAATGTCTTTCAATTGAATTATATTACTCTGATAGTCAACCAGGCACTCATCACAGAGAGGGACCTAAGGGATAATGGAGCTATGTACCAGGGCGGTACAGCATCCAAGGCTGATTCCCTTCAGACAAACAGCAGGAAACGCCACCGAGAGTCTACCTGGGGCGACCCGAGGAAGCGAGGTATTCCCTCTGGTAGACGATATGCCCCTTCTGGAACCCCAGTGGTGTGTTATCAGTGTGGGAGGAGCAGGCATAAGAAGCCCCAGTGCCCGATGGACCTAGTGGAGTTCCGATCCTGCGGTAAGGTGGGTCACCTGCAGCGTTTCTACAAGGTTCCCCTTCCAGCGGCTAGTAAAGGAGGATCAATTTCAACCCCGTGTACAGGAGCAGGATTACCAGCTCCACAGAAGACTGGGGGCTGTAGTTCTGCAGGGTGTTCAGGTCAGGGTAGAGGTCGTGGATGCAGTGGTCAGGCTCAGGGAGGAGCATCTCAGGGTTTTCAGGCTGCTACACAGGGCCATGGTATAGGCCAGACTTTTGCTGTAGAGCAGATTCATCAGGAGCAGGATCTCGGACCCTCTACAGTTCGAGGTACGATCTTAGTAGCCTCAGTTTTATCTTCAGACCTTTTCTATACTGGTGCTTCACATAGATTTATCTCTGTTTTTGTCATGGAAAGCCTTGAGCTCTGTGTCTTTTCGTCTGCTGACATGTTGACTCTCAACACGCCCTTGGGAATGAGGACATCTAGCGTACTTCAGTGCAAGGGGTGACCTCTCAAGGTTTCAGGGTATCATTTCTTATGGGACCTCTATGTCCTAGAGATTACGGGCTATGACATCATTCTCAGTATGGACTGGTTGGTTCCCTTCCAGGCAGTCATCGATTGCTATCATTGTAGGGTGAATTTCGTATCACCAGAGGGTGAATCTTTCCTTCATAAAGGCGAGTGGTAAGTTCAGGCGAGTCGAGCCGGACTCAAGCATCATGGTCTAGGAGTAGTTACATCCTAGACTGCAAGACTTTATCTGGATGACCATGGGACTTCTCAGTTAGATTTTCCTCCAATGGTTGATCTCTTTCCAGATGTCTTTCTAGAAGACTTTTCAGGTTTTCCTCTGGAGCGTGAGGTAGACTTCTTGATGGATCTTGTGCCAGGAGTGGCACCGGTGTCCATTCCTCCTTATAGGATGGCTACACCTGAGTTGCAGGAGCTCAAGAATCAGTTGGAGGAGTTGCAGGAAAAGTGTTTCATCTGAAATAGTACTTCTCCTTGGGGTTCGCCTGTCTTCTTCGCGAAGAAGGCAGACGGTACCCTCAGGCTTTGCATGGATTATCGGAAGTTGAACTAGTTGACGGTCAAGAACCGATATCCCTTACCGAGAATTGATGATCTCTTCTATTAGCTTCGAGGAGCTCAGGTGTTCTCGAAGATCTATTTGAGGTCCGGTTATCATCAGCTGTGCGTTAGACCTTCAAATATACCTCTGATAGCCTTCAGGAGCAGGTATGGACTCTATGAGTATACGGTTATGTCGTTCGGTCTTACGAACGCGCCAGCAGTTTTCATGGCGCTGATGAACCGAGTGTTCCATCCTTACTTGGATTCCTTCATCGTGGTCTTTGTGGACGATATCTTGGTGTACTCTCACACTCGACATGACCATACAACCCATCTTGAGATCGTTTTGAGTACACTGAGGGAGCATCGGCTTTATGCTAAGCTCTCAAAGTGCCACATATGGATGGATGAGATTCACTTCCTCGGTCATGTCATCTCAGAGAAAGGAGTATCAGTAGACCCAGAGAAGGTGAGAGAAGTAGTTACCTGGGAGCAGCTGAAGAATATCTTCGAGGTACGGAGCTTATTAGGGATAGTTGTTTACTACAAATAGTTTATACAGGACTTCTCACGCCTAGCAGCACCACTAATGGGCTTGACTAAGAAGGGGGTGAAGTTTGTTTGGTCAGAAGCCTGTGACTCATCCTTCCAGGAGCTGAAGGGGAGATTGACTTGAGCACCGATCCTAGTTTTGTCGGAGCTGGGCAAGAGCTATACAGTTTTCTGTGATGCATCTGGCATCGGACTTGGAGCAGTGCTTATGCAGGAGGATCGAGTGGTTGTGTATGGATCTCGACAGTTGAGGCCACATGAGAGGAATTATCCTACGCATGACCTAGAGTTGGCTGCGGTTTTTCATGCCTTATGTTGCTGGAGACATTACCTTCTGGGAGAACATTTTGTGGTATACAATGACCACAAGAGTCTCAAGTACATCTTCACGCAGCGTGACATGAATCTGAGATAGCGGAGGTGGGTTGAGTATCTCCAGTCCTTCGATTTCGATATTGCCTATACGCCTGGGAAAGGAAATGCAGTGGCTGATGCACTGAGCATGAGAACTCAGATACAGGCAGTTCAGGAGGCCAGTAGTGAGTGGAAACTGATGGATCTGTTCTCGGAGATGCATTTGGAGGTGAATGATAGGCAGGGGCAGACTTTCCTATCTTCTATGGTTGTTACCTCTGCACTTTTGGACCAAGTTCGAATGAGGCAGCTGGAAGATTTATAAGGGCTAGTCCTATGGGAAAGCATGTCAGGAGAGGACCCTCTTCCCGGGTAGAATGTTGGCGAGGATGATATATTGTGTTTCCAGGGACGCGTATGGGTGCCAGTAGATATACGTGAGGAGCTGATGCGAGACTTCCATTCCTCAGTTTGGGAAGTTCATCCTGGCATCACCAAGATGTATCGGGATCTTCATTGCCAATACTGGTGGCCAGGTATAAAGAAGGATGTTGCTGGTTTCGTCATGAGATGTTCTACTTGTCAGCAGGTGAAAGCGGAGCATCAGCGACCAGCGGGGCTTTTGCAGTAGCTACCCATTTCAGAGTGGAAGTGGAATGATGTTGTGATGGACTTCGTGATAGGGTTACCGAGATCGTCGATAGTAAACGATGCGGTGTGGGTTGTCGTCGACAGGATTATGAAGGTTTCTCACTTCTATCCAATCAAAGAGACTTTCAGTGTCGATGATCTGGGACAACTTTACATCCGGGAGATCATTCGTCTGCATGGATTTCCACACTCCATTGTTTCAGACAGGGATGCGTGCTTTACCTCTCGGTTCTGGTAGGGACTCCCGAAGGCCTTGGGTACACAGGTACTTTTGAGTACAGCATACCGTCCCCAGACTGATGGCCAGTCCGAGTGCATGATCCAGGTGCTTGAGGATATGCTCCGAGCTTGCATCCTAGACTTTGGCGATTCTTGGGAGAAGCATATTCCTCTGGTGGATTTCACCTATAACAATAGTTTTCATGTGACCATCCAAATGGTTCCATAAGAGGATTTGTATGGTAGGTCATGCCAATCACCTTTATGTTGGCTGGAGGCAGGAGAGGTAGCTTTGTTGGGACCTCGTCTTGTTCAGGAGACCTCAGAACAGATAGAGTTGATTCGGAAGAGGATGGATACTGCACAGTCTCGTCAGATATCTTATGCTGGTCAGCGGAGATGACCTCTGGAGTTCGAGGTCGGTGACCAGGTTTTCCTATGTGTTACCCTGAGGTTGGGACACAAGAGGATTCGGAGACAGGGTAAGATTTCACCGCGGTACATCGGGCCGTTGAGATATTGGAGAGAGTTGGGACGGTTGCCTATCGGTTGTAGCTACCTCAGAGGTATCGGGCCATGCACGACGTCTTCCACGTCTCTCAGCTCCCATGCTACTTTTCATACCCGTCTCACGTCTTTCAGCCTGAGGAAGTCGAGCTTGAAACGGATGCGACATTCGAGGAGCATCCTATCCGGATTGTCGATCGCAGTACAAAGGTTCTCTGCGGGCGGTCTATTCCTCTGTTATGGGTGTTATGGAAGCACGGGTGAGTACAGGATGAGACTTGGTAAAGGGAGGCCGATATACGATCGTAGTGGCCGGAGCTGTCCGGGGTTTCTTCTTCTCCGCCTCATTAGGGAAATTCGGGGACGAATTTCTTTAAGGGGGGATGTTTGTAAGAACCCAGATCTTCTTTTTAGGTATGCTTTTCCTTTTTCTGTAGTTTTTGAGAAAAATGAACTTTTTGGAAATTTTTGAAGTACACGCCGTGTACTTTTTGAGTACACGTCGTGTACACTTTTCCGCCGAAGCCGTGTGCTGGCTGTGTCCAGGCTAGTCACACAGGGTGTAGCGATGAGGTGGAGTCTGATTAATATGGCGTACGGAAAAGGGGACTACACGTCGTGTACTCAAGAAGTGCACACCGTGTACTTTCTTTTTTTTCATTAAACGGACTGAGGTCATGCCTGACGCACAGAAGCGTCTTCTTCTCTAGGTTTCGTTCGTCCGAGAGCGAACGTACGGCCAAATATTCTCTGAGCCATCATGCCTCTATCTGACCTCCGTTCCAGCCATCGTCGATTGCCTTGGAAGCGTAGCGGTGATTTCTCTATTCTACTTTAGCCTTGTTTCTCGATTCCTCCTCATTTTCAAGTTATCGCAGGTTGAGCATTTTGTATGTTTTCTCAGATTTATGTCATTCTAAGGGGAATTTTTCATCGTGGTTCACATATATCGATCTACTGGGATTGAGGTTGGTGGTTTGTTTCCCTACGTTGAATGTCTTTGAGTTTTTGGTGCAAAAGTGTCAGATACCCATGTATCGGGTATCTCGGGTTAGGGTTTTGATCATGTTCTGTTATCTGCCTTAGATTGCTTGTATGCTTGAGGTTATTAGATGGTTAATAAATTTATTTTTAGCATGTTTGAGGATCACCCCACAGGTGTTTCCCCTTGTTTTGGCTGTTGATTTCCATTTTTCACGGTTTTCCTATGAGGCAACCCTTTTTCACATTGCTAGTATGCCTGTTGACTTGATTGCATGTATTGCCTGCTATTTATATGCTTTTGGATGCATTTGTAGCTATTAGCCAAGTAGTTGATAAACTTACTTAGGCTGCTAACAGTCGATTACGTACGACTAAACTGCTCAGGGCTGAGTGAACCTGTTGCGGTAGACTAAAGGGGTAATTGACAATTAGGGCTTCCCTAGAGAGTCTATTATAATTAGTATCGATCGCGGGACCTATGGGAATGGGACTTTATGCTTCCTCAGAGTGTCCTTAGTTACGTAGTGAGACTATAGGGGGAATCAGACGTAAGTTCTTCCTCAGAGAGTCTATATCTTTCATTGCAATACCACAGGGGAATTGATGGTGAGAGATTCTCAGAGTGTCTGTGCCTTTGTACGTTTACTTGACTAGAGGGGTTTTCTAATAGGATCCACCCAGAGAGTCAGTGCTTTATTTGTTGGTTGGTTGTGACGAGTCCACCAAGACAAAGAACAAGCTTGGGTTTGTACTGCTTACTATTTAGGTAGACTGTTGATTTACCTGTTGTGATTACTTTCTTGCCTTGGGAGTATAGATTTGTTGCTAGGTTCCTTGGTTGATAGCTAAATGATTGTACTGAACTGCTAAATAAATGTGAATGGAGATTTGTAGGATTGTTTACTTTAGTGTATTTCTGTTTCTCTGCTGCATTTATTTCCTTTACTTTTGCTATATTACTCACTGACAGTATGGCACAGATCTCGTGGTGATTTCCTACTGGGATTAGTCTCACACCCTATTTGGGTCCTGCTTTTCAGCCCAAACAGGTTATATGGTTGCAGGTGTGGATAGGGATTGTGGCCCTTCTACTTCGGGTACGTGATTGCTGGTTGGAGATGGAGAGCATAGGACCGAGCTTAGGCTTGCGATGCTGCTGGAGTTGCTGTTACTTTCATACTTTTTTTTCAGTTGTATTTCAACATGTTATTGTGTTTTCTAATTTCCTTAGATACTTGTACCTGTTGTATCATTATCATTATCATTATGTGTTCATTGCTTCCGCTGTTTAGTTTCAGTGTTTTTATATTGTTCACTGCTTCCGCCATTGACTGTTGTTTTCTTGCCTTGTATACCTTACCAAATGAGGTCATAGTTTCCCCAATAACTTACCAGGGCCCTCGCTGCTAGTCGGAAACCTCTAGCATTTGGGGAAATGCACCTGAGTTCATGTGGAGAACCGGGTACGGGGCACCAGGGAAGGGCTCCGAATTCGGGTCGTTATAGATCAGAAGTTTATTTATATAAACTTCTTGGTGGCAGGTGATCACCAATTGGAGTGGATTAGGTCTCGGCTTGAGACTGAACCACTTTTTTTACATCTGCTGTGCATTCTTAGATTAAGTTTAAAATATACTATATATATTTTATATTCCGCTACTAATTACTTTTAAATACAAAACTATTTTAAATTTGCTTTGATAGTTAATCTAGCAAGTGTTTGTAACTATTGTAAATCATTATATTAGTTTCAAAATAAAATTTAATCTTCAGATTAAATTAACTGAGACCTAATCAATCTTTTGAGAACATAATTGAACCTTTACATTTTTAAAAATTCACTACACTTTAACTTGTTTTATAAATTGTGGATTTTAAGAGAAATATTTTTAACAGAAAGTTTTATTTGGAACTCAATTCGCCCCACTCTTGAGTATCCACTCTGACCAACATTTGGTATCAGAGGTTGTTTATATTAATAATGTATTTCAAAACACTCTGTTTTTCAACTGTGATTTTATTTGTATCTTAAAGATCTTAAATTTTTGTTAGTTCTAAATTTTATCTCTTTAAATATATTTTCTATAATCCAACTATGGAAAATAGACTAGAAGGTGATGCTACCAACAGGCCACCTTGATTCAATGGTACAAACTATACCCAGTGGAAACTTAAGATGAAAATTCACTTAGAGAGTATGGGATTTGATATCTGGACTGCTATAGAGACTCAATATAAGATTCCAGAAACTGAAAGAACTACTTGGGATGAACCTACTAAAACAGCTTACAATGATAATTGTAAATCTATGAATGCCATGTATTGTGCTCTAGGATATGAAGAGTTTAATAGAACATCTACCTGTAAAACTGCCTATGAAATATGGGATACTTTGGGTGTTTCTCATGAAGGAACAACCAATGTTAAAGAAATGAGATTGAACACTTATACTATTAAATATGATAATTTTAAAATGAAGACTGATGAACATATCTCTGACATGTATCTCTGGTTCAATGAGATTGTTAACACTATGATCTCCCTTAGAAAGGCTATTCCAGCAAAGGAAAAAATTATGAGAATATTGAGATGTCTGCCAGACCGATGGAGAGGCACATCTATTTCAATAAGAGAATCATGTGACATTGGTGCTCTGCCTGTTAAAGAGATAATTGTTAAGCTTATGATGTATGAGGAAGAACTCAAGGTGAATAAGGAAGAATATGATGAACCTAAAAGAAAGTCAATGGCATTTAAGTCTATTGCCTCAAAGATCAAGGACAAGGAGAAAGTTCACATACCTACTGAAATTTCAACAAGTGAAAGTTCATATTCTGATAGTGATGCTGAGATGGATCAAATAGCCAGAAGATTTAATAAATTCTATAGGAAGAAGAAATGCTTCAGAAAATCAAACTACAAAGGTAAATATGACAACAAAGGTCATTGGAAAAAGTATTGGAAGAAAGTTGATAAGAGTGATGAAGTTATCTGCTATGAATGCAAGAGAAAAGGTCACATTCAAGCTGACTGTCCAAAATTAAAGTTCAAGAAGAAACATGACTGTAAGGACAACAAGTATAAGAAAGCAATGAAAGCAACTTGGAGTGCTTCAGAAGAAACTTAAAGTGATTCTAATTTTGCTAAAGATGAAGATTCTCATAAAGCTAACATGTGTTTTATGACAAACACATCTGAGGTAATACTGGACCCTCCTACTTTAAATTCATACTATTCTAAAGTTGATTCTAATTCTGATTCTGAATATGAAAACATGTCTAGTGAAGAATTATTTGAATATTGTAATATGTTTGAAGAGAACTATAATGAACTTAAGGACCAGTACAAAGCCTTAAAGAAATAGCATGTTTTAACTAGAACTATTAAATCTTCCCTTGAGATTGAAAAGGAAAATAATGCTCAACTGTTAAAAGAAAATAGTTAACTGAAAATGTCTAATGAGAAACTGAGAAAGGACTTAGAAAAGTTCACAAATGGAAAAGACAATCTAACTTAAATGCTAGGTAAAAAAGTTTCACCAAAGTATACTACTGGTTTGGGATACCAACCTGGATAGAGACAGTTTACCAAAAATAGATTTATTCCTAAATCTAGACAAAATTCTGCTAGTTCCAGTTCTGGAAATTCATATTCCTCAACTAGTTATTCACATTGTTATAGATCAACAAAAGTTTATATTTCAAAATCAATTGATTCTGTAAATTATATGAGACCCATAAGACAAATTTGGGTACCTAAATCTTTACTTGCTAACATGTCTGGACCCAAGAAGATTTGGGTACCAAAATCATTTTCCATCTAAATTTGTTCTGTAGGAAACCTGTTTAAAGAGTTCATGTAGGAAGACATGGTACTTGGACAGCAGATGTTCAAGGCACATGTCTGGAGATTACTCATGCTTTAAAAGATTAATAAAGGTTGATGGAGGCTATGTCATCTTTGGTGATAATTCTAAAGGAAAGATCATCATCCTAGGCCAAATTGGTAACACTAACTTAGTTTTAATTTCTAAAGTTTTATTTGTTGATGGATTGAAATACAAATTGTTAAGTATTTCTCAGTTATGTGACAATGGCTTTAATGTTAAGTTTGAAAATGATTCTTGTAATGTTTTTAATTCTAAAAATGTTTTAGTATTTTCTGCCTTGAGAAATGAAAATGTTTATGCTGTTGATTTGAATTCCTTATCTAAACAAAATGTTGCTCGTTTAAATGCTTTTCATAAAGAATCTTTGTTGTGGCACAGAAGATTAGGACACTGCAACATTCATTCACTTAGAAAATTGACTAGGAATAACTTAGTTAGATACCTACTCAAACTTGAATTCCCATCAGACAAAGTTTTTAATCCCTGTTAAAAGGGGAAAGAAACATAAAGTTTCTTTTAAATCAAAGAAAGAAGTTTAAACTTCTCAACCTCTCAAGTTGGTTCACATGGACTTTTTTGGACCTTCTAGAGTTTCTAGTTTAAATGGGAAGCACTATGTCTATTTCTTAGTAGATGAATTTTCTAGATATACTTGGTTATACTTCTTATCTCACAAAAGTGAAGCATGTTATTACTTTATTAAATACTCCAAGTCTATAGAGAACCTTAGTGGACTTAAGATTGAGACCCCAAGAAGTGATCATGGCTGTGAGTTTGAAAATCATGAGTTTGAGTCTTATTGCTCACAAAATGGATATAGTCACAACTTTTATACCCCTAGAACACCTCAACAGAATGGTGTAGTAGAAAGAATAAATAAAACCCTTCAAGAAATTGCAAGAAAAATGATTAATGAGTATGACCTGCCTATTTACTTTTAGGCTGAAGCTGTGAATACAGCTTGTTATATCATAAATAGAGTCTCGATTACACCTGTTCTTAAGAAGACCCCTTATGAGTTGTGGAACAATAGGAAACCTAAGATTAGTTATTCTATATTCTTTGGTTGAAAATTATTTATTCTTAATATCAAGGATAATATTGAAAAGTTTTCCTCTAAAAGTGATGAAGAAATCTTTTTAGGATATTCTATAACTATAAAATCCTATAGAGCGTTTAATAAGAAAACCAAGTGTGTGGAAGAATCTGTTCACATCAAATTTGATGAAACTGATCCACATGAACCTAAGTCATCTCTTGAAACTCTTGAAGAAGATTTGTCTATTCTGAACCTTAATGATAAAGTCAATAAACCTGTTGTAAAGACAACCGGTTATGGAAATATTTCAGAATCTGCTCTTAATGAACCCAAACCTATAGAAGAACCTGAAATTTCCAGTCCTACCTTTACTAGATCAACTAGGATCCTAAAGAATCATCCTTTAGATGTTTTTGTTATTAATCTTGATAGAGGGACACAGACTAGAGCTTCTCTTAGAAATCAGGTTGAACATCAAGCCTTTTTGTCATAGCTTGAACCTAAAAACATTAATGATGCAATCAATGAGGAATTTTGGGTAATGGCTATGCAAGAAGAACTTAATCAATTTGAAAGAAACAAAGTCTAGGAATCAGTGGAAAGACCTAAGGACACTTTCATCATAGGAACTAAATGGGTGTTTAGAAATATGGTAGATGAAGCTGGAAACATAGTTATAAATAAAGATATATTAGTTGCACAAGGATACAGTCAAGAAGAAGGAATTGACTATAAGGATACTTTTTCTCCAGTAGAAAGACTTGAAGCCATTAGAATTCTACTTGCTTATGCTGCACATCTGAATTTCAAACTATATCAAATGGATGTCAAGAGTGCATTCTTAAATGGTTATATAGCTGAGGATGTTTTTGTTTAACAACCCCCTGTATTTACAAACCCTCATTTTCCAAATCATATTTTTAAACTTTCAAAAGATTTATATGGTCTAAAGCAAGCTCCAAGAGCTTGGTATGATAGATTAAGTACTTTTCTTATTTCCAAAGGTTTTACAAAAGGAATAACTGATCCTACCCTCTTTATAAAATGAATTTCTAATGATGTTTTAGTTGTTCAAATCTATGTAGATGATATTATTTTTTGATCTTCAAAAACTTCATTATGTAATGATTTTTCTAAAATGATGCAAAACAAATTTGAAATGAGTTTAATGGGTGAACTGAAATTCTTTATTGGATTTCAAATCTTTTAAAATAATGATGGAATTGTTTTGACTCAAAGTAAATATACTAGAGACCTTTTAAAACGTTTTAGATTGGATATCACTAAAAGTATTGACACTCCCATGAGTACCACCTGTAAGTTGGGTCTTGATGAAGATGGAAAATCTATTGATCAAACCACTTATAGAGGAATGATTGGAAGTATACTCTACTTAACTGCTAGCCATCCTAATATTATGTTTATTGTGTGTATGTGTGCTCGTTTTCAAGAAAACCCTAAAGAATCACATTTAAATGTTGTAAAGAGAATTTTCAAATACCTCAAGCATACACCCAATCTAGGACTGTCCTATCCAAAAGGACAATCATTTGAACTAGTTAGTTATTCTGATGCTGACTTTTCTGTATGTAAGTTAGATAGAAAGAGAACCTCTGGAACATGTCACTTTTTAGGCAAGTCACTAGTATCATGGTGTAGTAAGAAACAAAATTTTGTTGCATTATGTACTGCAGAATCTGAATACATAGCTGCTAGAAGTTGTTGTGAACAAATCTTGTGGATGAAACACACATTACTAGTCTATTGATATCAATTCAGACATGTACCAATAAATTTTGATAACACAGGTGCTATTAACATTTCAAAAAATCCTGTTTTACATTCTAGGACAAAACATATTGATGTAAGACATCACTTTTTAAGGGATCATTATCAAAAAGGTGATATCACTTTGGAATTCATTGGTACTGAATATCAACTTGCTGATATATTCACTAAACCATTAAATTCTGAGAGATTAGATTACATCATACATGATCTTGGAATGATCAATCACAAATAAATATGTTACTGGTCTTACTGTTTAATATTTTACTATATTTCACTTTACTGTTTCATATTCACGGTTTCTCATTTACTGTCTCATGCTTACAGTCTCACAGTTAACACTTTGTGTTCATGGTATATTACTCATTGTCTCACCATGATGATCACTCACTCTCTCACCGTAACTAAACAATTTTCTCACTATCTCACAGTGACGACAACTGACTGTCTCACCATGACGACAACTGACTGTCTCACCATGACGACCATCCAACATCACACCGTAACGAATATTCACGGTCTCACCGTGAACCTTATTTATGCATTTATTTTAACCCATATCATATTAATTTTTATTTCACCACTATTTCCTTTCCTGCGTTTTTATTTTGGTGACGTTTGACATTCCCAAATGATAAAACAAAAGGGTTTTCACTCGATTCCTAACCCGAACTCTCTCCTGCTCACTTTTTCCAAACCCTTTTAACCTTGCAACCCTTATCTCCTTCTCTCTTGCCCGAAACTTTAGTGGATACCAAGGATGAAGCGTCCATATTCATCCTCATATGAGAAGCGCCGCTCGAAGAAACAGAAGAGAGCACCGAAGCTTGCACTCGAAGGACCCCTAAATCCAAATCTGGTAAACCGTATTGTAGTTCCTGAGGAAGAAATCTGCCATGAGTGGCTGTTGTCTAGCAAATCTTTGGTTTTAAAAGTGTTCAGAGAACAAGGATGGCTTGAATGGTTCTCTAAAAAGGATAGACCAATATACCCGAGGTTGGTATCTCATTTTTATCAGTATGCTCAATTTTCTTTTGATGCTGGAGAAATTTTTGTTGTAAGAAGTCGGGTCAATGGACAAAGACGCTCCTTCTTGTCGAGGTTATGGGATGATTGCCTTAGGATTCCTCACGAAGGGATTTGTGATGATTATTAGAGAGACCCCCCACCTACAACTGATATCTTTGACCTGTAGAATGATTTGGAAACTCTAACTAGAAATAGAACCAAGAGAAGGGCCATAGCTACTGAACTGGATGGGGAGACAAGACTGTTGTTTAAATTTGTTCAAAATTTTATTATCCTGAGGAAGGGTGAATTTGTTGTCTTGAAGTATCAGGATTTTTTTATGATTCACCTGATGAATAATGGCCACAAGATAAATCTGTGCAAATACATCATTCACCATATGTGTGAATTGATTAAGGTTACATCCAATTCTACTTCCCTGTTCTGCTCAAGGATGATCTCAACCATGCTTATTACAAAAGGAGTAGTTGGAAAAAATGAAGAATCACTTACTAACTATGAATACTGCTTATCCAAACCTACCATAAGGAGGATGAAGATCAACTGGAACCCCTAGAAAAAATATTGGGTTGAAGATAATGAAAAGATTTATGAAAAGTTCGATCCTGTTGATTATCCACAAGGCCAAAGGACATTTCTGATCCTGGTTTAGAACCATATGAAGTCACTGAGTATTTAGAAGATGAAGAACAAGAGGAAGAGGTAGCTAAATTACCTTATAAGGAAGCATCTCCTGTTGAGAAACAAAGGACTTCTGTCCCTACTGTTATTCCTGCTGCTATACCACATAGAGAAGAAATTGTTATTGAGGAAGGAATGCCTATTACTCCTCATATTATTCTTAAAGAAGAACCTTCTGTCCCTAGAGAAGATTTAAATCTGTAAAACCAACTTGAGGCTGCAAGAGATTTAGTTATCCCAGAACCTGAGCAGCATGTGATGGAAGAAACAATTTTGGAACAACTACTTGTCATGGAAGAGCTTGTAGTAGAAAATATCCCTGCATTTCAAGACGATACTTTGGAAAACCTCCCACAAGAACAATCTTATCCTGGGATAATTCTCTCTGCTGAAGAGAGGATGGAAATTTCCTTTCAGTTGGCTAGGCAAGAAATGGCTGAGGAAATCAGAAATGATCCTATGAATATTGAACGAGTTGCTGAGCCTCTAATTCTTGAAAAGGATGAACATGTTGAGGGGGAGGAACCTCAAAATATTGAGATTGATGAAGCTGTTGATGAAGATGAGTCTATTGAATCATCGCAACCAACTGAGTCTTTTTCTATGTACACTCGGTATGAATTTCATAGCTTCAATGATGTGACTGAATCTCAGCAGGTGACTACAAATTGGATTGATCTTTCTTCTCTATTTCAATTGAATTCAGTCACACACCCTGAACCTCAACTAGAAACTGAATCTGAAACTGAATCTGAATCTGAACCTGAACCTCAACTAAACCCTGAACCTGCCCTTGTAACTCTTCCTGCTCCTGCACCTTTACCTGATCAACAATCTTCTGTCAGCAAGGATGATCTGAAAGTGTTTGGAGATTCTATCTTAGTTGGAGTTGGGAAAATTATGTCCTCTCAACCTCATCTTGTGACACAACTAAGTCAGGAAGATGTATCACTGATTTTGGAAAACATTATTCTACATATTCAACCCAGGATGATCCATAAAATTCAAGAAGTGAGAGTTCAAAACAAGTTGCTTAGTGCTGATGTTGCATCCCTGAAAGGTATGGTTGAAAAACTCCATAAAGAACTGTATTCTAGATCATAGCCTGCTCCTACACCTGTTGCTGCTTCTCCTGAACCTACTGTTTCCAACATTTATCGACATATTGTGTCCCAAATGAATCCCTACCTCCTATCGTTTGATGAAAATATTGGATAAAGGAAACAAAGATGTTACAATGCATGAGAGAGCTTGTGGAGAACCTCAATAACCTAACAGATGAATACACTGGATGTCTTCAAAAAGTCCTGAAATAGCTCAAATCTCTAATTGTATCTGTCAAGGCTTCTCCTCCCTCTAGTCAAACCTCTACATCTTCATTGGATAGTTCTCTGGTCAGATCCATAATCAAGGAAGAGATTCAGAATTCCTTTAGTGGTTTTTATTTTACTCCTCTATCTGAAGTTGTTAAAAATAGTGATCGAGCACTTGACTTGGTGAAAATTCATTCCAAGATTGCCAATGATGCTCAGCAGGAGATCACTAAGAAGATAGATTTCTATCTCACCCAGATTTTCTCCAAATTTGATATGACCAATCACTTTAAATATCTTGTAGAGAATCTAAAAATACCTCCTGTGACTCAGGCCTTCAAAGCACAAGTTCAGAAACTCACTGAGTTTACCAGACTGTTAGACAAGTTCATGTAAAATAAAGATGATTTTGAAAAGGCAATGCAGTATGGAGGATAAATTATTACAGACTTCATCAATCTTCTAAAGCCTTACCTTCATGTCCAGAGTACAGCAATAGTTGCTCCTGCTGTTACCCCTCTCAGACCTGGACTACCTGCTTTAGCCTCAACTCCCATGATAGTTAGCCAAGCTCTTACTCAGATCAGGCCAGTGATTCTTGATCAGCCCCAGCCTCGATCTTCTATATCTCCCACCTTGGTTCCCTTAATCTTAAAAGGACTACCTTTACCTTCTTTGTCTACCACCTCTATGCCTTCTTCCACATCAGCAACTGCCCTTATGGATTCCTCTTCTGCTGCTGATAAAGGCAAAGAGAAGGACCATCCATGAATCCAACCAGTGCCTACTCTTTTTGATGGGGATGTCTTTGATTTCTGTACTTCTATTGAATGTTGTATTCTGAACATTTTTTTTAATGACATATGCACTGTTTTCCCTCTACTCTTTCTATTTTTTTATAATACCAAAAAGGGGAGAAAAATTTATGTGTTATTTTATAATATTCTATAGTCTCATCTCATTTATACTTTACCTATACATTATTTGTGATCATCAAAAAGGGGGATATTGATGGACTCCTCATGTATTCATCATGTTTTAATGATCACAAATCTCAATAATAATTACACATCTTATTCATGATCACAAATATCACATATCTTATCAATCATATGTATTTATATTTTATGTTATCTTATACTTTATAATGGTTAAGCTCAATTAATTTTATGCATATTACTGTTTAAGTCTGAATACGGTTATTTAGCTAAGTACAAGACACTGTGAAGCTTGACACAGTAAGTCTGACACTGTGAGCAAGACACAGGCACCGTGACCAGTGAGACACTGTGACCACGACACACCGTGACACAGTAAGCCTGACACTGTGAAGCAATATACTCAGAACAGACACCGTATAATCCATACATTCTATTTGCCTAAGTTCCAAACACAGTTATCAAGACACAGTCGTCAAGGCACCATGAATTCATAAACTATGAGCAAGGCATCAGAAGCCAGAAACTGTAAAGACAGACACCGTGACTCAGACACCGTGACATGGAGACACCGTGAAGGACACACCATGAAGGACACACTATGAAGGACACACCGTGAAGGACATACCGTGAAGGAGACACCGTAAAGGACATACTGTGAAGGAGACACCGTTTTCATAAATACTATGACACCATTGATTAAACTCTTTTGTCATTTTACTTTTTAACTTTTTAACGGTCATATTTGACAACTTTAATGCACTGACATAATTAATGTTTATCTGTAGACATAGTATGAGGTACAAGGCCCAAAATACATGGAAACTGTTGGCTCAATCTCATGTATTCAAAGATAAAGAGAATTGTTCCCAAGAGCAAGACACACGCGAAAGATATAAAAAAAGCAAGAAACTCGAGTGATTTGTTCTGAACAGAAAGACAATCCTGAGCACAACAGTGAAGAACATATTGCAAGATATTCAAGAAAAGATTTTTCCCATACATGAAATACAACACTACTAAATAACACATGAAGTACATTGGAATCAAGAGAATATCTTCACTCGGGAAGAACACAAGATGACCCACGACGCTCTGTTTTTCAATAGAAAAACCAGAGAAGGACTCAGAAGCATTTCTGCTGAATCCAACGAGTCCAGAGTTGCACTACTAATCACTAGAGCATTCTAAACTCTTTTCTACTTACTCTAAGTGATTCTTTTGTTTACTTTCAATCAGTTTGTGTACTTTGTATATTTTACACACACACTGACTCCTGCGTTGAACTGGAAGACTTCAAAGTCCCCACACCAAACCTTTTACTTCTGTTTACCCACGACAACTATAGAAGAGGTCCCTGCGTGGAATGATCATTATTTTTTTCCCACGATAACTGTGGTAGAGGTCCCTGTGTGGCCTGGATAGTGTGAAATTTTGTTAACCCTGATACAGGGTGTGGATCAGAAGTTTATTTATATAAACTTCTTGGTGGCAGGTGATGACCAAGTGGAGTGGATTAGGTCTCATCTTGAGACTGAACCACTTGTTTTACATCTTCTGTGCATTCTTAGATTAAGTTTAAAATATACTATATATATTTTATATTATGCTATTAATTACTCTGAAATACAAAACTATTTTAAAGTTACTTTGACAGTTAATCTAGAAAGTTTTTGTAACTATTGTAAATCATTAGATTAGTTTCAAAATCTAATTTAATCTTCAGATTAAATTAACTGAGACCTAATCAATCTTTTGAGAACCTAATTGAACCTTTATAGTTTTACAAATTCACTACAGTATAACTTGTTTTATAAATTGGGGATTTTAAGAGAAATATTTTTAGCAGAAATTTTTATTTGGAACTCAATTCACCCCCCCCCCCCCTCTTGAGTATCCACTCCGACCAACAGAAAGATTTTAAAATAAAATAATGTTTTTGATGAGTTTTTTATTGTGGATGTGCAATTCTCCAAACAAGAAATAAAAGAAGAAGAAAAGGGGGAAAAATGATGGCTAGAGGGTCAACTTCAAACAAAATAAGAAGAAAAAATAATGAAATGAGGGTTTTTTATTGTGGATGTGCAATTCTCCACCCGCGGATGCCTCAGTTCACCACACACCAGGCTGACCTCCCCATAGCGCCACAGCTTCCAAATCTGGCTCAACTAGCATCTCGTCGCACCACCCCACCTCCTTTGTTAACCGACGCCCTCCATGTGCCTCCTTCAGTCAGCATCCCTCCCACTGGACACCCCATCTTCAACCCCAAATAGTGCCGCCTCCATCCAGGACTCGCCCTCTCGCGGTGTGTGCTCTCATTCAGCTGGCCACCACTATCCATAGTAGCAGCCTCTGCCACTGTGCGTTCTCCCCTCCGGTGAAACCCGGTACGTTCAAATCTCTCGGGCGACCCCTATATCCGATGCAACACCCCGATCAGACCCTAACTGGGTTCTTCTTGGGCTGGAACAGGCCTATGCATGGTCGGCCCGACACATATTTTCCATGCATCGGGTTTCAGATCCTGAATAATTTTTTAATTTAATCAAAAATTAATTTAATTGGTTTTTGGTTTAAAAATAATAATGATTTTATTATTTTACCAATTAATTTAATTTTGGATGTAAAATTAAATTAATTAATTAATTTAATTTTGGAATAAAAGTTAAATTAATCTAGTGACCAAATAGAATTAAATTGTTTGAATTTATATAATTCATTTAATTTAATAAATACCCTCATACTTCAGTTTATTGCATTTAATTTTTATTGTGCTTTAATTTTACCCATTGACGAGTCTTGAGTAGTGACCAACTCTTGTATTTTTCTAGGTTGTTTAATTTAATTACTTATTACCTACGTGCAATGCTTGTAATAATTAATTTGTTTTATTAATGTTCTATGCATCCTCATTTTTTTATTCAATAAGTATATGGGTTTCTGTGTCTGTTATTATTTGTATGTATATTG
The DNA here is from genome assembly GCA_963277665.1 of Viscum album. Classification (NCBI taxonomy): domain Eukaryota; kingdom Viridiplantae; phylum Streptophyta; class Magnoliopsida; order Santalales; family Viscaceae; genus Viscum; species Viscum album. Next base: position 1,963,145,600 of record OY728123.1, on the reverse strand, counting down.
TGCTTCCTAACAACCACTCACTTGTGTGTGAATATTTTTGTACTATTAATAATGAGTTTTTAAGTCACAAACCACACCAAGTCGAGGTGAAAACCCAAACGAGATATAGACACACTAGACCGGGTACGAGCGCCATCATGAGTCAAGACCCAAATTGGGTATGATTCCCTTAGGTCACAGTTGATCCAATTAGTTTAAATGGATTAACCAATTTTAGATGCTCAAGACCAATCAGGTTATATTATTTTCTTTATAAATTTATTATTATTATTTTTCATTTTCATGATAGAGAGAAACATATAAAATGATTAACAGTAAAATTCATAAAGACGCAATGAATGTTTTTCTATTAATGTTTAGTTGTGAGTGTGAAAACATAATATGAACATATTAATATAATTGGATTACATTGATCGAAAATATTAAAACTATCAAATAATTATTAAGTGGTAAACTCCTTCGTCACTCAAATTTGAACAAAACTGGTTGCACGGAGTGTTCATCATCCAAAGTTGAGGGTGTTTCCTACAACCGAGGAGTTATTATGAGAGTAAGGGGTTGACTTAACTTAATTTGTCAGTAAAGAAGTATCCAAATCTATCTTGTTGAAAATTTATAGGAAAGTATTGAGTAAAAGAAATTTTTAATCTTAGAAGTTGGAAATTAACTCAATAGATCAATAAGCCATGAGTTAATATAATGGGTCAGTCTGGAGCCTACTCAGAAACTCTCCAAGTTGTGGTGTAGAAAAATCTTATAGATGGTGAGGATAGGTTTCAAGGATCCTTTCCACTAGAATACTCAAGCAATAGAGTATTATGATTCTAGTATAGAGGGTTTCTAGAGTTCAATAAAATAGTGGGAGACATTTAATGACTGAATTATTCAATAATTTCTAAATCAGTAATCGAGATAAAAGTATTAATCTGTTAGATTTTTTTATATAAAATGGAAAGTAATACCATAAGTATTGGAAAAAGAAAATTTTCAAACTGGAATGAGTTTCTAAAGAGAATTATATGCACTTTTGAAAAGTACTATGACATTAGAAATTCAAGGTGTTGGTTTTCCCAATACCAGTTATGACTCCTTATGAAATGAGAGTGAAAAAAATTCTTATAGATGAATCATTTATGATTTATATGATGGTCATATCATAATGTTATCATCAAAATCCTATGGGAGTTATGAATAAAACATCAAGACATGGATGATTTCATACGCTGTATCATCTTCGAGAAGATTACAAGGAGAAAGTGAAGTGAGATATGATTGATTTATTATTACACTAGCTATGTATAAATTGAAAGATGGATTATGATATTTCAATACATCTCTTTCATACTTATTTTTCACTCAATTTCTCTAGATTCATATAATAATACAAAACAAAAATTATTAATAAAATGCTTCATTAGCTTTTGAGTATGGTTTGATGAGCAAATAAGAACTTAAAGAAGATTTAATATTTAGTTCTTATTGTGAACAAGTTGAAAGACATAGTGAAAAGGTCAATGGAAAGTATAAATTCAAAGGAACCTTATCAATTTCCTTCAATAAAAGAGGTTGGTTATTATATAGTAGTTTATATTCTTCACATAATTCTATGGAAGTTTAAATGTAATGAAATGAATTAAAGAATCAAGTAATATCTTCTTCTTTGGGTATCAATTATAAGTAAATTTTATGTTATGTGTCTTGGTTATTAAATAAAATATGTCTTACAAATATGTTTATTGAAATAAATTAACCAAGTAAGTATAAAAATATTACAATAAGTAGGGTGTGTTCTCAAAGCATCTGAGATAGAGTGGTTCCTAAGTTAGTTGTGAAAAGCGCACAACTTCTAATTTCCAAGTAAATTATTCTAGTTAAACTTCTGTTAAGTATTATCGAAACATTAATCTCACATGTCATTTGGAAATAAGGAGATATTATTCTAGTTCTCGAATGAATGTTGTTTGTGGTGTTTTATACTCAACCAACATTTTAGTAATGCTTAAATCATTAGCAATATATGATGAATATAAAATGTAAGACTTGTATACCCAGTTTTTTCATGATAATACTTTTTCAAGGATATACCCAGTATGGTTTTATACTTTGTATTTAAATACCTTAGGCACTATAGACACACTTATATACTTAGTTTTTTACAAAGAAACCTTTATAAATAAACTTACACCATGAAGGTTTCATAATTAGTTCAACTAGAGAATGTGAACTATTCCAAGGGTAAGATAGTGGTAAATATAATTCATAATATTTCTTTAAGTGTTTATTAAGTAATGTGAAAAAGAAGTATGGTATATGCATGGTCATAATATGTGATTTTCTTCAGGATGGTGTTATGAAGAATATCTTCACCAAGCATTCATCGATCAACATAATGTATCATGGAGTAATTCCTAAGCACATGTTATCTTATCCACATTAGAGGTATGATTTTAATAACGAGGATCGATAATGATTCTTTCATGTTAACATTGATCAATAAAATGTAGCATGGAGAAATTAATAAATGTATATTTCCTTATACACATGAAATTCATGATATAAGTAAAAGGAGTATCAATGTTGTAACTTATATTCATTACAGATACTTCCATTATTGTTCACAACATTCATCACAAGTAACTATTTTATCCCACAAAAATATTCCAACTATAATGAGAAATTGATATAATATGAGTTATAGTATTATATAAATCCATTATTTCATAAAAATATTTTATTTGAATGTAAAGTGTTTATTAAGGATATAAACAAACTTGCATCAAGAAAAAAACAATGGGCATATAACATAATTATTCTAAAAGTTTCTTTGGATATTATATAAATACTAATGATATAAAACTTATAGTCAAGTGATATACTATATTTCTATAAATGGGTGTACATATCTAATTAATATAGTGGGAGTAATATTGACTTGGATTTAGTCAAGGCCAAATATGCATAAGAAGTTGGCATAGGAACGAGTTCCTCAAGAGGTGTGGAAAAGGAATGTTCTAGAGACACATACTACATATGAAGGTTAAAACCATAGTGATAGTTATATATTCACTGTGTTCATTGATAAATAATTAAATGAGAATAATAAATCCTACAAGTAAGTAGTAGATGGAAACTATCTGATATTGACAAGATCAATTAAAATTAATTAATGTATTCCATGTATCAAAGTACAGGGGGATTATTATTGTGAATATTGTGGTGGGTATTCAAGTGAAATTATAAATGTATGGTGCAAGGGTGGTACCAATGAGGATAAATTGGTAATACCAAGTCATTATTCCTAAATCCATTAGAATTTTACTTGTCATGGATAATTTATATGATCATTTTATTGAGCATTGGATTTCAAGACCACCAATCATTGAAGGTGTATATATGACACAACTAGAAAGGGATGATGACACCATAGAATTACAATAAGGGTTGAAGGTTACTCAAATATAGGATAGGATTAAAGTAATAAATAAGATCATAAAAAATAAATTTGGAATGAATTTTTTCAATGCATCTACCAGAGTTTTGTGTGATCTCTATTATTTGTGAAGTAAAATATGTTTGATAACATATGGAAAACAACTATTGGTATTACAATTAATTGAGAATGGGATGAAAGTAACTCTCCCCTGATTGACTTAAATTATCTACCAAAGTTCTACGAAACAAGATCTATTAAAGTAGATCTAATGGTTTCTTAGACAAAGTAAATAGTATATATACTAAAAATGTATTGAAAAATACAAGTTGGAATAATTTGAGATAAAATTGTTACCAATGTCCATGACATAAATCTCTCCAAGAAGACATGCATAGGTATAGGAGGAGATTATTGTGGTGATTTTAATTCTATACGCATCTATGGTGGATCAATCATATATTCTGTTATATGTACAAGAAATTATATTTCCATCCAAAATTTTATAATAGGAAAATATAAATTATATATAGGATAACTATAAGGGAAGCAGTCAGAACTATCCAAATGTACTTGAAGAAGTACATAAGATATATACCTGGTATATAGAGAGGAAGGGATAATAGTTACAAGAGAACACAAACTAGTCTTACTTTAGATCAATATGATCTTATATCGTAGTTAGGATAAGGTAATGAGCAAGACAAGCACATACATTCCAGTGGTATTCATATATATAAATATTGAGTACGTTATGGATTTTGATGCAACTAAACAAGAAGTTTATAATACACAATAATTTGTTTTAATTCTTGGAATAATTCCTAGTATACAAAGTTTTATGATAATAAAAATTTTGATAATACTACTAATAGTATTATCTAATATGTCAAGATTAGACAGTGGAAAAAAATGATATCCACTCGAGGTTTACATATCTTGAGGATTTTTACTCAATGAGGTGAAGTCATGGATATCAGAATAGCCATGCATTAGAAATGTGGAAAGCCTATGACTAAATCCAAAACTCAACAGAATCGTGATATTATCATTTGAGAGATAACAAGAATGGTTAACATGTTGGGTCTAGTGAAAGTGGGAGTGTTATAAAATTTTATTCCCTATACCCAACTTTATTAGTACTTTTATATTACCATAACATGTATACAGAGAGTTTTAAATGATGAACACTTACCATAATAGTGTGTATATTTATGTTTCCACTATTTAAATGGTAATTTTCATAGATTAATTTTCATATCAAAAGGTTATAACAGTTCCTAGGATATAATGAGAACCTTAAGAAACTATAAAATAAATTTTAAATAAATTTCCTATAGTCTATATGCATCATACTAACTGGACATAGTTGATGTATAACTATTAGCTGTTAGGGCCTCATAAGAATTGATAATTCTTATCATGAATTTTTTACGTAGTGGTCTCTATAAGATGAGATCGTGAGGATATACCTGCTAATAGGAACACCACATGTTTCAAGTTTCATTATTTGTTTTTATCTATGAAAATTTCTATTGGTCTCTTGACATTAGATCATTATAAATGTGTACCATTTGATCATTATAACAACCCTGCTTTTTACTACACACTTAAACATGATTTATTACATAAAATATTCACTTGATACAACATAGAAGATCAAGAGGTCTAGTGTCTTTTGGTCTTAGTAACATTACATAATATTTTAGAACATAAAACACACAGCATCTTTATTAAAAAATTCCTTTACTTGACCACTACATTCCCTAATATTTAGCATTGCATTGGATAACCTGAGTACATGCATAAGAAAAGGGTGAGCTATAAAGCCCAGTAAGGGAATAAACATGGAATAAAATGAGGAATAAAATAAATATTAGATAATAGGAATATCAATTTAAAACAAGATAAATATTAACATAAAGTTATGATAAAGCATGATAATCATAACATGGAAATGTGGAAACAACACTAAACATGGAATTAGCATGAGGCAAGGCTCATTGCACATGGAGCATGAGTAAAACCTCATTGCACATGAAGTATGAGTAAACCCTAATTTCACTTGAATTATCATAAGTCAACAGACATTTCACATGACGTATCATGATACTATACTTTACCCAATGCATTGGAGTGCTATTAGGGCGCACCCTTCTTAAACATTTCATTTCATGCATAAGTGTGACACATGGATCATATAACATCGAATAAATCAACTTCATAAGTTATTAAACAATTAAGTAATGTGGAATAAATACATGAAATTACCATTAAATATGTATATGTTCATAAAGGTTAATATCCTTGATAGATACATGGGTATGGTATTCACTACACAATGATCTTATCTTGGGAAAATGCTGTGCAATTTTGGCAGCATAAAGGCGTGACATAAGGATTCATGAAAATGGTTTATGAGAGAGAAAAGGGTGTCTCATAATATTTACATAAAATGGATAGTAATGGGTTCATATAGATAAATTTCCCAACAAACGTAATGGAATTTAGATGGATAATACAAAAGAATTACTTGGATGTAAAAGAGGAGAGAGAAATCCCTTACGGAATTTCGGCATGGTAACGAGTGTATATGGGAGTCTTTAATGAGATATAAAAGGATATCACACCATAAAAACATAAATATGACAGTATGGGGGAGGTTATAAACCATACCCCAACATTTGTAATTGAAAACAAAAGGGCATAACAACTTAAATAAAATTAGACAAAAATGAGAAAGGAAGAAATCCCTTACTTGGAAGTGTGATCCCATAGGCTTGGGAGAGGCTTGAGAGAGGCTTATTGGGAGCTTGGGGCACCTTGGGAGGATTCTAGAGAGAGGATTTCAGGGTTTGGTAGAACTCCAAAGACATTGAGTGAAGAGGAAGTGGGAGCTTGGGTGGGTTTATATAGGAAAGGAGAGGGAATTCTTTATTATTTAGGTTTGGGATACCTCACATTAAACTAATCAATACCACAAACCATACCATGGTTTTTGCCCATGGTTTTTTCCGAAGGGGAGTGGAAAAAAATATTTTATAATGCCAATGGCCGAACTTCTTAAAATAATAGGGTTGCTTATGTGGAGGTGAGTCACACTCTCAAGGAAAACAATTTAAAAAGACAAAATGTTTTATAAGTCTTGGAGGGTCCAAAAAAGCTTTGTAAAATAAATCAAACAAATATAAAATAACATTATTTTAATGATAAAACATATATTGGCCGAACATAATGTTTATAGTATTTTATTACCTCACTATTGGGTCATTATGATGTCATAAAACACATTATATATTTAAACGGTATTTAATTTTTACCCAAAAATTTGACTGTCTCAGAAAATTATGAAAAATTCACTGTTGGATAATTTCTACATATTGATTCAAAAAATAATATTCCTTTTATATAAATAATTTTATAAATATGTGAATTTTTACTTTTAAAATAAAAACCGACATTTACCGAAAATTCATGGGTTTTGATAAAAACAGTTTTCAAACCTTGATAAAAATTACAATTTCATTTATAAAATTATATGATCATTTATATTTAATAAAAATTAATTTAATAATAATATTTTATTAAAATATTATTTAATTCAAAAATCCATTCATTCATCAAAATATATTTCTTTGTTGAATATTAACTAAAAATATTATTTGTGCTTTAAAAACTATTTACAAAGTAACAATAATAAAATGAATGCACATTCTTTATACAAAAAATAATGTACATAGTCATAGTGCTAGGGTATTTTTACATAACCCCTTATAACACCCGCATAAGACCGAAGGGTAAGGTGTACGATGGTGACAGACTCTTGTGGTGGCTTAGATAACATCGCTCGGGTGGTAATCTCTATTAACATCCACTTCTCTCGTAGTCGGTTCCGCTCAAGCTTAACATGTTCAAGCTTGGATTGGGCTTAGTCAAGAGCAAAACCCAATGATTAAACCTCCTTTCCAAGATCCGACAAATGGGCTTTGTATGGGGAAAGTCTACTGGATGAGGTCATCACTTCCTTTGTATGAGTAAATTGGATTTGTTAAAGCCCTATATTTATACTAATATGGTTATCACTATTCAAAGGCTATATTAGCAACGGTTATAATTCTTAACAGTAATTTAAAATCTAAAAATATAAAACCAATGAAGTCCACATTTTATATAATCATAATAAGACATTTAATTAGATCAAGAGTAATTTTCATTAATGAAAGTTTGGGTCGTTACAATCTTCCCCCCTTAAGAAATTTCACCCTTGAAATTTCCTTTTACCACACTAAAACAAATGTGGGTGAATTTTATTCATCACTTCCTCCGATTCCCATGTCTCTTCTTCAAACTTTTGGTTTTTCCACAACACCTTGATGAGGGGCATTGTCTTATTTCATAGAACTTTTTCTCTACGATCAAAGATCTTCACTAGTTGCTCCTCATAAGAAATATCATCCAATAGTTTTACTACCTCTGAAGAGAGTACATGTGAAGGGTCTGGTATGTACTTCCTTAAGAGGGATACATGAAAGATATCATTTACTTTGGATATAGTAGGTGGAAGTGCTAGTAGATAGGCCACAGCCCCAACACGATCAAGGACCTCGAAGGGACCAATGTACCTAGGACTTAACTTCCCTTTCTTTCCAAATCTCATGACCTTCTTCCATGGAGATATGCATAAAAATACCATGTCTCTAACTTTAAACTCAAGGTCTCGTCAACGGTTATCTGCATAACTCTTCTGTCGACTCTAGGCTACCTTGATATACTGCTGAATGGTTTTCACCTTCTCCGTCATTTCTTCGACAATTTCTAGTCCTAGAAGCTTATGCTCACCAACTTCATCCCAAAATGTCGGTGTTCTGCACCTCTTCCCATACATGGATTCATAAGGTTCCATTCATATACTCAAGTGGAAACTGTTATTATAGGAGAAATCAACCATTGGAAGATGTTGGTCCCACCCTCCTTTGAAGTCCATAGAACATGATCTTAACATATCCTCCAGTTTTTGAATAGTTCACTCAGATTGGCCATCATTTTGAGGATGATAGGTCATACTGAAGTTCAGTTCAGTATCCATAGCATGTTGAAAGACTCTTCCAAAACATAGAGGTGAATCTTGGATCTCGATTGGATACAATAGATAGTGGTACTCCCTATGTCCTTACCACTTCCCTGATATATATCCATGCTAGCTGATCCAATGAGAAATCCTCCCAAATTGAAATGAAGTGTGCAGACTTTGTAAGATGATCCACAATAGCCTAGATTGCATTGTTTCTTTTGTATGTCTTCAGAAGTCTTGTGAAAAATTCCATGGTGATGTTCTCCCATTTCCATGTTGGTATGGGCAATGGTTTCATAATCCCCTTAGACTTCTACATCTCTGCCTTCACTTACTGACACACCAGGAACTTTCATGTATACTAAGCGATCTCCTTCTTCATATTATCCCACCAATAATGCTCTCGAAGATCTCGATACATCTTTGTGTTTCCTGGGTGAATAGAGAAATTTTAACTATGTGCATCATCCAAAAGTTCCTTCTTCAGCTCCGGACTTTATGGAACACATAGTATTTTCCCAAATCTCACAATTCCTTATTCATTAACATTAAACTCTGAGGATTTCCTTTTTATGATAGATTCCACTCTCTTCTGAATTCCCACATCATCCTTTTGAGCATCCTTCAAGCTTTCCAAAAGAGACAGTTGAGCAATCATTTGTGAAAGGATTTATGATATTCCCTTCTTTATGATTCTCATGTCCATCTTCATTAAATCTAAGAATATTGGGTCCTTATCAATTCTCATCAATGATAGAATTGTTGGGTCCTTTCTACTTAGATCAGCTTCCACCTTGTTCTCTTTCCTAGGGTGGTAATGGATTGATCATTCATAGTCTTTGATCAGCTCTAACCATATTTATTGGCGCATGTTCAACTCATTCTATGTGAATATATACTTGAGGCTTTTGTGGTCCATATATATTTCATACTTCTCCCAAAAGAGATAATGTCACCAAATTTTTAAATCGAAGATCACCACAACCAACTCCAAATCATGTGTTGGACAATTCTGCTCATGAACTTTCAATTGCCTTGAATCATAGGCAATGAATTTGTCATTTTGCATCAACACACATCCCAGGCCCTTCTTCTAAGAATCACTGAATACCAGAAAAAGTTCTCCACTTTTGGTTAAAGTGAGCACGGGTGCTGTGATAAGCCTCCTTTTTAACTCCTTGAAGATTTCTTTGCATTCATCACTCCAAGAAAACTTTACTCCCTTTTGAGTTATCTTGGTAACAGGGTTGGACAATCATGAGAAATTTCTCACAAATCATCAATAATATCTAGCTAACCCCAAGAAGCTACGGATATCTATTACCGATATTGGCATCATCCATCCCTTAATTGCATCTATTTTGTAAGGATCCATAGATATCCCATTTCTTGTGATGATATATCCTAAGAATGAGATCTCCTTCAACCAAAACTCACACTTTCTGTACTTTTAATAGAGATTCTCCTTCTGCAAAGTCTCTAGTACAGTTTTTAGATGCTCCACATGATCTTCCCTGGTTTTGGAGTATATAAAAATATAATCTATAAATACTACAAAATATTTGTCAAGGTAATCCCTAAAGACTCTATTAATCAAGTCCATGAATATTTCTAGATAATTAGTGAGTTTGAAAGGCATTACTATGAATTCATAGTGCCTATATCTTGTACGAAAAGCAGTCTTGGGGATATCTTCCTTCTTTACCCTTACTTGATAATATCCTGACCAAAAATCCACCTTGGAGAAGTATTGTGCTCCATGAATTTTATTGAACAAGTCATCAATTCATGGGAGAGGATACTTGTTCTTTATCGTGATTTTTTTAAGATCACGATAATTGATGTAAAGGCGCATTGACCCATCCTTCTTTCTGATGAAGAGGACTGGTGCACCCCATGGTGAAGCACTTGGGTGTATAACCCCTTTATCCAGATTCTCCTGTAGTTGTTTCTTCATCTCCCCAAGCTCCACAATAGCCATTCTATATGGAGTCTTGGATATTTTCAACACCCCAGGTATAAGATAAATTGATAATTAAACATCCCTTCTAGGAGGAAGACCGGGCAATTCCTCAGGAAACACTTCATAAAATTCCCTCACAATAGGCATGTCTTCAAGGATGGTTTCCTCCTTAGATTAAATCATCTAAGCCAGATATGCATTCTCATAGGGTAGTAATATCCACGCTTGAGATGATGGATCTAAAGAAGATTCATCTTCCTCCTTTCACTTGTATAGAATTGGGGGTCGATTCTCCACATATAGAGTGATATCCCTCTCACAACAATTTATATTGGCTCTATATAAGGAAAACCAATCCATGCCAAGAATTGCATAAAATTACACCAGAGGGAGTATGATGAGGTTCGCTGGGAAATTCAATCTACAGATTATGACAGGGGAGGAGTTATATTAATGGGATGCAATGATTGCCCCATTTTTCATAATCACTGACATATTTACTTCCATGATTTGTGGTGGTGCTAGGATTGTTCTACTAAACTTTTAAGATATAAAAGAATGCCTACACCTGAATAAAAAAGTATGTTTTCTATTCATGAATGAATAACTAGAATACCTATCACCACTTCGTTGTTGGGGTCCACTTCAGCAGTAATGATGGAAAAATCTCTCCCTTGGTTTCTTGGAGGTTTTTGGTTGCCTCCGAAATTCCTTGGCTTAGGGAACTGATTTGCAAGATACCCTGGTTCTTTGCAGTTATAGAAATGAACAACACATTGAGGTTTTAATGGATTGTTCCTCTCCTCTGTTGCAGCCGTGAGTTTTTCTTGTCTCTGGTTAACAGCTATGTGCCCTTCTCTTCTACACCTAAATCATTTCCTCATTCCCTTTAGGCAATTTCTAGGGTGCTTCTTTCCGCACCTTTGAAAAGTGGGTGTTGGATCTTCTTAGAACCGTTGGATTTATTCATCGGACCGCTAGAATTGAAGTCCACCTTATGCTTCTTATCCCCATGATACCCCTGAGATTATCCAATCTCCATTTCGACCTTAAGGGCACATCGGACAATTTCCTCATAGTGGTCAAAGTCACGGATCACCAGCGCTTTTCGTAGGCTAGGTTTTAGCCCACCAAATAAGTGGTCAACCTTGCATTCGGGGGTAACAAAAAAATCCGAAGGCATATCGTGCAAGCCTTGTGAGGTTTTCCTTGTATGTTTCAATAGATTATTCATCTTTTTGCTTGAGGGCAAGGAATTTCCTTTCCATATTAAGTCGAAGGGTGCGTGGAAAATATTTATCGAAAAACATCTTCCGGAAATCATTCCATTCCAATGCCTCGATCACTTCCTTAGGCTTCGTATTTTTTATCAACATCCACCATTGATCGGCTTCACCTTCCATACAATAAGAATCTAGAAGAACCTTCTCTTATCCGGAACATTGAAGGATGGAGAAGATCTTTTCAATGGAGTTGATCCATTGTTCGGTGATTGAGGTATCGGACGATCCATTAAAAGTAGGAGGCCTTCATCTCATGAATATCTCGATAGAGACTTGTTCTTTCTTAGGGGGGTTGAAAGATCCTCTTGATCCATGTTTCTATTCAAAGCTTTGAGTTAACTGAGATAGAAGCGTGACAAAGTTCGCAATTCCCACTCTCATCGGATTGGGCATCTCATTTGCACAATCATCACATTGATCTTCACATCGGTTGTTAGCCCGAGTCCTCCTATTACCACCCATTGGATGGAATAAAAGGAAAGTTAGGGGTAACACATAAAGAGTAATCCAAGGACAAAACAGTTGAATTATAAATTAATTTTATTTCATTAACTTATGAATCCATAGGATTCAGTCTATGTTATCCATGATCTAATTTCTAACATATATTCTTAGGGACATTTTTTTTAATTCTCTTAATAAGGGTTCATACAAATATTATGAATTTACCAAAGAATATACCTTGGGAGTGTTATAACCAAGAGTGCAGTAAGGCCCGTTGTCGTGCACCAGTTCCTGTTCGAGTCTATCTCAAAGAGGTGTTTTCGGGTTTTACCCCTAGGATACATCTGTGTCAGAGCTGCCTATATCTGCTTGTATCCAGACAGCGATGTATTTTCTTGATAAACTACTTAATCAATACTCACTAATACTTAGATATGTTTTTATTATACTTATTCTTGTATCTAATTATTCACTAGGGTTTTCTAATCCTAATTACAAAAATAACTAAACCTATCCTCTGATAACAACTATAACAACCCGGATTTTTATTACACACTTAAACATGATTTATTACATAAAATCTTCACTTGATACAACATAGAAGATCGAGAGGTCTAGTGACTTTGGGGATTAGGAACATTACATAAAATTTTAGCACATAAAACACATGACATCTTTATTTAAAACTTCCTTTACATGACCACTACATTCCCTCATCCTTAGCATTGCATGGGATAACCTGAGGACATGCATAAAAAAAGGGTGAGCTATAAATCCCAGTAAGGGAATAAACATGAAATAACATGAGGAATACAATACATGTTATAAAATAGTCATATCAATGGAGAACAAGATAAACATGAACATAAAGGCATGATAAATCATGATAATCATAACATGGAAATGTGGAAACAACACTTAACATGGAATTAGCATGAGCCATGGATCATTGCACATGGAGCATGAGTAAACACTCATTGTACATGAAGCACGAGTAAAACCTCATTGCACTATAATTAGAATGAGTCAACACCCATTTCACATGAAGTATCATGATACTATACTTTACCCAATGCATTGGAGTGCTATTAGGGCGCACCCTTCTTAAACATTTCATTTCATGCATAAGTGTGCCGCATGGATCATATAACATGGAATCAATCAACATCATAATTTATTCCATGGTTTAGTAATGTGGAATAAATACATGAAAGTACCATTCAATATGTATATGTTCATAAAGGTGAATACCCTTGATAGAGACATGGGTATGGTATTCACTACACAATGATCTTGTCTTGGAAAAATGCGGTTCAATTTCGGCAGCATAAAGGCGTGACATAAGGATTCATGAAAATGGTTGATGAGAGAGAAAATGGTGTCTCATAATATTTACATGAAATGGACAGTAAGGGGTTCATATAGATACATGTCCCAACAAACTTAATGGAATTTATATGCATAATACAAAAAGAATTACTTGGATGTAAAAGAGGAGAGAGAAATCCCTTACGGAATTTCGGCATGGTAATGGGTGTACATGGGAGGCGTTAATGAGAGAGAAATGAATCTCCCATCATCCAAAAATAAATAGTAAAGTATGGGGGAGGTATTAAATCATACCCCAACATTTTTAATTGAAAACAAAAGGGCATAACAACTTATATAAAATTAGACAAAAATGAGAAAGGAAGAAATCTCTTACTAGGAAGTGTGATCCCAAAGGCTTCGGAGAGACTTGAGAGATGATTCTTGGGAGCTTGGGGAACCTTGGTAGGATTCTAGAGAAAGTATGAAATGGGTTGGTATAACTCCAAAGGGGAATGGAAAGCAATATTTTATAAGTCCAATGGCCTAACTTCTTAAAATAATAGGGTTTCTTATGTGGAGGTGAGTCACACTCTCAAGGAAAACAATTTAAAAAAACAAAATGTTTTATAAGTCTTGGAGGGTCCACAAAATCTTTGTAAAATAAATAAAACAAATCTAAAATTGCATTATTTTAATGCTAAAACATATATTTTCCGAACATAATTTTTATAGTATTTTATTACCTCACTATTGGGTCATTATGATGTCATAAAACACATTATATATTTAAACGGTATTTAATTTTTACCCAAAAATTCACCTATCTCAGAAAATTATGAAAAATTCACCGTTGGATAATTTCAACATCCTGATTACAAAAATAATATTCATTTTATCTAAAAAAGATTATAAATATGTTAATTTTTACTTTTAAAATAAAAACCAATATTTACCAAAAATTCATGGGTTTTGACAAAAACATTTTTCAAACCTTAATAAAAATTACAATTGCATTCATAAAATTATATGATCATTTATATTTAATAAAAAATAATTTAATAATAATATTTTATTAAAATATCATTTAATTAAAAAATCCATTAATTCATCAAAATATATTTCTTAGTTGAATATTAACTAAAAATATTATTTGTGCTTTAAAAACTATTTACAAAGTAACAATAATAAAATGAATGCACATTATTTATACAAAAAATAATGTAAATAGTCATAGTGCTAGGGTCTTATTACATAACCCCTTATAACACCTACATAAGACTGAAGGGTAAGGTGTGCGATGGTGACAGACTCTTAGGGTGGCTTGGATAATATCGCATGGGTGGTAATCTCTATTAACCTCCACTTCTCTCATAGTCGGTTCCGCTCTAGCTTAACGTATTCAAGATCTTCTTGGGTTTGGCCAAGAGCAAAGACAAATGAATCCACCTCCTTTCCAAGCTCCAACAAATGGGCTTCGTATGGGGAAAGTCTACTGGATGAGTTCATCTCTTCCTTTGTCTGAGTAAATTGGATTTGTTAAAGCCCTATATTGATTCTAATCAGGTCATAACTGTTCAACGGCTATATTAGCAATGGTCACAATTATTAAAAGTATTTTAAAATACAAAAACACAAAACCAATGAATTCCATATTTTATATAACCATAATAAGACATTTAATTAGATCAAGAGGAATTTTCATTAATGAAATTTTGGTTCGTTACAATCACATATTTTCATTCAAGGAAAAAACCATGATAATGAAGTCATGGTGGCGTAGATTTTGTTAAATGTTTAATTTGTAGTATGAAATTAGTTGAATAGTCAAGATATAACTTGTCACTTCCTAGATGAGTAAGTTATATCTTGGCCCTTGTTTATATGGATGGTAGTACCTTCATAAATACTTGGACAAGGTAATCGAAGGTAAGTATGTCCAGTTATATTAATAAATAATAAATCAAGAATGGATGGTGACACAAGTGTGTGTTATGATTTATGAGATTTTATGTGACAAATAGATTATATTATGCATTATGTGTTCATAGGATGGTTGTCATTACTATGACTATTTCTTATCTCTTTAGGGACCTTGATGGGTTACTAGAATCTGCTCTTGGTCCATGATTATTATTCACTACAATCGAGATATGGTCTTAGAGGGTCACACACAATAGTGTATTCAAGATTCTTCCATATTCTAGTGAATATGAATATTTAACATGGTGGGCCCCACCATAGGGTCTGATATTTTCCCAAGTAATCGATCACCAATCAATAAATAAATTTATTATAATTCATTTATAGAATAATTGGGTGGAATTTATTTATTAAAAGTTTTCACAAGGTATTAATTGAATGTGTGTAATAATATTATACGAACAAATATTATTTTAATATTCAAGGATCGATTAATATGAAAGGGAATTTTGAGTCAAGTTAAAGGACTCAGTTTTATCATATAATATGTTTATTATATATTATAAATAGGTGATAAAATATAAATGATGATGATGTAGTTAGTTCATCATAATGTGTCATTTATTGTTTATTTAGTGGATATGGGATATATGGGGGTTTGGAAACCCTTACTGGGTATTTTGGACATACACTATATAAACATAAGATGAGATAATTTCCTTTTTACTTTTCATTACAATGGAATGCGAGCCTCTTTATCCTATCGCTTTATAGAGAGAGAAATTCTATCCTGGAATGATCAATCCAATAATTCCTTCAACGGATTAAAGGGACAGGATCAAAGTGATCATTGTGATGCTGAAGGATTTGTTAGAGCTCAGCACTAGCACCCAGAATTCGATGAATAACAAATTTGTGGATTCTTGAAGCATGTTTGGATGATCTAGAGGGTATCAAATTCTGATTCTTCAAAAAACAATCATCAGTGACTAGCTGCAATTGAACACGCCTCTGAATCGAATGAGGTACTCATTTATTTATTTTTATGCTTATTAAATTCATGTGAGAACCTAAAACCTTTACTGGGGCTCATATCACTAGAGATGATGAAGTTTCATTACATTGGGGATGAAAATTTTAAAATCCTCAACCCACTGGTTTCCATTGTGAACTCTAGTACCATCAACATACAGTCATTTGGATAAGCATGTATTATTTCAATATCATAACCATTGAACATAGAATCCATTTAAAATCACATGTTTGGCAAGGAAGCCCGTTATCTTTAGGTAACATTTCATTTAAGAGATAGTAGTTCTATAAATACGGTGTCACTCCATCTGTTTCCATCTTTCAAATTATATAGCATCAGTATGGGTAACAATGTTGTTTGTTTTTTACAACCAACATAAAATGATTTCTTTGCATAATTCTTTAACTTCTCAAATAGATTTGGATAATCAAAAAGGTCATCTTCAACTTCCATTGTCATTTCTTCATACTGATCTTCTTAATTGTTTACACTTGTAATCATATTACATGATCCATAAATCACTCTATTATCCCAATCACTAGATACATTTAGCTATTCTATATGTTTAGTCCAACATCTATAACTTCAATATATTTCATGATAGATCAAGTGTTCTTACAACATTGGGAAAAATCATATTGAATAACAACAACTTAAACCTGGACATAATGATTTGAGAAGAGTCATATGCACACTTTATTACAAAGTTGATGAACTATTTAACCCAATTCTTATACTCCCTTATCATATGATAGGAATCCATTCATTTTTTATTAATATTCATCATATTTAATTAAAAATTATTCATATTTTATAAACAAATAAATACACATAAGGTCTATATATAATGTATATATACATAGATATGTAAAAAAATTAAATATTTTTGTGTAAATATATAATTATGTATATGAGTGTGTGTGTGTGTGTAAATATATAAAGCCTTTGTTTTATAATACATTAAAAAATATTATAGTTTTATTTTATTGTGGTGTATCATGGTATGTATGGTCTTCAAAAACTTATTAATTTTATTGATTGGTATTTCAAATACTTCTTATCATTGTATACATTCTCATGAAAGGTCAATTTTAACCATCTAAAAACAAATGAAAACCTGTCCAAACAAGGTATTATACAAAAAATGATCACAAAGCATTGCTTTTAAGTAATAAAAACCTAATATTTTCTAAAAACATATCTAAAATAAAGGTAATATAATGAAAATCACTACTGATTTTTGACAAAACCAATCTAAACATTACCCAAGAAGAAATAAAATCATAAGTTAATTCCAATTATTCCAATAAAAACTCATTTTTATAAAAACTATTTTACCTTACTTTTAAAAATAATGTCATAACATAACTCAAACAAATATAAAAGTTTCCCCTTTAAGCACTAAGTTTCAACTTTAAATCCATTTAATCAACAAATTTAAAACTTATTTTTACTAAGAAGTAGTAGTTCTCAAAATAAAAGTTAAAATCATGGCATTTAAACACGTAAATGAAAAATTAAAGCACACATTTATAAAAAAAATTGAATAATTTGAATAATTTTTAAAACAACATTTCAATCACCTTAACATTTCCATTATATCTTGTTTTAAAATACATAAATAAAATAATAATTTACTTCCTGATGAAACATCATTAAGCATAAGAAAAAAGGGCTTTATATTTTTAACTCATAAAAACTAAATATCTCAAATATATTTATAAACAAAGAACACAAATCCATCCACCTTTCTTATGATGCTCTTATGTATAAACAGATATATCTACTTCCATTTTTGTTTTTTCTTTGATTTTATACATATGTGAGTCTACCACAAGCCTTGGAACTAGATAAATGATATAAAATTAGTTACATATATATGAGATTAACTACTAAGGATGGGAGATAGTTCTATTGATGGGGGAATCAATTGATGATTCTCACTATAAGTAATGGGAATGAGATAGTAGTGTGGTGGTAGCTGGTTGAGGTTGAAGGTGTAGGGAGACCAAAACAATTGCAACAAGGTCTCTTCCTTCATGAGATGTGGTGAGTTTTCATGGAAACGATGGAATACGAAATGTGTAGGATTCAAGCAGAGAGGAAGAACAACCAAAAAACATGAAATCTAATGCAAGATTGATCAAAAACGTGTAACTAATAACATGCCTTTTTTTAGGGTCGATTCGTATAAAAAAATTAGAGGCAACAGAAAGATTCACCTTTCATGACCTCTTGAATGACATGATTGAGCATCACAATCTGTGTTCTTTTAAAATATGGGAAATGGTTTTATTAGAAATTGTAAAAAAGAACTGATAAAATATACATTTATAAGCACTAAAATGAAAAGTATTGATAAATAAACTTTTTATCGGTAGTGATAATGTTTTGAATTTATCAGCGCTAAAAAATGTTAATAAATCATACCTTTATCAGTGCAAAATAATAAATGTTAATAAAAAGGATTTCATCAATGAAAATGTTAACGCTGTTAAAGTATGAATTTATCAATGCTAAATTTATCGTTGATAAATACTAGTGAAAATAAAAATTAAAAATAAAATTTACAATTTGTAATAAATTATTATTGATATAAAAATGAATATTAAAAATTACAAAAAAAATATAATAAAAAAGAATAAATATTTAAAATGAATATATTAAAAATGAATTCACGATATTAATTATATTAAGTGTAATAATAAATTTGTTATTATCATGGTAAATGTAGTAATAAATGTATTATTATTATAATAAATGTATTAATATTATGATAAATGTAATATTTATTTAAAGTCATTGATGTTATAGGAAATGAACCAACACACACACATCTGAGCTACCAATGATAAATTACACCCTCCTCTAAAGTTAGACCAACTCTATAGTTAACCCATAATAATTTTTAAAGTTAAAAAATCCTCCATTTTGATGTCCTGAAAGCTCCATAATTCTGGCCAAAGGCCCCCTGCTTGTGCCTTGCACTGCGCCAGTGTGTACCTGGATTTTCACCTCTATCTTCATCATCGGCCATAAATGTATTAATATTATAATAAATGTTTTATTAATAAATGTATTAATAAAAATATTGATATTATAATAAATATTATGATTAAATGTATTAATGTTATAATAAATTAAAAATTATAAAATTATATTATAATAAAAATGAATAAATTTCAAAAATATTAAAAATGGATAAAAAATATTAATTATATTAAATGTAAAAATGAATGTGTTCATATTATGAAAAAAGTATTAATATTACAATAAATGTATTATAATAAATGTATTAATATTATGATAAATGTAAAATTAATATTACAATAAATGTATTGATGTTTTGATAAATTTTTTATTAATAAATGTATTAATATTTTATTAAGTATTAATAAATGTATTAATAAATATTTTGTATAATATTAATAAATGTATTAATATTTTAATAAATATTATAAATAAATATATTGATATTATAATAAATTAAAAAATTTAAAAAAAAAATTGTGATAAAAATAAATAAATATTAAAAATGAATAAATATAATTAATTATGAAATTTTTTTAAATTTTTTAATTATAATTACATATTTAATTAATTATATAAATCAATAAATATTTTTTGAAATATATCATTAATAAATGTATATATGTTAATATTAAGTATAAAGGTTTATCACAATATATTAGAAAAGAATTGGGATTTATCCCTTTTTATTAAGAAAAGAAACCACTTTTTAATTGGATTGAGAAGGAACTCTTATATAATCCAAATGATCTAAATAGAACATGATCTGAAAGCTCAAATGATGGTTTAAAATCTCAACTGAATATGGCCCAAAGGCTGTAAGATAAGTCCATGAAGGAACAACTGAGCACCATTCATCATGTCGCAACCACATACTTCATGTTGTGTTGACCCCTTATTACGTCGCACCACTATCCAACGCATAAAAATGTACCGCACAATCTTCATCACACCTAAACTCATGCATCGTGATGTTAGCCTCTGTCGCACCATACCACCATTGTCATGTCGTGATAGCGCTTCCCTCAGTCCCATGTTAGAAAATTGTGTGGATGGAGGGTCAACATATGGTTGTCAACATACTCATCACATGTCAAATTTTTCATCCATCCGGCAGTGCCTTCGTGTCATCGCAGTTGTCACATTGTAACATTCATCTAAGTCACATTTCCACACTTGTCAGCTGATTGCTCCATCAAAGGCCTCCCATCAGGGAGATGATGGCTTAGAGGCCCAATAGCCCAAAATCACATGATGGTCTGAAGTCCTGGTGGCCCGTAGGCCCAAATACATAGCTCAAAATCCCAAGTCAAGTGAATATTACTACTGTTATAGTACCTATTACAGTGCCTACATTACAGCGGTGCTATAGTGCCACAAATATCCTTCCCCTCCCAGATTTGATATCTGGTTTTGGATGTAGGATTAGAAGTCATTTACCGCTGGTTGTCACCCCAAATGGAAGGAAGTTTGTTAAGTTTTTCACAATATATAATTAATTGTAGAGTTATAAAATTAAAAGAAAGAAGCTTAATATTTATTTAAAAAGATTTAATATTGCTAATATATAGATTTATTATTATTATTATTAATTATATAGATGTGGATATTGTGTTGGTTGAATATATAAAATATAATTAATTATTAACAGCATTTAAGATTTTTAATTATATTTAAAAATGTTGTTATTTATAGAAATATATAAATATTTTTTATGTGTGTGCTTGTGATATATAGGTGAACCAATAATACCTGTGTTTATACACTTATAGACATGCATTGCACATGCATACACAGACACACACACACGTGCTCATACATATATATTTACATATACCATATATAAATATTCTTAAATATATGATCATTTATATATTTATATAATTATTTGAAAGAAATTTTAATATATTGCATTTACATATATAAATTATGAAAATAATATTGATAATAAGTTTTTATTTTTAATATGAATTATATTTTTAAATATATAATTTTTATGCATATTTATATTTTAATATATTTATATATTTATTTATATATAATCACATATATATATACAAACGCACATATAATTATAAATACATGTATATAGTAAATTATATAAGATGAATATAAATATATAATAAATTTAAAGATGGACTATATTTAATGTATTTATATATTTATTAATATAGTGCATATGATATTTTATAATACACGCATACTATGTGTCTTTATATTTAAACACGTGTGTCTCAATATATATACACATGGATATAATTATATATATGTATGTATGTGTGTATATTGTAAATATATATAATATGAGTATAATTAAATAAATTTAAATATGAATATAAATATGTATGTATATTGTAAATATATATATGTATATGTGAATTATATAATCGGAATTTAAATATATTATAAACAAAATAATAAATGATTAAAAACATATAAATTGTATTTATATAAATTGTATTTATATAAATATATTATTTATACTAAATAGCATTTATTTCCTCGACACATGGATCCTCCATATCATTTCCCAGTAACGTGTAACCTCCTCCTCATCCCACATCTCTTTCCCAATGCCCTATTCCTATCTTAATTCCATCCACCCCTCCGTGCTTCAAACTGCCTTACCTCAGAAAACCCTATCATAAAGTGATCTCCACTTGTACATATTTCCATGTTAATCATTCAAGCTCTTGACACGCCGACCATCATCCCTCGATAAACCCTATCATGAAATCCTACTCCCTTAAGATATCCTTCTATCTTCTCCTACATTTCTCCTTTGGTTCATACACAACTAGAAAATAGATTATTTGTGGCGGGTCATTTGCGACGGGACCTCGTCGCAAATGACCCAGCAACAAAAATAGCATCGCAAAAGATATTTTTGCGATGGTTTTTTGAAAAAAAGTATCATTTGCAATGGGGATATTTCCCATAAAAAATATTTTTTTGAATGGGTTATTAATTGCGATGGGTGACAGAACCATTGAAAATAAGTTTAAAAAATTAAAAAAATTTAAAATTTAAAAAATAAAATTATAAAATATAAAAAATATCAAAATAATTTTAAAAATTGTAATAAGTAAAATCATAAACATTTGAAATAATAAAAATATTACACAAAATATTTTCATTTAAAATTTAACATAATAAATATGTACATAATGTATCCATCACTACGGAGGGGGAGGGGGAGGGTCATCTAGAAGAGGAGGGGGAAGGAACTTCATCTATAAACCCTAAACTATTCATCTCATGTACTCATCCTAGTGCTCCTCTCATCATCACATCTCATCCTCCTTCTGCTGCTGTTATCGACAGAGCTCATCCCGCTCCCTATGCATGGCCTTAATAACTTCTCTCTGAGCTGACAACTACTCCTCATACTATGAGTCCAATGATGATGGATCTCCATGATCTCCCCTCGATTTGGGCATCAACCATGTAGTAGTACGATAAAAACCATCGGGGATCGATCGAGAACTGATACCAACCACCCAAACCTTCTCAAAAGCATAATGTGTCACTTGCATCCATGTTGCATCATCGAATCCTGCTACACCAGTGGCCTGACTCTTAGTCTCAGCCTGACTCTCATCCTATGTTTGAGAAGTCACGGCCTCATATGACTCCTTCAATTGCAATTTGAAATTTAAATAGTTAAAATAATGTTTTTAGTTAATTTTAAAACTCAAAAAAATTATACTAACCATAATATGATGTTGGAAACCACCTGTAATCTCACTAGTGATAGGATCGATGTGCATCCTCTTATAAACATCGAAATCTATAATATCAGGATGTTAAACTACCCATATGTGTATAAAATAAAAGGCTTACATTTAAAGTTATATAAATTATTAAAAAAATTACTATATTTCATCAATGTGTACTGAATGTATGACTACCATCTCCATGTGTCACCTCCTGCCCCCCCTCCCACCTCAAATCTACTGACCTAATGGCACCCTCCTCTAAAAAATAACTCACATCCAGTATGAATATAATTTATCTCAAACCTGAGATGAGATATAACTAGATTGGTGGGAATAGTAAAATTGATCAAAATCTATGAATCCTACCTTCTTCATGGTTTTCCTCCTCAAATTATGCAAAAACTAATGACAATGATCTTGTATACACACCTCACAGGCCTCCCTAATGGAACTCATCATGCTATCATCAATGGGATACCATAAAACTTACATTTTTTAATAATATAAAGTTAATTATTAAATAAATTTCAAAATAACTATTATTTATTTACGTACCATCCAATGATCAAACATGCAGTGCTGAATATCAATGGGAACATAATCTCATGTCACCCATGACTCAGAAAAATAGTTCCAAAAAATAGAACTCCCATGCCCAAAAACTATATGAAAAAGGCTGTGGAAAAAAATAGAACAAATAATCAAACAATTAGTACATAAATAAATTAATGAAAATCAATAAAAGAAAACTAAAATACACAATTGAACATATCTCTGCATGTGTGTATCAAAGTCAAGATGTGGATGTCACTTGAGAATAAGGTCGGGAATCATCAATCTTGCAAGACCCTGACACCTCCGAGTCAACGATAAACTACTAGGAACCTGAGGGTCACATGATAAAGCACCAAGCTCATCAATAGGTAGTACCGCCTCCTTAAGGCTATGAAAGATATCATCATAAGTCTCTTCAACCATCTGAAATATGAAAATAATCTTGTCATCAAATAATTGAAAATGGGTACTATATATTTATTTATTTTGACTATAACTAAAAATTAATTGTTCTATTCTTTATCTTCATCATCTTTGTATATGACGATATCAATATCTTCATCTTCCTCCTCCGTATCATCAATTTCTATAGCATTTTTCATAATCGCTTGTTAATTCAAATTCATTTGTTACATTATCAACATCATTACTGACATCGACCCATAATTATTGGGTATCATCATCAATATTCATGTCTCTTAATTGAAAATATGTATTTGGAGTTATCTCTGGAAGAATTTAAATTCCTTGAAATTCAATAGAACCACATTAACATTGCATAAATTGATTTTAATGGGATTTCATATTTATAATGCTCTATTAATCAATTAACTCTCTTGGAGCAGCATAATAATTGGAATAATGTATTTGGTGTGCTTGATGTGCCAATAAAAATGATTCATTTACTACAAGACTAATTTTATATTTAATATCAATGATTCCATGGTGTGTATGAACTTGCAATACTATCATTATCAAACCAATGATATTTAAACATCATTGAAAATTTCTGTTCTAGATAACACAGCTCAATTATTTCATCTAGAATTCCATAAAATTCATCTTCACATTCTCTATGATGAGATCCTCTTATGAAGATGCCACTATTTAGTGTTTTTTTATTCATTATATGCATATTTATGAAATTGAAAATCATTCACCGCATATGCATTATAATATTTAACTATTTTGGATGGTGGGTTACTCAATACACACAATTGATTATAAATTTTATCATTATGTTGCAATACCTAAAAATTTTAAAAACAATTAATAACATAAAAAATAATAAATTGATTTCATATGTTAAACCATAAATAATTTACTATACCGGTCTTTGAAACCAGTAGGAAAAATTATGTTGTTGACATTCTTCAAGAGCAGCTTTTGTAATTTTTTGAAATTGTCTCTTGATATGATCATAATATAATCTAAAAATAAAATAATATTAATTTATTTTTTATAAAAAATTAAAGAATATATGATAGTAACACTCACTATAAAAATCGTGTCATTTCTTCACAGTTTTACAGAACATATGTATGATCCCTGTGATGTTCATCATCTGAAATCCACCATTCATGAACTCCACCAAACACAATTTCATGATGATTAAAAATTGATAATTGAATGTTTATTGCATATTCAATAGTTCCTTCATTAAGACCCATTAAATTATATTTTGAAGGATATTTAGGTTGGAAATGTTGGGAGTAGAAAAAAAATCTCCTCTAAATAATCTTCCGCAATTGACCCTTCAATTAATGATTTGTTACGTACCTTTTTCTATAGTTTCTACGTATATCTATCATATGGATAAATCCATCAGAATTTTACCATCCCTCCACATTTTTCTTCATGTGAAAAATGTAATATTTAATATTTCATTAAATCAAAGAAATTTAGAAGAAAAAAATTACAATTTACATAAAATTAAAAAAAACATATTTTTATAGTTTACTAGGTGAATTATAGTGTATTATCACCACTTAGATGTCTTGAAAAAATATTATATTTCTATTATTTCATCCCAAATCAAGGAATTAAAAAAATATATAAATCCAATTGGTATAATTTTTTCTAATATAACATAACGGTCATGAATTTTTAATCCATTAATATGATTATTTCTGATAAATCTAGACAAATTGGAAATATAACCATCTAGTAGTATTAAATATTCAATCCACTGACAAAATAATAAATGATTTTATTTGTAAATTGTGTAAATGGCTTTTGGATTCATTAAAATTTGTGATCTATCATTTTCAAACAACTCAAGTTATGGTTTCCTGTAAATTTTGGGAAGATCTAATCATTCTTTTGCATTGTCTTTTTTCTTACCAAGTGTGTCCAAAACTATAAAAAATATATTATCAAAATAGTTCTTCTTAATATGAATTACATACAACATGTTATGAACCAACAAATCAAACCAATATGAAAGATCCCAAAAAATACTCCATTTAATCCATTTGTGATCTTTCCTAAAGCCATATATCTTTTGTTGGTTTATAGTTAGTCTAATGTTAATGGGGTAATGAAGAGACAATATATTTTAAATCAATACCTAAGATTATTTTTGTAGGTCCATCTTTTTCAATTGTACCTTTTTTGAAATGATTTATATTTCTTCAAAAAGGATGGTCAATAGGAATAAATCTATTATAACAGTTAAAAAACAAGGTTTTATCTCATTAATGAGCATAAACACTTTTTGGTTACTCATACAGTATGGACATGATTTTGGACCATATGTACTCTATACAAATAACATTTCATATGCTGATAAGTCACTAATTGTCCATATTAATGCATCTTTCATTAGGAAAATTTTTTTTGCAACAACATCATATGTACTGACATCATTACTCCAAAATAAATTTAACTCATCAATTAATGGCTTCAAATAAATATCAATATTATTATTTGGATTTCCTAGAATTAATATTGTCAAAAAGATATATGGATCATTAATCAACATATAAGGAGGTAAGTTGAACAGATTTAAAGATACGGGCCAACAAGAATATTGACTACTGTAAGAACTAAATGGATAAAAACCGTTAGTAAAAAGACCCAATCACAAGTTTCAGGTTTCTGAAGAAAAATATGGATGTACCTGGTCAAAATGTTTCCATGAATCACCATTACAAGGATGATTTAAGCTTTTACCAATTGAAATATTGGTTTTGTACCATGACATCAATTACGTTGTGTTCTGAGGCATAAATAAACACTATAATTGGGGTGTAAGTGGTAAATACCTCAAATTTTTAATAGGAGCCAATCCATAACTCCCTAGTTGAGCCTCTTTGTACCTCTATTTTCCACAAGTAGTACAAATAATGACTTATTTTCACCATAGTATAAGATGAAATCATTTGAACTTGCATGAATCTTCTGATAACCAAGACCCAGATTAAGAACCAACCTCTTACTATTATAGAAATTTATAGGCAACACATTTCCTTCAGGTAAGAGTTTTTTAACCAAAGAGAATATCTAATCAAAACAGCTATTTGACATTCCATTATCAAATTTAATAGCCATAAATTTTGAAACTGCTTCAAATTTTATTATCTTACAACCAGGATATAAATCATCCTTAACAGACTTTATCAACTCATAAAATAAAGATTGTTCTAACTCAAGAGTGAAATCGATATAATCTCGAGTTTCAGTTTGTTGAAAAGAAGGACCACCAAAATCATGTACTAAATTTTGAAATCGTGATGGATCTGGAACCAAATTATTAATATTTTCTTCGGAACTCTATTCACCATGTTGATACAAAAAATATAATCTTTTCAAAAACCAAAATGCAATAGATGACCCCCAACATTATTAAATGTTTCAAACCTCCTCAGATCACATTTTTTACATGGACACTTAATTGTCCCTTTTAAAACAAATTCTAGTTTTGATGATACAAATGATAAAAAATCTTCAACACCCACAATATATATATGATTTATAAAAGAACCTTTTGGATTTCTATGATAATTTATCCAATCATGATGTTTTAATAAAGACTATTTACAACTTCCTTGTTCCATATTTCTCTAAAAAATATAAAATAAAAAAAATATGATTAATTTTAAATAAGAAGAAGAATATCAAAAAAGAGTATACAATTAAAAAATTATAATTTACTTATAAATATTATCTATTTTATCTATTTACCACTGATATTTACTAATTAGTGTTGATTTTTAAAAATTATCAATAATTACCACTAATAGTAATTTTTACTAATTTTTACTAATTATAGGAAATTTTTACTAATTTTTACTAATTTTTTCTAATTATTACTAACTAATTCTAATTATCACTAATTATTACTAATTATTGATAATTACTGTTAGTTATTTCTAATTATTACATATTTTTACTAATTATTACTAATTTTGAGTAATTATTACTAATTAAGGCTAATTATCACTAATTATTACTAATTATTACTAACTATTGATAATTACTGGTAATTATTACTAATTATTACTAATTATTGATTATTACCACTAATTATTACTAATTATTATTAATTATTATTAATTACCACTAATTATTACTAATTATTACTAATTAGCACTAATTATTAAAGGTTTCGGGTGCAGTGGAAGCGCGTTAGTGGGTTAGCCCAACTTTAATTTTAACGTTAAACAACGTTCAATCCAAGATCCATCACGATATAAAACGCTGAATATTCAAAATAGAACGAAGAACGAAAAAGAAAAGAAGAGTCCCGGAACCCTTGAGATAGGATCATCATATGTTGATTATAATTAATTTAATTAATTCATAAGAATTACCTCGATGGAATTCTTTCTTCGTTGGAGTCTCCAGTAAAAATCTTGTGATCCGTCGTTGCATTGTAGAATCCAAGTACAGGATTCCTCTAGCGGTGATCCACATGTGCTCCACGTATCTCTGGACGTCGCTGAAGGGATCTCCGGGTGCTAGCATGGGAGAGCCTTCACTTGCGATGTCCGCCTTCAACCGCCTTGATCCGGTGGAGGATCTTGCTTTTGTAACTTGAAAGCATTCTTGGTGGAAAGGG
Source organism: Viscum album (assembly GCA_963277665.1). NCBI lineage: Eukaryota > Viridiplantae > Streptophyta > Magnoliopsida > Santalales > Viscaceae > Viscum > Viscum album. The sequence continues at coordinate 1,963,116,779 of OY728123.1, read as the reverse complement.
AATTCTCTCTTGGCATGAGAGTATTTCCAGATCTGTTATGCACAACCAAAATGGCTCTCCTCTATTAAGAATAATGTAATTGGGATTTATAATACTTAGAATAATAAAATGAATTAATTGCCCAAAAGTATTTAATTATTTCATTTAATTCTTAGTAATGCCCCATGTCTTAATAATTACAGTTGACCATCATTATTACTTAACATGAATCCAATATATCACATTTAATATCATTTAATTAAATAAACAATATTTTCTCATGAATCCCGAAAAAACAAACTACACGACGTGTATATAAAAACATACACGGCTTATACTTTTATTTTTCCAGTTTTATTTATTTTCCTCCACCTCATTTATTAGACCTTGAGTAATGGCTATTTATTTCTTAAATAAATGTAACTATATTACTCACCAATAAATACATATTATTTTGTCCACAATATATTCTCTCGAATAACTAGTGTTGAAATAAATGCGATCAGACATCCTTGAATAATTATTAAACCACAATCGGGAATAATCTTTATTCAACTTGTTAAATTAATATTTAACTGAGATACATGGACACACTTAGTGTGTGACCCTCTAGGCCTCTTTCTCAGTGGCATTAGGCAGAGCCTGCCTAAAGTCCAAGGTTAGCATCTAACAACACGCCAAGGCACCCATAGAGAAAGAAGTTAACGCCACAATGACGTGTCACCTCCTATGAATGCTTACCATGTAATATAATCCCTTTTTCTTGATATCTCTAATCAAGCAGGTTGCATGCTAGTTCCATCAACCCATGTGCTCAATTATTCTTTCTCTGACTTCCCGGAATTGAACTCGCCCGTACCTTACCATGGCCATGGATTTATGTAGGCTATATCAATTCCATCAAAGGGCCTAAGATATCTACTTCCGTTATGGAACAGAAGGGACAAATCCTTTCTCTCATTATCTATTAATGCAGTATTACTCGTGACGCACCCAACGTATCCTACCTCGCTGCGAACAGTGTGTCGTCACAGTTTTCGTCAATACATCTAAGTGCGCGAGTTGTAATACTCATTAATAATAATCTTAAAGTCTAAGGACCAATACACACGTCCGCAGATAGGAACATCCAATGACACTATAAAATGTGGATTTCCTACTGGCGGGTCTCGTTCTCATAATATCCTCCCGGATATTACCAAGGGTGCACACCATGAGAAGGTGCCTCAAATTTTTATGAGTCCTCACCCCTAATGACATGTATTATTTTTTCCCCTCAAATAATATCATCCGGCCATAGAACATACTTTCAATAATAGTGTTATGGCACTTTTGGGTTCTCATCATAGCAGGGATCCGCTATGACCCTTTAATGCAACAGCTATCCTTAGGACATCATCACATGCATTGTCACGCAGAAGAACAATCAAGATGTGATAAAGCTTTCATTAATGAATAAAGTATAAAATAGTTGGTTCTAGGCCACCAACTCCAACAATTATTACTAATTCGAACTAATTATAACTAATTACCACTAATTATTACTAATTAACACTAATTTTTACTAATTTTTACTCATTATTACTAATTTTTACTAAATTTTACTAATTATTACAAGTTTTTACTAATTACCACTAATTATAACTAATTACCATTGATTGTATCTAATTATTACTAATTACCACTAATTTACTAATTACTACTAATTATTACTAATTACCAATAATTATTACTAATTACCTCTAATTATTACTAATTATTACTGATTATTACTAATTATTACTAATTACCGCTAATTATTACTAAATGCCACTAATTATTACTAATTACCACTAATTATTACAAGTTTTAATACTTATTACTAGTTTTTACTAATTATTACTAGTTTTTACTAATTATTAATAGTTTTTACTAATTATAACTAATTGCAACTAATTATATCTAATTATTACTAGTTACCATTAATTATTATTAATTACCACTGATTATTACTAATTATCTCTAATTATTACTAATTACCACTAATTATTACTAATTACCACAAATTAATACAAATTACCACTGGTTATTACCAATTTCCACTGATTTTTACTAATTACCACTAATTATTACTAATTATCATTAATAATTAATACTTATTACTAATTATTACTAATTATTAATAATTGTTATTAATTATCACTAATTACCACTAATTATTACTAATTACCACTAATTATAACTAATTACCGCTAATTATTACTAATTATTAATAATTACCACTAATTATTACTAATTACCACTAATTATATCTAATTATTACTAATCACCACTAATTATTACTAATTACCACTAATTGTTACTAAATACCACAAATTATTACTAATTAATACTAATTACCACAAATTATAACTAATTATTACTAATTACCAATAATTATTACTAATCTCCACTAATTATTACTAATTTCCACTAATTATTACTAATTTCCACTAATTATTACTAATTACCACTAATTTTTACAAATTAATGCTAATTATTATTTTTTTTACTAATTATTGATTATTACCACTAATTATTAATGATTATTACTAATTAATGCTAATTATTACTCATTATTACTAATTAATACTAATTATTACTAATTATTACTAATTAATAGTAGTTATTACTAATTACCACTAATTATTTCTATTTATTACTATTTATTACTATTTATTACTAATTATTACTAATTATTACTAATGATTAATAATTATTACTAATTATTACTTAGTATTACTAATTATTACTAATTACCTCTAATTATTACTAATTATTACTAATTAGTACTAATTATTACTAATTACCACTAATTATTACTAATTAGCACTAATTATAACTAATTGTTAATCACTATTACTAATGTTTACTCATTATTACTAATTTTTACTAATTTTTACTAATTACTACGAAATACAACTAATTTTTAATAATTACCACTAAATATTACTAGTTTTTACTAATTACCACTAATTATTACTAATTACCACTAATTATTACTAATTACCACTAATTACCACTAATTATTACTAATTGTTACTAATTACCACTAATCATTACTAATTATTACTAATTACCACTAATTATTACTAATTATCACTAATTATTACTAATTACCACTAATTGTTTCTAATTACCACTAATTATTACTAATTTTTACTAATTTTTACAAATTATTACTATTTTTACTAAATATTACTAATTATTACTAACTAGTGCTATTTAAAACTAAATACTTCTGATTAAAAAATTATCAACAATTAATACTAAATACTTTAAATTAAAAGTAATTACCATTGCTTAAAACTAATTACTGAAAAATAAAACTAAGTAATTCTAATTAATGCTAATTAATTCTAATTAATATTATTATTACTAATAAAAAATAAAACGAATTAATTGAAAATTAAAAACATTAAATAAATACCTTAAAACTAGATCTTCTAGAGGATGAAAAGCCTGATATTTGTTTCCTTGAGAAATTTTAAACTTCTAAAAGTTTAAGTAGAAATTATGAGAGAATATGAGAGAGGGAAGTTTAGAAGAGGAGGGAATGAAAAAAAAATTGGGTGGGGGTATACATAGGTTAGATGATTTGCGACAGGATTATTTGCGATGGGTTTCCCGTTGCAAATAGTAGTATTAGATATGGGACCCGTCACAAATAGTACCGAACGTTATTAATTACGGCGGCAATAAAAAAGAGTATTTGCAACGAGGTTATATCCCCGTCATAAATACCTTTACCGGGGTTTGGAGTGCAGTGCGCGCCAAAGGTATTTGCGACAGAAAGAGATTCAAGTCGCAAAAACTGTTTTTTTTTAACGACTATTTTCAACAGGAATCAGTTATCATCCCAAATAGTCTTTGTCGATGGGTTATTTGCAACGGGCGATGGGCCCGTCGCAAAAGACAAATTTTCTCATAGTGGTATCAATGTTCTCTTCATACTACCATTTCGTTATATTTTCCTTCCAATCATACCACTGAAACTATAATAGATTTCTTCTCCCGTCTTTTTATCAACTACCCTCTTCTCATGAAGAGTATGAATACTTCCAAATATAGCTTTCTAGGGATGTTGAATACCACCTTATACTCCCAAAATCAGAACTTTTATTTCCATACCTTAAACATTTCTAGTTAATAATTATGGATACCTATATTCGCTAGTATGATTTTTTTTATTTTAATTGTTTCTTCGCAATTCATAAACAATAAATAAATTTGGTGATGATTTGAAATTCTTATCGCCACAAACTATACATCATTTGATGTTTTTCTAATTTCTACAGTTTCACAGTAAGTCATCGAATATATCTTCCAATAAGCTTTTCAAAATATCTCCTCATGACCATATATGGTTTTACTATTTACAATCAATTATATTTTACATTCCAAAACTATTACTTATGATTAACTATGTTTTACCCAACTTACATAATGCAAATAGTTGACTATATGAATTTCTAAAACAATGATTACCATTCAACCACTAATATTGTTGCTCCTATAACATTTAAGGCTTCCAATTCATATCCTAGAATATGAGTAGAATCATTATATTCAAATAATGTTTGGTAGGTTCTTTATAAATAATCTCTATTATTTATTATATTATAATACTATTTTTGAAATTATTCTTTTTTTAAATGCCCTATAACTGCCCTGATACTGTTTTTTATAGAGCTACCATACACAACTAAATTTAATCAACAATGATTTTTTTCGATATAACTACCCTGATGCTATTTTCTATAGAGCTATAGTTTCATAGCTAAATTTAATCAACAATGAATTTATTAGATGTAACGATAATGGGTGAGATGAATTCTAGCCAATATAGTGTTTGGTGATTTCTTCAACAAGGTTTTATGATGACTGAAAATTATCTTTTTTTGGATTTTCAAAATAGATGCTTTATGGTTGAGCAGTAACCAAAACATCTATGCGGGATACAAGTTCAAAGATACCAAAAACCCAGTTCAAAATTCAAATACACACACCAAACCCAAGGAAACATCCATCCATGAGCACCCAAATCATCCCAAGTTGCATCACGTTATCTTCCATCATCATGAGACCATCGTCATCATTTCCATCCTGCCACCACGTCGTCATTGTTGACCAGTCACGACATCAATCGCTAGAGAAAACGGCCATCTTAGTCCATCCTCACCGATGTAGAACACAAAAATGTGTTACCAAGGACCAAGATAACCATAAATCATAGTCGCTCCACAATCGTCAAAGAAAACCATAAGTTGGAGTTCATCATTGCTATTAAAAATCACCATAACAGAACATCACATAAATAGTGAATGACCTTCATATCTAGAACGTACCTTCCTCCTGGACCACTATTATATGAGACAAAGGACTTTGTACCAATCTGAAACAAACCAATGCCACTGATGATGTTCACCAGACCACAATCACACCTTCTGCCATCACACCAAACATTCAACAAAGGTCTTTCCTCCTAGAGAATGATGTCTGCTTGAGCACCGCATCCCAAAGCTCCAAAGAAACACTACACCAGACCGACCTAGAGAGGAGAGGTGGAATGTGAAACCAAGGCAGAGACAAGCACCAAAAGACCTCTACAGAGGGATGAACCTTCAGAAGAAAAATTCATCCAAACATAAACATAAAAATCGAACATAGAACCAAATGATAACTGAACCCCATTATCAGTAAGAAAATCCAAAACAGTCTAAGTGGAAAGAACCAAGCCGAAGAGTAAAATATGTAGGTTCTAGGCACAGCAGAAGTGTGTGAGGGACGGTGCCCGACATTAATTTTTTCCATATTCAATGAACAATATGGGATCAATACGACGATGAACGCCAGTATCCATGAAATTGAAACAAGGATTTAGACAAATTAATAGAAACCTAAAACCAAGAGATAGGATCAATATATTTTGTTTATAATTAATTTAATTAAATTAAAGAATTACCTCCAAGGTGATTCTTTCTTCGTTGATATTTATATCCACAGATCTTCAGGTATACCGTTATTTCATTGTAGAGATCAAGACTAGATCTCCTCTAGTACTGATCCACACGTGGTCTACATATCTTCAAACTTCACTGATGGAGACTCTAGCTGCTAGAATGGTAAATCTATGTTCTTGTGATGTCCACCTTCGATCTCCTTGAGAACCGCTTCCAAAGCATTCTCTATGATCCGATGGAGGAGGATCCCTCTCGTTCTTGAGAGCATTCTTGGAGAGGAAATAACTCTCTAGGTTTGAGATATTTTCTCCAATTCGTTGTGCACAACCCCTCAGTGTCGTTTAGATAGTGCTTAACTAAGAAGAGAATAATATAACTGGGTATTAAATTCACTAGGGTAATAATAAATAATTTTCACAAGTGCCTTAATTATTTTATTAATCCTAGAGAAACCCCCATCTTAAATAATAACAGTAACATTATTATTCCCTGACATGCGCTTAACTTTCGAGTTATAATTAAATATTATTTAATAAAATAATATTCCATATTATTATTTCTCCCTGGACCATTAACTCGGTCCTCCAATCCTCCACCATATTTATTGAACCTTGAATAATGACTATTTATTTATTAAATAAATATCACTGCATTATTCTCCAATAAATATATAAATATTATATTCACTAAATATAAAATAAATATTTATTATTTATTCCGTTCACAATATATTATCTCAAATAACTAGTGTCGAAATAAATGTGATCAGAAATCCATGAATAATTATTAAACCACAATAGGTAATAATCTTTATTCAACTTGTTAAATGATAAATAATATATTATTTAACTGAGATACTGGATACACTTAGTGTGTGGTCCTCTAGGCCTATTTCTCAGTTGCATTAGGTGGAGTATCCCAAAGTCCAAGGTTAACATCTAGAGACACACCAAAGCACCCATAGAGAAAAACGTTAATCCTGAAACAACATTTCACCACATACGAATTTTTCCTTGTAATATAATCCCTTTGTCTCGATATCTCCAATCAAACGGGTTTCATGCAAGTGCCATCAACTCATGTGCTCGATTTCACATTCTTTGACTTCCTAAAAATTGAACTTTCCTATAGAACACCATGGATATGGATTTATTTAAGATATATAATTTTCATCAAAGGGTCTAAGATATCAACTTTCATAATGAAATAGAAGGGAAAATCTTTTCTCGCATTATTCATTAATGTAGTATTACTCGTGATACACCCAACATATCCTACCTCACTCTGAACATATGTCGTCACAGTTTTCACCAATACATCTAAGTGTGTGAGTCATAATACCCATTAATAATAATATTAAAGTTTAAGTATAAATACACATGTCCATAAATAGGAACATTCAATGAAACTTATAAATGTGGATTTTCTACTGGCGGGTCTCATTCTCATAATATCTACCTGGATATTACCAAGGGCTGTAAGAACCCAGTTTCTCACTCAGGTATCGATCATTTAATTTTCAGTCTAAATATATACTTTGGACCTAATATGGATGCCTAATGAGTTAGTAAATGTTATGAGGGTGTTTGGGGCTTGTTCGGAGCTTAGAACCCATCTTTTTGGAGAAAACAGACCTAGCGCATGGTTTAGAGAAAACCGTGCGAAAGTTGTTTTTTCAGACAGAGCCACCTCACACGCTTGGTGCACAGTCATGCAGGCTAACCATGAAATTGACCCTTTTCCCTAGGTAACTATGCATTTATGGCGCACGGTTTGATCAAACCGTACGGTGGATGACTTTTTGGGCAGAACTGTCTCTCACGATTTGTGCATGATTTGACAAACTGTGCATAGACTTTTTCTCTAGGTAATTTTCCAGTTTTTCCCTTAATGATATAATTAAGTCACCTCTTCCCCCCTAATCTGAGTTTATGTAGTATTGACCTATTTCTCTCTCAATTTGGGGCTTTTTGAAGATCAAAACTTGGAATCAATAGATCTGTACCATCTGACATCTGATCGAGCTTTCGTTTATCATGTTGGATGTGCAACGGTAAGTACTCGAGTCCTCTTTAGCCATTCTTCTTCTCTTTCTCTCTCAACCTAGGTATCTCCATGTGATAAGTTTTCACCTTTTTTTAGATAAACTCTGATCCTAGGAAAATCAAGGGCTGATACTAAAGTAGGAGGATCATACAACCATAAAGTTGGTGGACTATAACTCATCCCTAAAGTTCATTGATTTTAGAATGTTTATGTGGGGCCCGCCGATCCCATCAGGATCCGTCTCTTAAATTTACATGTCATGCTTATACTTGTTAGAATCGTATGGTTATTCTCCTTCCAAATATGTGATTAGTTGTTAGTGGTTACACCCAAAACTCAATCTGCCTCATGTCGAAGGTTATTCCATAATTAAGTTTTTAGTTTTTTGACACGTTTGAGCCACTGTTCGGGTGTGCCCTTGATTGACCTTTCTAAAGGTGAGTCTTATTATAATAAATGGTTTGTTGTTAAATGAGAATTTCAGAATGGCATGTACCATGTATTCCCACCACTTGACCCGCCTAAGGTAAGTGATTAAAATGATTATTAAATGTGAAATGTGGAATGGAAAGTATACTAAGTATATAACTTGGCCTTATTAAAAGAGATTGAATAAAGGATACATGTCTGTAGCACCTCTTCCATGTTGATGGAAGGTAGCAGAGTGAACCTCAATAATTTAATATTCCTTAATGATTAACTAAGACTTAATTAAATGGTTATAACGCTACTTGGTCTATTCACACTAATAGAAGACAAGGCTTGGACCTATAAATAAATGGTTTCAACTCTTCATGACCTATCCATTCTAATGTAAGTCAAGACTTAAACCAAATGAATTATATCATGATTACAATATCAAATAGTAATGGACTGATTCAAGGTCTCCTTGGATTCTGATAGGAGAATACCTTGGGTCTCGGGAACCCCATTCCAATTCAAGGATGTGGTTTTCTTAGGTTGATACCCACCTAGATTCTGATTCTTTTTTATTAATTGGGTTCCCAGTATACAACCATAGGGTCCCCTTTCATTATTCTAGGATTCCTCAGATACACTCCTTGGATCCAGCATTGACAAGTAGATGCTCTGGATACACTCTTTGGACCCAATCCTTTCTTGGCCCCATTTTACCTTGGATGCACTCCTTGGACTCGGTAGGCACCTTATTGAGGAATGACTTGTATTACGATCCTTGGATTACACTCTTACCCCCCTTATCTAGACTCAGATACTATTGAGTTATATTTCCATGATATTTACGTTAGCTTGGTTATTACCCTGGAACTCCCTCACTAGATATCATTTTCAAGTTGCCTTGTTATGTCTTGGGACCCTCCCTACTTATACTATCATGAGGTGATGTCAGTGTTGGCTATGACTCATGTGACCTATTAACATTAAATGGTAATTAATTAATTAATGAACTGGTTACAAGTTCAGAAACCAACTGAGGGCTGAAGTAGGTACTTGGTTATTTAGTTATATATACTGTTCGCTTTACTTTATATATGCATTCATGCACACTGTTATATTCAATTACACAGGCCGAGTGTTATAGACATTGTTGGTGGTGTCCCACTAAGATTTATCTCACACCCTCTTTGGGTGCCGTTTGGTACTCAGAGTAGATTATATGACTACAGGTGTTGAAAAAGGGAAGCATACAGCTTCCAACACTTGATTGTGTGCTGATAGGATGGAGCTTGATAGCAGATGACTGAGTTGGATCTCAGAATGCTTGGAGTAGTCTTTGTTTTCCTTTACTTTGTGGAACATGTCATGTCTATTGTCTTGTATCCATTATTTCTAGTTTTCTAGTGAAATGACATTTCATCATCATTGTTTAGTTGTTAAAATTATGTTTATTCTAGTTTATCTATTGCATCAGTTTGATTCCGCTTTTTATTTATATTACTTCCACTGTTTAATATTCCTTTATATTCCATCTTTTGTGCTATGCTTTGCTAATGAGGGAATAGTCTTCCCCTGGAAACACCCTAGGCCCTCACTACTAGTCGGCAGCCTCTTCCATTCAGGAAGATGCGCTTGAGGCCATGTGGCCCACCGGACTCGGGGCACCTGTTAAGTGGCATTTGGGTTCAGGTCATCACAAAGTGGTATCAGAGCTTGTTTTTTTTCTTTCTTTACTATTTGGAGACAATATATTGAAGAATAGGAATGCTTGGGACTTTTTTATAAGACGTTCTTGGGCATTTTGTACCCATGTTCAGGGTAAAATCCATGTTACCCATAATACAATTGTTGTTCTATTTTTTTCTATTACAGTTGATATTATTTCACCGTTGGGTGACGCACATGTCGTGTGGTGTTGTTGATTATTACTCTGTTGATAATTTATTTCATTCTCATCCCAATGATATGAGGGAAAGGATCATTTCTACATGCATAATTATAGGCACCTAGAATTCACATGTCATACATATTGTCATGCCATATAGGTGCATCTCACTACTTTTCATTGCTTGATATGCCTATGATTATAGAGTGATGTTATGATAGTTTGATTGTACTTATATTAATTTGTCTGTGATTAAGTGATTTTCGGTTTCAATTCATGAGGTTTATGGGACCTCATGGGTTGGGATGAGTAATTTTCCAATTCAAGTCATTATACTATAAAAAAATGGGTGTCATTTTTGGTGATAGGTGTATGGGCACTGATTCATCGGAAATGGATATCCATTATAAAGTGAATCGTGAAATCTAAAATAAATTGGTTTCACATCCTTATCTCTCCATGTCATGATTATGAAAGATAAAATAGTGAACCTAGAAATTAAATACAAAATGACATGAAACTTATACTTGAGCACTTACCGATTCTTGGCCATCTAAGTGGGTAGTTTGTGTAGTATGCCTTGGGTAGTGAGTTTTTATTACGTTTAGTTTCTGCTAGTGATTCTATCTTTTTCTCCTAATCTTTTCTAAGATGTGTGCTTGGAATTTTTAGACAAATGTCATCACGTCGTCCTCGTGTTGTTCACTAAGAGGGTGGTGATGACCATGCTCCATACATGGTGGGCCCTGAGCTGCTAGTCTTGCTTCCAGGAGTACCACATAAGGCATCGCCTGTTGTACCTGATACGAGCACTAATTGTCAATTTTGTGATAGTTTATGATGTCTGATGAAGTCCATGCAAGGTGATCCACAAGTTTCACCTATGATGGATGATCTAACTTGCGAGTTCCAGCAGCACCATCCTCCTACTTTTTTAGGGGATGGCAGTTCTCAGGATATTGAGTCTTTGCTAGAGGTCATGATGTCTATCTTTGAGCATATGTAAATTTCTACAGAGTATAGATTCAATCTTTCTACATACATGCTTCAAGATTCATTCAAGTGTTGGTGGGATGTGGTTACCCAGTCCGGTCATCATCATATCATGTTATGGGTTGATTTCCAGACTGACTTATATGATCAGTTCTTTCCTCATGCACTGAGAGCTGATAGAACCATATATTTCATGCATCTCGAGTAGGGTTCTATGTTAGTTATGGAATATTCAGCATGTTTCATTGATTTAAAGTGCTTTTCACCACTTCTATCCAATGATGAGCTTTCACATGCTAGAAATTTTTAGGATGGGTTCCAGTACATCATCCAAACTCAAGTGAATGTATTTTTCCTTCCTACCTTTTCTAAAATAGTTGATCAGGACATTATCACTAAGTGTAACCTGAGGGATAGAGAAAGTACTAGATTTAAAGGATAAGTGTCATGTCAGGCCAGTAGTTCTTCCAGTGGAAGGAAATGTTCCCTATAGGTTTTTCTTCAGGGAAGTGGAATCCAAAGTATCCAGTTTGGTAGCTCTGTGGTGTGTCATCGGTGTGGAAAACTAAGGAATAAGAATCCATAATGTGAGGGAGACCCTATAGAGTGTCGAGATTTCGGCCGTATGGGTCATCTTCAGCATTTTTGAAAGACCCTTCCACCAGCTTTGAGTGGAAAAGTGTTTGTGCCAGATCCACCTTCAAGAGCGAGTTCTTTTATGCCTCAATAGGTGGGGAGTTGGAATAGCACTGGTAGCTCTGGTCGAGGAGGAGGTCATGGTTTTGGTAGTCCAATTTATGATCACCAGCAGCGCCAACAAAGCAGACATAATCGTGGTAACCCATATGTTGCATAGGGTCATGGATCAGGTCTGTTGCATGCCTTATAGCCAATACCCAAGGATTAAGCTACGGGACAATATACAGTATGAGATACTATTATAGTAGCCTCTACTATTGTATCTGCTTTGTTTGATACAGGTGATTAAAACACTTTAATTTATGCATCTATCATGGAAAGTCTTGGACTAGAGATACAGTATCACTATGGTGTAATGAACCTCAATAAACCATTGGGAATATGGACAGAGGAAATATGCCAGTGTAGGGACTTTCCCCTTGAGGTAGGAAGTTACCCTTTCTTGTGGAATCTCTTTGTTCTCAAGATTATGGTCTTTGATGTCATTCTTGAGATGTACTGGTTAGTCTAATATCATTCCTTTGTAGACTTCTATCACTATCAGGTTTCTTTTACATCTCCAAAAGGCATCAGTTATCTTTTCAAAGGTGAGTGGGATGTCCAGGCTGGGAGATCTAGACCTAAGAATCATGGGCTACATGAAGTGACCGCTCAGATTTCAAAATATTTTCATGGAGGATCAGGGTTTGCTTCAAACCGATTTCCCTCTAGTAGTTGATCATTTAAGGGTAGTCTTTCCTCGTGACTTTTCTGGATTACCTTATAAGAGAGAGGTAGAGTTTACAATAGAGCTTGTTATGGAAGCATATACAGTGTCCATTCCTCCATACAGGATGGAACCTACTGATCTTCAAGAGCTCAAGTGGCAGATAGAGGACCTAGAGGCCAAAGGCTTTATATGGACTAGTACATCCTCTTTGGGTTCACCCATGATTTTTTCTAAGAAGGCGGATGGAACTCTTCGTCTATGCATGTATTACATAAGTTTGAACTGGATTATGGTCAAGAACTAGTATCCACTTCCTCTAATAGATGATATCTTCAACTAGCTCTAAGGAGTAAAGGTGTTCTCTAAGATCAAACTGAGATCAGGTTATCATCAGGTGAAAGTCAGACCCTCAAACATACCTTGTATAGATTTTTGTAGCAGGTATGGTCTATATGAGTACCTTGTTATGAAGTTCGGTCTTATGAATGATTATGTTATTTTCATGGATTTTATGAATAGGGTTTTCCACCCCTATTTGGACTCTATTTTCGTGGTCTTTTTGGACGACATCTTGGTGTATTCTTGCACTTGTAACGACCATGCCAAACATCTTGATATCATTCTGAGTACACTGAGAGAGCATCATATTTATGACAATATTGATAAATGTGACTTTTGGATCAACAAAGTACACTTCTTGGGTCATATTATTTTAGAATCAGGAGTATCCATTGACCCTGAAAAGGTTAGTGTTGTAGTTTCCTAGAAGCATCCCAAGAACGTGTTTGATATCAGAAGTTTCTTGGGGTTGGCTGAATATTACAGGCAATTCATACAGGAATTATCATGTCTTTTTTCACCTCTTACTAGACTTACAAAGAAGGGTGTTAAGTTCATGTGGTCATAAGCATGCGATAAATCCTTTCAGGAGCTGAAAGAGAGGCTTGTCTCGGCACCGATTCTGATTCTTCCAGAACCTAGTAAAGATTATATCTTCTTCTACGATGCATATGGCCTTGGCCTAGGAGTAGTGTTGATGTCGTAAGACAAAGCCATTTTTTATGGAACTCGGAATTTGAGTCCTCATGAGAGAAATTAATCGATGTATAACCTCGAGTTAGCAGAATTTGTCCAAGCCTTACGTTGCTGGAGACATTATCTATTGGGTGAGCACTTTGTGGTGTATACAGATCAAAAAATCCTCAAGTATATCTTTTCTTAGTGTGAATTGAACCTCATATAGTGGATATGGGTCAAATATCTACAATAATTTTATTTTGATCTTGCCTATATGCATGTAAAGGACAATGTGTTCACGGATGCACTAAGTTTGAAAACTCAAACATAGGCAGTACAGGAAGCCAGTGACGAATGGAAGTTAATGGCCCTCTTTTCTAAAATTCATCTGGAGTTTCATGATAGTCACGATCAGTCTAACCTCTCAGCCTTAACAGTTACCTCTTCCCTCTTTTAAAAAAGTTAAGAGTATGCAGTTTTCAAATCAGGAAGGTTTGGTTCTCCGTGACAGTATATCAAGAGATAACTCACCTCCAGATTGGTCTGTGGATAGAGATGATGTCCTGAGCCTACGTGGACGTATCTGGGTTTCTACGGATATGAGAGAGGAGTTGATTAAAGATTCCCACACTTCTCAGTGGGAAGTTCATCTAGGTATCTCAAAGATGTATCGAGATATGCAACGCCAGTATTGGTGTCCTGGAATGAAATGTTAGATTGAAGGCTTTATTACTAGATATTCTACCTATTAGCAAGTGAAGGTGGAGCACCAGAAACCTGTGGGCTTGTTATAGCTGCTTCCAGTCCCAAAATGAAAATGGGAAGATATTGTTATGGATTTCGTAGTCAGCTTACCTAGATCACTGAGGGGTAGTGATGCTATATGGGTATTCATTGACCAACTAATGAAATCATCCCACTTTATTCCTATTCGGGATACTTTCTTAGTTGATGAATTGGAATGATTGTATGTCTATGAGATCATATTACTACATGGGGTTCCACATACTATCATTTCAGATAGGGATTCTCGTTTTACTTCATAGTTCTAGCACGGTTTGTAGGAATATGTGGGGACTCAGGTTCTTTTAGGCACAGATTTTCACCCTTGGACCTATGGACAATAGGAACGAACAATATATGTTCTAGAGGATATGCTCTGATCATGGGTCCTTGATTTTGTCAGTTATTGGGAGAATCATATTCCTCTCATCAAGTTCGCTTATAATAATAGTTTTCAGGTGATGATTCATATGGATCCTTTTGATGCCTTGTATGTTAGGCCATTTCATTAACCCTTGTGTTGTCTAGAGGCAAGTGAGGCATCCCTACTAGGTCCTCTTCTCATTCAGGAGACTTCAGAACAAGTTAAGATGATCAGAAAGCGTATGAATATTGCTCAGTCTAGATAGAAATCTTATGTCAATCGTTATTGACGACCTCTTGAGTTTGAGTTTGGGGGTCATTTTTTCCTTGAGGTATCACCCAGGATAGGTCATAGATGGTTAAGAAACAGGGAAAGTTGTTACCTCATTACGTCGGTCTATTTGAGATTCTAGAGAGAGTCGGGCCGGTAGATTATTGGTTGTTACTACCTCAGAGGTACCGTTCCATGCACGACGTCTTTCATGTCTCATAGCTTCTCCAAAATCACGTCGACCTGTCTCATACCTTTGATCCCAAGGAAGTTAAGTAAGATGTCGATGCTAACTTTCAGGAGTATCCAGTATGCATCGTTGACCGAACAATGAAGGTTCTCTGAGCCAAGTATGTCCCTATCATATGGGTGTTATGGTATCATGGACGAGTACAAGATGAGACTTGGGAGAGAAAATGTGATGTACGTACTCAGTGGCCAGAGTTTTTCTCAGACAGGGTTTCTTTACCCTTTAAAGGAGAACTCGGGGGGGCGAGTTCTTTTAAGGGGGAAGACTGTAAGAACCCAGTTTATCACTCAGGTATAGATCCTTCAATTTTCAGTCTAAATATATAATTTGGACCTAATATAGATTCCTAATGAGTTAGTAAAGTTTATGAGGGTGTATGGGATTATTCGGAGCCCGGAACCCATCTTTTTGGAGAAAACATACTTGACGCACAGTTTAGAGAAAACCATGCGGATGTTGTTTTTTTAGATAAATCCACCTTATACAGTTGGCGCACGGTTGTGAAGTCTAACCATATGATCTCCCCTTTTTCCCAGGTAACCATGCATGTATGGAGCATGTTTTGATCAAACTGTGCGGGGGATGACTTTTCGGGAAAAACTGTCTCGCTCGGTTTGCACGCAGTTTGACAAACTGTGCGTACAAACCATGCATATACTTTTTCTCTATGAAATTTTCCAGTTTTTCCCTTAATGGTATAATTAAGTCACTCCTTCCTCCCTAATTTGAGTTTATGTGGGATTGACCTATTTCTCTCTCAATTTGGTGATTTTTAAAGATCAAAACTTGGAATCAAGAGATCTCCATCATCTGAAATATGATTGAGAGTACATTCATCACGTTGGATTCACAATGGTAAGTACTCAAGTCCTCTTTATCCATTGTTATTATATTTATCTCTTGACCTAGGTATCGCCATGTGAGAATTTTTCACCTTTTCTTAGATCTACTCTGATCTGAGGCAAATCAAGGGACGATGCTGGAGTAGGAGGATTGTACAACCATAAGGTGGGTGGTTTGTAAATCATCCCTAAAGTTCATTGATTTTGGAATGTTCATGTGGGGACCTCCAATCCCATCGAGGACCGTCTCTTAAATTTACATGTCATGATTATACTTGTTAGACTCATATGGTTATGATCTTTCCAAATATGTGACTAGTTGTTAGTGGTTACACCCAAAACTCAATCTGCCTCATGTCAAAGGTTATGACATAATTGGGTTTTTAGTGTTTTGACACGTTTGAGACACCGTTCGGGTGTTCCCTTGCTTGAACTTCCTAAAGTTGAGCCTTACTATAATAAATGGTTTGTTGTTAAATGATGGCATGTACCATGTATGCTCACCACTTGACCCGCCTAAGGTAAGTGCTTTAAATTATTATTAAATGTGAAATGTGGAATGGAAATTATAATAAGTATATAACTTGGCCTTATTAAAAGAGATTGAATAAAGGTTACATTTCTTTAGCACCCCTTCCATGTTGATGGAAGGTAGTGAAGTGAACCTCAATAATTTAATATTCCTTAATGGTTAACTAAGACTTAATTAAATATTTTCAACTCTACTTGGCCTATCCACACTAATGGAAGACAAGGATTGGACCAATAAATAAATGGTTTCAACTCTACTTGACATATACAAACTAATGGAAGGAAAGACTTGAACCAAATGAATTGTCTCATGATTACAATATCAAATAGTAATCTACTAACTCGAGATCACCTTGGATTCCGAGAGGAGAATACCTTGGGTCTCAGGAACCCCATTCTGATTCTAGGATGCAGTTTTCTTAGGTTGATACCCACCTAGATTCTGGTTCCTATCTATTCCTTGGATGCCCAGTATACTACCATAGGGTCCCCTTTCATTATTCTAGGATTCCTAAGATACACTCCTTGGATCCATCATTGACAAGTAGGTGACTTGGATACACTCCTTGGACCCAGTCCTTTCATAGCCCTATTTTTTCTTGGATGCCCTCCTTAGACTCAGTAAGCGCCTTATTGTGAAATGCCTTGGATTATGCTCCTTGGATTACACTCTTACACCCTTAGTTAGACACGGATACTAATGAGTTAGATTTCCATGAGATTTACGTTACCTTGGTTATTACCCTAGAACTCCCTCACTAAATATCATTTTCAGGTTTCCTTGTTACATCTTGGGACCCTAACTACTTATACTATCATGAGGTGATGCTAGGGCTGACTATGACTCACATGACCTATTAACATTAAATGGTAATTACTTAATTAATGAACTGGTTACATGTTCAGACACCATTTGAGGGATGAAGCAGGTACTTGGGTATTTATTTATATGTATTGTTTTCTTTACTTTATATATGCATGCTTGTACACTTCTATATTTAATTACACGGGTCGGATGTTATAGACACCATTGGTGGAAGACCAATGAAATTTATCTCACACCATTTATGGGCACAGTTTGGTACCCATATTAGATTATATGAATATAGTTGTTGAAAAAGGGAAGAATATATCTTTCAGTACTTGATTGTGTGATGATAGGATGAAGCTTGATAGCAGATGACCGAGTTGGATCTTGTAATTCTTGGAGTAGTCTTTATTTTCCTTTAATTTGTAGAACATGTTATGTTTATTGTATTGTATCCATGCTTTCCTGTTTTCTAGTGACATGACATTTCATCATCATTATTTAGTTGGTACAATTATGTTTGTTCTAGTTTATCTATTGCATCAACTTGTTTCCACTATTTATTTATATTGCTTCTAATGTTTACTATTCCTTTATATTCATTCTGTTGTGCTACACTCTACTAATGAGGTCATAGTATTCCCACAGACACAACCTACCCCCTCATTTCTAGTCAGTAGCCTTTGGAGTTCAGGAAGATGCGCTTGTGGCCATGTGAACCACTGGGTTTGGGGCACCCGTTAAGTGGCATCCGGGTCCGGGTCGTCACAAGGGCGTACTCCATGAGAAGGTGCCTCAAATTCCTATAAGTCTCCACACCTGATAGCCTATATAATTTTTGTCCCTAAAATGATATCATTTTTATATATAACAGATATTCAAGAATAGTTTCATGGAACTTCTGAGTTCTCATCATAGTAGAGATTTTCTATGACCTTTCAGTGCGACAGCTACTCTTAGGACCTTATCACATACAATTTCATGTAGAATAACAATAATGATATGATAAGGAGTTTATTAATATCCATCCAACTAATACATGTTTATCATAAAGTAAAAAAAGAAGTTGGTTCTAGGTAACTAACTCCAACATACTCTCACTTGAACTAGATCCAAATTCTAATGGCCTTCAATCTTCTAGCTCTCACATGATACTCATACTTCTTCTGAGATAGGCCTTTAGTCAATGGGTCCACCACATTCTCTTCCATGGATACTCTGCTCACTATAACTTCACTCCTTTGATAAAAATCCCTCAAGTGGTGATACTTCCATAGTATGTGCTTTATTCATTAATGTGACCTTATCTCTTTTAGAAGAGACTCCACTACATTATTATCATAATAAAACATGATAAGGTCGTTACTGTTAGGTACCACATCAAGATATTTGACAAAGTTCGAAATATAGACAGCTTCCTTGGCTGCATCAAAAGCCGCTATGTACTTGGAATATACTGTAGAATTAGCTAAAACTAGCTGCTTTGATCTCTTCCTACTCACATCTCCTCTGTTGAGACAGAAAACATGTCTTGATTATGACTTCAAATCATTCGGATCTGTCTAAAAATGAAAATCAGCATACCCTCTAATGAAAAGATCTGTGTCTCCTCCATAAACCTGTAACATATCCTTAGTTCTTTTTAGATACTTAAGGATAGTCTTAAAAATAGTCCAATGTTGTTCTCCTAGATCTTCTTAATATCTACCTAGCATGCTCATTACATAGGCAGCATCAATTCTAGTACATAACATGGCATACATGATAGATCCTATCACTGAAGAGTATGGGATCTTACTCATTTTATCTTTATCTTATTGTGTCTGAGGACGCATTTTCTTAGAAAGATGTCAGCCATGTGACACTAGAAACAATCCCCTCTTGGATTGTTCCATAATGAATCTATTTATTATCTGGTCAATATATGTACTTTGACTTAGTCCAAGTATCTTCTTGGATCTATCACAAATGATCTTGATCCTTAAAATATAGGTTTATTCACTGAAGTCTTTCATGGATAAGAACTTGTTCAACCAATCCTTAATAGATTTTAAGACCGGTATGTCATTTCCAATATGTAATATGTCATCAACATATACTACTAAGATAATGACTGTATTCCCATTAAACATTTTGTAAACACATGGATCACATTCATTATTGATGAAACCAAATTCCCTTATGGCTTCATCAAATCGAATATTCCATATCCTAGATGCCTACTTCAATCCATAAATGGACCTATGAAACTTCCAAACCCTTTTGATATCACCTGGTATCACAAACCCTTTTGGTTGTGTTATATACACATCTTCCTAAAGGTTCCTATTAAGGAATGCAGTTTTGAAATCCATCTGCCAAATCTCATAATCATGGTAAGATGCTATGGAAAATATGATTCTGATGGATTTAAATATGGAAATTTTCAAAAAGGGTTTCATCATAGTCAGTTCCTTGATTTTTTTTTTAAACACTTTATCCACTAGCCTTTCTTTATAGGTACTTAATTTACCTCCCATGTCCAGTTTCCTCTTGAATACCCATTTATACCCAACAGTCTTTACATCAACTGGCGCATCGACCAAAACCCAAACTTAGTTATGATACATGGAATTCATCTCATAATTCATATCTTTTAGACCTCTTGTATCTTTTGAGCTCTATACTACCTAATTTTATGAGATAGGTTCATCATTGTCCAACAATAATGATTCACCATCCTCAGTGATAAGAAAACCATATCTCTTTGGTTCCCTTACATCTCTTACACTCCTATGTAGTACTTGTGTTTCATGAACCACTTATTTCATGGGTATCTGTGGAACTTTTTCTTGTACCAACTCATGGGTATCTTGAGCATCAACTTCATTGAAGTCAATCTTACTCCCACTATCCCTTTTTAGGATGTTCTCCCTCTCAATAAAGATGGATTGTCTAGAAACAGTCACTTTCTTGTCTAAGGGGTTGTATAGGTAGTATCCCTTTGTCTCCTTTTGATACCCTATAAAGATACTCATCATACCCCAGGGTGCTAGTTTGTTATCTAAGAAATCCTTAACAAATGTTTCGCATCCCCGTACATGTGTATGCGATAAAATGGGTTTCATTCCACTCTATAGGTCGAATGTAATTCCATTTTACACTTTAGTTGGTACTCTGTTTAATGTGTATGTCGTAATTTGTAATGCATATCCCCAAAAGGATAATGGATGATCTACATGACTCATCATAGACATTACCATGTCCAGCAAGTTATGGTTCCTCCTTTCACTAAAACCATTATGTTGTGGTGTATAAGGTAGAGTGAGTTGAGATAGAATCCCGAACTCCCTTGAAAATTTTATGAACTCTTGGTTAAGATATTCTAAAACCTCAATCTGATCAAAGCTTCTTTATCTTCTTACCAAGATGATTCTCTACTTTATTCTTGAATTACTTTAATTTCTAAAAGGACTCAGACTTATACCTCATCAAGTAAATATATCCATATCTAATCAAGTCATCAGTAAAAGTTATGAAGTAAGAATACCCACCTCTATATTCTACTAGAAATGGTCCACACACATCAGTATGTACCTACCCTATAAGATTTTTTTCCCTTTCACCCCATCCACCAAATGGAGGTTTGTTCATTTTTTCTTATAAACTAGCATAACATCTATCAAGTGGTTTTAGCTCAGAAGAGTCTAAATAAGCATCTTGATAGATCTTTGTCAAGTGCTTCTCGTTTACATGACCTAGACGGTGATGCCACAACTGTGTGTTATATGAGTCATGTGAACTTGATTCACTATTGATTGTCAACACTTGTTTTTCATAATTTAATACATACAGACCGTTATTTAAATGTGTCATACCATAACATATGTTTTCCTTATAAAAGAAATAAGTTTTATTTCTGAATTTGAAAATAAACCAATTTGTATCTAAACTTGATAAATAAATTATTTTCTTGGTAACACTTGGTACATAATAACATTCATGTAAAACCAAAATCATCCCAGTCGGCAATGAAAGGTGGTAGTCACCAATTGCAAGAGCAACCAACCTCAAACCATTGGAAACTCATAGATCCACCTATCCTCTATCAATTTTCTAAAATCTACTTGGTTCCTACATTTTAATATAGATGTGGGCACAAAAAGTTGTATATAATACCCAATGTGTAGAAATGGAAAGATTTAATTTGATAACTAATGCACATTTTGCTTCCCCTTGCCTCTGGGTGCAGTTATTCTTCCATTGGCTTGTCTTTCTACATGAAAAACACATTGCCTCCTTTTCCTTTCCCTGCCTTTGGATCTTATTCTTCTTAGTTAGATAGTTCTTGGGGTATTTAGACTATTTATAGGTCTTAGGTCCCTTTTCCTTATCCTTCCTATTCTTATTCACCATTAGTACTTCGGGTTTGTCATGCCCCATGTCCTTATCCACTTGGTGAATTATGGTTAGAAGTTCTGATAGACTCTTCTCATTATTTCTCATATTATAATTCACAATAAAACTAGAGAAGATAATGGGAAGTGATGATAGTATGATATCTGATAGAGCGCTGTCGTGGGTACCCTCAAATGATTAGTGTGATTTTGGGGTACTTAGGTGCAGCAGAGTGGCTGACCAAGGTCGTTTCTCAAAGGAGGAAGTGAATTAAAACAACTTTTCAAATGTATTCTAAAAATAATAATAGAGAATAGAATTTAAACACTACTTAAAAGGATGGGTTTTTTTATAGTTTATAAATCTAGAAGAAGTTTTCTGGAAGAAGATTGCATTTTTTTTGTTTTTAATTTTGAAATGAAGTTTGATTAAAAAGACACAACAAGAAGATGTTTTTTTAGAAAATATTTTAAAAGGCGTAATCGATCTAACTCTACCTCTTCATTTAATTATTAATAATTATAATTTAAATCAATATCCACTTAATTATGATCCACTAATTTGTTAACCCTTGAACCCTACAAGAGTTAACTTAACCACAAAGATGGAATTACTTAAACCCTAGGCTAGCTTTGGAACACGCAATCGCAGCACCCTGCTTTGATTGTTGTTCTAAGGTTATATTATGGTCAGTGGTTAATTAGAAAACATATCCATTCTGGAAATGAGGATGAATTTTGTTTAGGTATTATATTTGAACTCTACAAATTTATCCCGTGTGGTCTTGTATTACCGATTAAGATAGCGCTCTCACAATTTACACAAAATCTCAAACTCACGTGTTTTTGTGTTAATTATTCAATTGTTTACTTAGTTTATTAAAATTTAAAAACACAATTCATGGATAATATTAATTCAATTACAGTATCTTAATGATTCAAAATAATTAAATGAATAAGGATATATGTTGATCGATTACTAAAAAGAACTACTCTTTCATGGGCGGTGTAGTCATCGTGGAGACGTTTTGCATGAGAAAAGGATTGAAAGGGTAGAACCCAATATCGTCTCCACTATTGATTCCAACCCAATTAAGAAGATTAATAGAAGAAGAAAAGTTAAGAACATAGAAGATTATTTGAAGAAAAATTCAAGAAACAAACATGAAATAAAAGAAATACAAAGAGGAGGTGGGAGAGGAGAGCCTTTTTGGAAGAGAGGTTTTCACAAAGCCTTACTTATTCAAAGAGTTGTGAGGGGCTCCCAAGAGACAAACTTTCAGACACACCTTCCCAATTTCTCTACCATCCCTCAAAAAGAGTTAAAACCCCCTTTAAATAGATTTTGTGAGGGCTAGAGTTACATAACTTTTTAAGTGTGAAATGAAAAACTCTGTCAAATATTTTATTCCAAGTTGAACCGCCTAGTTGACCTCCAAAAAGCGTGAATTGGATGACCTTCCAGAATTATTATTTGTGAAAAATAATGTCCCCGATCGTTTCGCAAAATTTAAACTCAATCCAAGCCCTGATGAAGAAGATATGTCCCAAATACAGAACCCATGTCCATTCTGCCGAGTTCAGCCCACCATTGTCTTAATGGACCATTTACTCTATCCAAATGCACTCTTTAGCTCTAGTGTCCTGAATTAAAGTTGTATAAAATTAAGTTAGGAACACGTTTACAAAATATTATGTTCAAATAATAAATATTAAAATATTTATCTTCAAAATACTACAGTACATTTTAAAAGGGTAAAACTAGAATTTTCATCAAATTTTCAAATGAATGATCTAATCCCAAATATTTCATAAATGAATATATTTATCACAATGTGAGGAAATTATATCATTTATTATCAATAAAATATTCAACAAAATAGTTTTTTATCAATATCTATACACAACTCATCTAGGAATTTAATCCCTAAGATGTCCAGATGCTCAATGTAGCCAATAAGCTTGACTACATGTGGCTCAGCTGGCACAAACTCTCCAAGCTTAGTGGTGAACAAAGCGTTGGAGATCTCATACCTCCCTTATCTTTCATTCTCTTTATAGAGATCTTGAAGGTAATAAATCATGCTATAATCATCCATTTCACCATGTTGCTTCAAGAGCTCATTGGTTAGGGATGATAGCATGAGGAACTGAACATCCATAGCATCATTGAGATGTTTCTCGTATATAGAGAGCTCCTCATCACTCGTCTTATTTCCAAGAACAATTGGTAAAGGTTCTTCCAGCACATATAGTTTCCTTTCATGTAGAAGGATGACCCAAAGGCACCATTTACACTATTGGAAATTAGTGTCGATGAGAAGGTTTTCCTTATCAAGTATGGATCACAATGATATGTTTGATTTCATTTTTAATGTTGTTTCTAAAAATAAGATGAACAGAGTTTTAGTACTTTATCTGATTAAATGAAGACAAATAAATAAATAAATATTCATTTGTCTCCCACTATTTTGTCGAAACCCAATATCCCTCACCATTGGCTTCGGAATATCATGTTGCTTGGACATTCTAGTAGAAATGATCCATATTTCCCTTTGCATTAAACCAACTTTGGATGGTCAAGTGATTTGAAAGGTTTTTTGTAGGAATTTCAAATTCCAACTGCATTAACTCACAACTCCTTGATCTGTTGAGTGGACTCCCCAATCCTGAAATCCTTGATTTTGGATTTCCTTAACCTTTGCCTCTCAGTTACACCAAGTCCTACTTTGGTAGTCATCCTTTGATGTAAACTAAGTCAAGTCAACCCAAAACCTCAAATTAGAATTCCCCAGTAATTGAAATCACCCCAACTTTGGCTGGTCAAACACTTTAAACTATGGTTTGATTCTAACCGTAGTAATGAAAGGCTATACCGACTTAATATTTTATTGAGATATTATATCCTTTATGTTTAAATTTCCATTTATTATCTTTTCACATGATTTTTAATATTTAGTGGGATAATCTTAAGTGATTAACCATGTATTAGATAATATTTACACATAATCCAGCTTATTTTTGTTCCATATTGCATGCTTGTTAATTCATTAAGTATGTGATTGCGACAAAACATCCATAACAAATAACCATACAACTAACTGAAATAAAATAAAGCGTATGATCATGAGATTGTTCTAATGGTTAGCCTATCTGGTGGTTGATAAACTAACCACTGACCTAGGGGAGAAATATATTGAACCAATTAGGTTCATATTTATATCTTTCCACCTATAAAACTTTATATCTCCTTGGATTGGTTTTGCCTTGGCTCCTAACTTGAACCGCCTCCACTAGCTTAGGAGCTCCATCCATTACATATGCTTTTACTCACATGCAGGTGATGGGTAAAAGGGGATTTACATAAAATAAACCATGGGAACACAGGACCTAGATATTAATGAGGAGATAAGTCATGCAAGCTAACAAATTAATTTAATAATAAATTAAAATGGAAACCAATCACATACAAAGGTCTGGTATAGCTTGTGATTATCCACCTGCATGCAATAAATTACACATTTAATAAAATTAGCATTCAATTCTTTAATAATTCTTATTTAATATAAATAATGCTTGAATCGATTAATTATTATCTTTAATTAATCAATCCTTTTACTTTAAACTTTTTCATAATTTCCTAGTGATTCCCATCCATTATAATTTTAAATAAATTAATAAATTCATTTAAAATTAACTGTGTATATAACATGTAACTTGGAGGCAACTTGGTGAATACCCGTTCAAAACTACCCAACATGTATTATACTTGTATACACATTATTCTTTGTGACATATAGCATGCACATAAAATAATAACTATAATACAACTCATACATGATGTGTAGATCTTGAATATTATGCAAATGTTAATAAAACACACACACATATATATATTAAAGCCTATCACATGGTGTGTCCCAGTTTTACGCCCACACACAAGTACATGTCTCAAGGGTTACATAATATCATAAATTTTAAATCATCGTAACTGGTAAAAGTACAAGGCGTGTAGATCCTATCTACACGGCATATACATTATTCACCATGTATCTGAAGTACACACCTAGGGACTCAACGTGTGAGTCGTACTTCAGAAATCTTGGAGTACACGGCATTTCCAGTGGGCCACATGTCGTGTGGACTCTATGTTACACGATCAATGGTCGGGTAGGTCGTGTATGGAATACATGGCCCGGCCCTAACCTGAAAAGGACTACACAACATATCTAGTGGGCCACATGGTGTGTAGTCCAGCTGACCGTGTGCCAGTTTTTCTTGGTCAAAATGCAGTGTAAGAATTAACTACACCGATTGTTATTAATGCACACGGGTTGAGTAATTATCTAACTACTCCCGATGCATTGAACACAACCAAACAACGTTTAGATTTTACTACATGACGTGTACTATTGTGTTACCAAGATAGAACCCTTAGCACCTCTGTATGAGTTCCTCGATTTAATTTTAATCAAAAAATTAATCGTTTTTGTTAGATCTGTGAGAAACGATAAAGGAAGAATAGATCCTGTAATTCATATTAAAAAGAACGATGAAACCTGAATTGAAAAACTAAATTATTAAATCATTAATCATTAATGAATTATTTAAATAATTATAAACAATAATATGTCCACTCTGATGCCACTTTTATGTTCTAAGCATAGCAGAAGCACGGGAGGGACGGTGCCCAACTTTAATTTTTTCCATATTCAATGAACAATCCGGGATCAATACGATGATGAACGCCAGTATCCACAGAATTGAACCAAGGATTTATACAAAGGAATAGAAACCAAGAACCAAGAGAGATGATCAACATATTTTTTTTATAATTAATTTAATTAAATTAATGAATTACCTCCAAGATGATTCTTTCTTCATTGATGAATTTGGCCACAAATCTATAGGTGTACCATCATTTCATTATAGAGATCAAGAGTAGATCTCCTATAGTGGTGATCCACACGTCTTCCATGTATCTCCATAAATCACTAATGGAGTCTCCAGGTGATAGCATGGTAGATCCTTGAACTTGCGATTTCTACTTTTGATCACCTTGAGAACTTCTTTCAAAGCATGCTCCTTGATCCGGTGGAGGAGGATCACTCTCATTCTTGAGAGAATTCTTGGAGATGAAAGAACTCTCCAGGCTTGTGATCTTTTCTCCAATTCGTTGTGCATAACCCCTTATCATTGCTTGGCTAGCGCTTGGATAATAAGAGAATAATATAAGAAGGTATTTAATTCACTAGGGTAATACTAAATAATTTGCACAAGTGCCTTAATTATTTTATTAATCCTAGAAAAACCTCCATGTCAAATAATAATAGAAAAATTATTATTTTCTAACATGAACTTAACTTGCGAGTTGTAATTAAATATAATTTAATCAAATAATATTCAATATTATTATTTCTCACTGGACCATTAACTCAGTCTGCCAATCCTCCACCATATTTATTGAACCTTAAATAATGACTATTTATTTATTAAATAAATATCACTGCATTATTCACCGATAAATATATAGATATTATATTCACTAAATGGTAACTAAATATTTATTAATTATTTCATCCACAATATATTCTCATGAATAACTAGTGTTGAAATAAATGTGATCAGGCATCCATGAATAATTATTAAACCACAAATGGGAATAATATTTATTCAACTTGGTAAATAATAAATAGTATATTATTTAACTAAGATACTGGATACACTTAGTGTGTGACCCTCTAGGCCTCTTTCTCAGTGGCATTAGGCGGAGCCCAAAGTCTATGGTTAGCATCTAGCAACACACCAAGGCACCCATAGAGAAATAATTTAATGTTTCAATGACATTTCACCTCATATGAATGCTTACGGTGTAATATAATCTCTTTGTCTCGATATCTCCAATCAAGCAGTTTCATGCAAGTTCTATCAACCCATGTGCTCAATTTCTCATTTTTAACTTCCCAGAAATTGAACTTGCCTATAGAACACTATGGAAATGGATTTATTTAGGCTATATCATTTCTATAAAATGGCATGAGATATCAAATTTCATTATGGAACAGAAGGTACAAATCCTTTCACGCTTTATTTATTAATCTAGTATTACTTGTGACGCACCCAACACATCCTACCTCGCCACAAACATATGTCGTCATTTTTTCTCCAATACATCTAAGTGTGTGAGTCATAATATCCATTAATAATAATATTAAAGTCTAAGGAACAACACACACATTCGCATATAGGAACATCCAATGACACTTATAAATGTTTATTTCCTACTGGAGGGTCTCATTCTCATAATATCCTCTTGGACATTACCAAGGGCGTACACCATGAGAAGGTGCCTCAAAGTCATATGAGTCTACACCCTTGATATCCTATATCATTTGTGTCCCTTAAAATGATATCATCTGGATATAAAACATATATTCAAGAATAGTGTCATGGGACTTCTCGGTTCTCAGGATAGTAGGGATCCTCTATGAACTTTTAGTGCAACAGCTACTCTCAGGACATTATCTCATACAATGTCATGCAGAAGAATAATAATGATGTGATAAGGAGTTTATTAATATTCATCGAGTGAATAAATTTTTATCATAACGTACAAAAAAATTGGTTCTAGGGCACCAACTCCAACATCACTAAGAAAATTCAAAAATAGCCAGAGGAAAGAACCAATCCAAAGAGTAAAGGAGACCAACGCCAATTTCATGAGAATCCTTGTTCTAGAACTCACCACCTTGGCATTACTCATGTTTGGATCTCCCCCATCCCACTCTACTTCAAATAAATGTATGTTAGGTTCCTTCCTAGGCTTCTATCTCCTTTATTTTTAAATTAAGTTAAGAAGTTAGTTTCAATGTCTGTTAAGAACCTTGGCTTGATAACCCTCCATCATTTTAGAATGAGATTTTTTAATTCATTGAATTAACTATTTTACTGGAAATTAATACTATCAAAATTACTTTTTTCTTGACTATAGATTATTACCTTTGAATATCTAAATCCATCATAGTATATTGTCATTGTGCCTCCCTTTTTAGTTCTTTTTAATTTGTTAAATTGAATCTAATTACTGATATTTTCAATGAAATTTTTATATTTATATATGAAAACTAATAATTATTGATAACATAAATTCTGAAGAATAAAATGATATATCTCTGGACTTATTATTAGTTTATTTTTGAATCAAAAAACAAAAAACAAAATGTTGGCGATCTCCATCCACCCTCTTCACCATGGGAAAATACCTACCTGGTCTCCCCCATGTGTGCAAGCCCCATATCATCTGGCTGCACTTTTCCTGAGATCCGAGCCATGGAATTTTCATTCTTTGTTATCATTGTGTTAGACTCTATAAATACCCTCAAGATATGGGTAAGCGTTGTGACCTAATGTTACCATAATTACCTCAATTATCTATCTTTATATTCCTTTTCTTCTTTATTTGTTGTCTTCAGTAGCTATAGGTTTATCCAATTATCAGTTTCATGAAAAATTACCACATTTAAGTTGCACTGATATAAGAAAATAAGAAATCTTATGAGCATTGGTAATTTTACACATCCATTTTCCCATGTTTCGTTTCCTTTAATGATGGAAAAACTGTTTCTTATGATGTTAATTTGTTTGTATATAACACAAGGAGGATATTTTCTCACACAAATGGTTAGTGAATGTGACACTAAGCTTGTATTGAGATTTTGATGTTCCAGAAAAATAATTTATATTTGAGTTATTCATATGCCAATTAATTTTAAAACTGATATGTTTTTAAGGGTTTTTTGAGAATGCCATGTATTCTTAACATGGTCTAAATGGAAGTATTTTTACATGAACATGACATCTCCAAGAAGTGTTCAACAACTAGAATGCTTTCCCTATGCATTTGATTTTTATCACAACATCAATGCTAGAAATTTTTCTAGGGATTCCAATGATTTATATTTTTAATAGGTGTTTGGTAAATATGGCGAGGTTGTAAATATAAGGGTGATTTATGAATGAGAAACAAGCACCTCACAAGGGTTTGGCTCAGTAAAAATTTTCAATGAGGAAGAAATGAATAATCTTGTTTTTTTTCTTGATGGATAGGTTATATAGGATATTGGTGTGGTCAAACTATCATTGAAAATCGTCAGAGTCGAAGGTGCCTCCAGTCCCAACCTCACTGCTTCTGACTCTACATTCTCGAGGATAATGATTCTCAGTGTCAAGTGAATAATCTTTCTTCTTGGATAGGTTGAATAGGTTATTTATGAAAATAGGTATTCTATTGATGGATAAGTTGAATAGGTTATTTGTGTAAATAGGTTTTATCTCGGAAACTATTCTTGCTGTAAATATTTATAATCTTATGATATTTTTAGTTATTTATGCAAACAGGTTTTATTCTCTTGATAGACATGTTAAATGATTTACGAAAAATGTATTATTTTCAATTTCTATTTTTCATATTCATGCTAAATTTTAATTTTTAATAGTTTATATTTTTAAAGCTATGTAGGACCTTACTTGATACTCAAACTCAAAATTCATAAGGCATGATACATGATTGGATACCCTATCTACTATGAAACTTTCCTAATTGCTTCTTCCTTCCACAAATCTCTACAACATAATAATTTGTTGGTTATAAGTGCATTCCTTTCTCTTCTTCCCTTGCATCACCATCTCATTATTCATTTTAAAAAACATTTATTATATGCACATTCCTGATGCATAGAGTATATTTGGGTTATGCCTATTCTTTATACTATGTATATGCACACTGCATATGCTTTATATGAATATTTCTTATCCATCACATGCATTTTACATATTCATCTTTGAAAATATCCACCCTTCAACTTTTACCAATATCAAAATTCAGACTCAGTGTTATCTGTCAGATTTTCTTTACTTAATATGTAATCTAGCTTCCCTGAATCTTTCCTTGCACCGTTTTCGATTGGTTCAACTCACCGAAAAAATTTTCGACTGTTTTCGATCGGTTCTATCATAATATGTCTATGAAATATGTATAAAATGAGTATAATGTGTGCAAAATCTGGAATAATATTTCTCATAAACTATGCATGACATGAAATCTACCTTTTAAAACAAATTGGTTTTTCATTCACTCTACATAGATTGGAATATGTGTATAACCTGTATTTTATAATCTAAAATTTCTGTATAAACTTTAATCTATGCATATCCATTTTCATAATCTACAATATTTTTTTATTAACAGTTCTTTTAATCTACAATCTATGTATAAGTAGATTTTTATTCAGTGTGTTTTTTATCTATAATAATACATATGATTTTCAATTTCAATCTTTGTATCACTAAATTGCAATGTAACAGACTGCATAAAATGACATCAATGTGTAACAATCTGTAATATTTGTAATATAATATTCAATATGGAATATCAATGACATGATATAATTTGTATTATAAACTACAATGACAGATCTGGAATATATCTGTAATATTTTTAATATAATCTTCAATATGGAATATCAATGACATTATATAATTTTTATTATAAACTATAAACTACAATGATAGATCTATAATGTATGTATGTGAATTATATAAAATAATTGTTTTATATTAGTGTTTTATACTATGCAATCCAAGTATTACCAGTGTTTTATAATCAACAATTGGAGTATAATACAGAATATATGTGTAAAATTCTTGTAATATCTGTAATTGGTAATCTATAATCTAAAATATCAATGACATTATAAAATTTTTATTATAATCAATATTATGAAATCTACAATCTTTGTGTGTTTATTATAGACATTTGTGTGTGTAATCTTTGTGTGTAATATGTCTCAAAACTGGAATATGTGTGTTAAAAATTCACACATATTACATATTATGAAATATGTAAACTGTCTATAATTATCTGTTATGTAATCTGGAATCTATGTTTGTAATGTGTTTGTAATCTGAGATATTTTTAAATTCTGGAATCTCTTTGAGTTATCAGTGTGACCTCTAATTTGGAATATTTTCCCTGCATTAATCATTACAAATATAAAAGTTCATCATGATTTAGGCATTTCCTTATACTAGATTCTATTTATTATTAGTTTTCAATTAATGTGTGACACGTATCATTTATTATTTTCATTTTTTAAGCCACATAACTGGCTTATTTATTCTTTCTATTTACATTCACATCAATTTATTTACACCCACTTCATGTGTTTTCCAAGATATTTTTGGGTGACTTCATAATTATCAACATATACAATAGTGGGAAAATATTGGTAAAAAAATGCAAATAGTATTACAAGATGAAAGTCCATTTTAGTGTTTTTTACATTCAAGATAATGTACATGATGTATTATTTATAGATTTTCAATTTATATCATCAAACTTTTCTATAGGTTTTTGTGTCAACTGTATGATATGGGATGACTTTGTTGAACAATCAATTGTATTCTTTTACAAAACTTTGTAGTCCTTGAAATTCATATTCAATGTAAAAACTGATTTATGTGAAACTATCTCCACTATTCATATTAACAAATATTATATATTCATTGTATATTACTCATATGGAACAATTTTCTTGACCCGAACAGTTATTGAAATAAATGGAGGAGATTGCTCAATGTATGTTCAGTATATTGGTACAGACTCAACCTACTATATTTCTTCCATTTTTATAATATCTTATAATAAATGAGAGTATTGAAAATTTTGGTATTTTTAAAATTATAGAGTGACATTCAATTAGTATTGAAGTCGTTTAAACTTTTCTAGGAAAAAACATGTTATTCTCTCACTTTTCACCTTTATTTTTCTATAGGAAGTTTGTTCTGGTGAAAATTCACAGATAAATAGCTTCACCAACATATCTTCACCATCATTTTATATGAAACACAACTCTTCTCTTTTATATTATTAAAATTAATATAAATACACTATTCATCAATGATTTACTGCAATCATTCACTTGAACATAATAACAATGTCTCTACAATAAAAAATAGATACTATTTGCCCAATGTGTGAACTTTTCCATCAAACACTCACTACTAGAGAAATGGGCTTTGAAGCCCCCTGACATGGGTGAATGCCTTTAGCGGTCTTTGGGCTTTAAAAAAATGCTTCGGCGCCCCCCCCCCCCCCCCCCTCCCCCCTCCCCTCGCGAAACCCTACCCCACATCCCCTCCCCTCAATCTTCGCCGCCTGTCCCCCATCGCCCTCTGCCCTCCACCCTCACCGCCCGTCCCCTCACCATCCTCCACCCCTCGCCACTCGTCCCCTCTCCACCCTCCACCCTCTGCTCCCCGCCCCCTCCGGCCCCCGCCCTCTCCTCCCTCCAACCTGCGCCCTCCTCCCTTCACCCCCTCATCCCTCCTCCCCCTCGGCCCTCGGTCTTCTGCCCTTCACCCTCTGCCCTCCACCCCTTCGTTTCCCATCCCCCGTCCCTTCGCCGCCCTCCGCTCCAGCTCTCCACCATCCCATGTCCCCTCCCTCTTCATCCCCCTCCCTCGTCGCACCGTCGCCACCCGTGCTCTACCTCACCGTCCTCTTCCATGTGTCACCGCCGCCGCGCAGTCCCCTCCCTCCCCGCATGGCCACTACTCATCCCCTCGCCGCTACCGTCCATCTACTCCGGCTCCCCGCTGTCCTTTGTCCCCTACCTCGTCATCCCACCCTCGTTGCACCATCACCACCTCACCGCCTCCTCTCCTCCAGCTCGCCGCCACCCATCCCCTCCCTCGCTGCACCGTCTTCGGCTCCCGCTCCCCTTCACTACCTATCCTCTCCCCCATAACACCGCCTTCGGCTCCCCTCCCTTCCAGGTTTGTAGCGCAATCAGGTATGACATGGGATTTCACTTACATTCCATTATATATTCTCTTATTTATTATTCAGATAAATAATTTGATTATTTTATCAATGTTCCACAAGCAATTATTTAGTATTTATTTTAAATATATTTGATATGAAAAATTCATGTAATAAGTCTTTTGTAAATGTTTGTTATACAGATATTATTATGGATAAGAGTTGGATTGATCTTCCAAATCGAACGTCTAGAGAATATTTCAATGTCATTATACAGTTTATTGACTTCGTCAGAGGATTTGAAAGTGACTATATTAGTTGTTCATATAGAAAATGTGCTAACAGGTATCAATTAAAATGAGATATTGTGAGGGAGCACCTATTCTTTAACAGATTTCTAAAAAATTGTAAGAGTTGGACTCGTCATGGAGAAGAATATATTCGTTGTCAAAATACGGATGCAGTTCAGATGGATGTTGATGCAAGGATGAATGATCCAATGCATGAAATACTTACTGAAATGGTACGTGGGTTGGATCCTAAAGGCATTGACATCCAGAATCTTGAGACCGGTGAGATAAATCTCCGCTCTAGTGCAGATTGTGATTCGAGGAGGTTTTATGAAGCACTTGATGATGCAAAAACAGAATTATATCCTGGATGTACTTCTTACAATTTATTGTTGTTTATCGTGGAGTTGTTGCATTTGAAGACTTTGAATCAGTGGTCAGACACATCATTCAACATGTCGTTGGTGTTATTGAAAAAGGTTCTTCTTATTGATGCTAAGATTCCTGATTCGCATTACCATGCTCATAAGTTGACAGAGAACTTAGGTTTTACATATGAGACCATAGATGCATGTGCAAACAACTGTATGTTGTTTATAAAGGAAACTTCCCATTTGGATATTTGTATGGTTTGTGGCGCTTTCAGGTGGAAAGAGAATAGGGGAAATCAGACTCATCAAAGTCAGATTACAATACAGGATAAATCGATTACCATAAAGCAAATGTGTTACTTTCTCCTTAAACCGAGGTTAAAAAGATTTTTTATGTCATCTAAAGTTTCTAATTTAATGAGATGGCGTGAAGAAAGAATTCATGAAAGTGATGTGTTAACCCACTCAGGATATTCTCATGCATGGAAGGATTTTGATAAGAGACATCCCGACTTTGCTAAAGATTTTCGTAATGTCCGATTGGGGTTGGTAGCAGATGGTTTCAATCCATTCAAGTCTATGGTTGGTGCAACTCATAACACATGGACCATGGTGTTGGTTCCGTATAATCTTCCTCTGTGGCTTTGTATGAAGCAAAAATTTATATTATTTTCCACTCTTATTGATGGACCTAGAAGTTCGAAGGATAATATTGATGTTTACCTTCCACCATTGATTGATGAGTTGAATGAATTTTGGGGTGATAGTGTGATGACTTATGACTGTGAAACGAATAAAATGTTTAAACTGCAGGCTACTTTATTGTGGACAATCAATGACTTCCCGGCTTATGAAAATTTATCAAGCTGGAGTACGAAAGGGGAATTTTTTTTCCCATGTTGCAATAAAAGTAAAAAATATGTATGGCTTAAACATTCCAAAAAATGGGCATACATGGGTCACAGACGTTTTCTCCCCCCTCAGCACAGGTTCAGAAAGGACAGAGTGGAATTTGATCATTCTAGAGAGTTCATCCTAGCACCAAATATCATGAGAGGAGTCGAAATTTTATCGCATATTGAGGAAGAAAACATTTGCACAGTATATGAAATTCAGGATTTGGTGGCTCATCCATTACGTAATATTCGTGCTGTGGGTAGGCAGCGCAGTCACAATTGGAAAAAGAAAATTATTTTTTATAGTCTTCCGTATTGGAAAACTAACATGCTAAGGCATAATTTGGATGTCATTCACATTGAAAAAAAAATTTGTGATAACATATTGTGGACCATTTTAGGTGTCAGTGGAAAATCAAAGGACCATGTTAATGCACGTCGTGATTTAGAAGAGATGGGTTTAAGGAAATAGTTTCATTTACAGTTAGCTGATGGAAACAAGGAATATATGCCTGCTGCATAGTATACGATGACTACAAAGGAGAAAGAGACATTTCTTTCCATTTTGAAGATGCTTAAGGTTCCTGATGGTTACTCTTCTAATATTTCAAAGTGTGAATCTGATGAGTAGGACATTGCAAGGATTGAAAAGTCATGACAATCACATACTACTTCAACAGTTGATTCCAATTTCAATTTGTGATTGTTTATCCCCCAATGTTGTTCATTCGTTGATTGAGATGAGTAATTTTTTTAGACGGATTTGTTTAAGAAATCAATGAATGAGTGATTTAAAAATTTTGCAGGACCGAATTGTACTTACGCTTTGTCACTTTGAGAAACTATTTTCCCCCTCATTTTTCAATGTTATGGTCCACTTGATAGTGCACTTAACTGATGAAGTAATGGCTGCTGGTCCAGTGCAATTCAGGTGGATGTATCCTATTGAGCGGTATTTGAGTACATTGAAACGATTTGTACGCAATAGAGCTTGTCCGGAGGAATCAATAGCCAATGATTATTTGATGGATGAGTGTACTACTTTTTGTGCAGAATATCTTACGGATGTTGAAAAAAAAATTAGATAAGCCCTCTCTGATTCATGATGGTCCAGTTGGATAAGGAACCATATTTGATATGGACAACATAGAGTGGATAAAAGTGCATTGATATATCTTGTTCAATACTCCATTAGTTGCACCATTAATGTAGTAAGTGTCTTATCAATTTTATTGTTTAACTTTTACAAGTTTTGTTTTCATAAGTTGATCATTTAAACATCATGTTATCATTTACATGAAACACATTAATGAGATGAAATAATAGATGTATCGTGCAACTGAGTATCAAATTCAACAATCTCATTATGCGTCATTTCATGATTGGTTCAAGGATTATGTACGTATAAATTGATTTTCATTATGAGTAAAGTATTGTACTAATTTATTTCTGCATAAATCATTATTGAATTCTATGAATTATATAGGTTCATAAGTTGAGGGAGTTAGGGGACCCCATGCTAACTAAAGAATTTATCCAACTGGATGAGGGTCCATCTATAACGGCTCGTCGTTATAAATCTATAGATGCTAATGGTTTTCGATTTCGCATTAAAGATGTTGACGACAAACGAGCAACAAAAAACAGTGGCATCGGTTATCCATTCGTCGATTCTGGTTATTACTATGGTCAATTGATAGACATTATTGAAGTTGTATACGCACACAGGTTGAAGTACATATTGTTAAAGTGTAATTAGGTTGATCCAGTGTGTGGATGTAAAGTCGATCAATATCAGTTTTCATTGGTGAATTTTAACTATATGTTATGCAGAAATGAATGAGTTGATAATGAACCTTTAATTTTGACATCACAAGCGGAACAAGTATTCTTCATTACTTTACCTTTGAATCTAATTTGGAAAGTTGTTGTGAAAATGTCCCGGCGAGGAGTATTTTTATTTGAATAAGATGAACCCGAGACTGTTCCGTTTGTTTCCCAACAGCTTGATCAACATACTGTAGTTCAACGTGAAGAAGATATTTATTGGGTCAGAGCGGTCATTTAAGGAGAAACAGTCTATTTTCATGCTTAATGAAAGGTATAATTGTTTTCCTACTATTCAGTATTGAATATCCTAAGATATCATAAATTATCTAACCATTTTATAAATCCTTGTAAGTTTTAATCCTCACTTTTGGAAGTTTATTCATTTATAAATATTTAGGGTGATTTCTCTTTTGGTATCTTCATGTTATTGTTGGTGTATCTTACCATTTAGGTATTCTTCATTTGGTTCATGTGCTTCTTGAATTTTTATTAATTCAATCTGAAATTTGGTTATGCATTGATTGGTTTTATGCATAATTTGTATATCTGTTTTGTTAACTTTATGATTTTTTAAAATCCATTCACAAATAATTATTCAATATATTTTTTTTTTATTAACAGTTGTACAAGTTTGATTTTTTAAAGAACAATCTAATTTATCTTTTGGACACTTTGGATAGTCCCCTTACTAATGTTTTCTATGACTGCAGGCATGTCAGGGGAAGAGGCAGCAGATCCATATCATCCATCTGAGCCATCTACGTCTCAGGGTCAATGTATGTTTGAATGTCATTGTGTCTATTTTTTATGTAATTGATAAACATATATATATATATATATATATATATAACATCTGTCAAATTATATATAAAATTGTTTCCAACAAGATCAGACTCGACTGCTTCTTCCACTCGCAAGAGAGGCCCTAGTCGTGGCATTTTATCATGGCATTACGACACGACGTTTGATGTTTCATTTGATGAGTTATTTCATCCTGTGGGATTGAATTCCCCTACATTTATTCATCAACTGGGTTATATCATACGTGACCCACATCGATTTCCATTGACCACACGTGACTGGGCTTCTATCCCTCTGGACACATTAGATCGTCTTTGGATGGAGGTTCAGGTAAGAAGACCATTTTACTTTCTTCCCTATGTATAAACAATACTAACATATGTGATTTTTTTCATTAATAACAAAATTTGAAAGTATCCCCCGATGAGTTTCAGCCCGTGTGTATGAGAAAATGCCGTAAGATGTGGAAAGATTATAAAGGCAAAGTCAAGAGGGACCACTAGGTACCAAATGTGGGTGCCCCAGACATTCTGGAAAAAGTCCCGAGAGGGGTCCTCCCGGCTCAGTGGCGTGACTTAGTTGCATATTGGTCTACTGAGATTGTTGCGGTTTGTATATTTATTTTGGTATATATATTTTCAAGAATGTGTGATTTGTTTGAAATTTGAATTAATTGAATGTAGGAGGTGTCATCACACCATTATGAGAATTGAGCGTTGCAGGGACCACCTCACAGGCTTGGGACTCGTCACGTGTCTCAGATCTGACATGAGGTATTTATTATTCATTTTTTAATTTATTAATTAATATGGTTTTGTGTTTATATTCTATTCATATACAGTTACAGGAGCAAGGTGCATCGACTGATAAAATGTCGGTGTGGATGAGGACTCGTGATCGAAATGATCCAGAGGTTGTAGCAATGATAGTAAGTGCTTGTACTCATTACCAATACTTACATAAAACTGTATATTAACATATATATTTATATATATTTAAATATTTCATAGGCTCAATTTGAAGCTGAGTTAGAACAGCTACCATAGGACCAACAACAGCTTCCCATGCGAATGGATGAGATCTTCCATCACATTATTGGTCAAGACAGGCATGGATATAGTTTGGCCTATGGAACAGGGATTCTTTGTTCTGTAGTATCATGCTCTGCGGCTGTTAGTCCCTGTTGTTGCTCAGATGACACGGCAATTATCAGATTTTGAGGCATGGTTGCGTGCTTCCGATGAGTTAAATGTGCAATTTATCGTTGAGGTTAGAGAGCTGTGAGAATATGTACGTCCAGGTGATGGTGCAGGGGATCATACGACGCAAGTTTATACTATATTTATTTATTCAATTTCTATTATTTTTTTTAGGAAAATCTTCATAATTTTTATTTGTTGTAGGCTCCTGGCCCACCAGATGGAGGTAGCAGTCATGACCATGCATGACGCATCATATTCACGAGGTGTGTTTCTTTTTTTATTGGTGGGGTTGTTATTGATGTTTAGGTTGGGTTCCTAGTGAGATTTTTTGAGATTTGGGGGTATCATGTGTGTTTTGGCCTTATGCAATGTTTGTGTACACGAATTGAGAAGTAACCATGAAACTGATTAATGATTTGGATATTTTAGTTCATTTTATTCTTTAATGTTTTCAATTGCATGTTCTGTGAATAGTTTTGAAAAAACCGTGTGATTCCTAATAGAAACCATGGAACTTATTTTTGATTACTAAGATCAGGTTCACTATTTGTAGGCCCCTGGCCCACCCCAGAACCCCCCCCCCCACACACACACACACCCCGGACAGCCCCCCCCCCCCCCCCACCCCGGACACCCCCCCCCCCCCCCCCGCACCCCGGAAATCATTAGGACAATTGACCATTAGTTCATTAGGACAATTGTTCATTAGGCTGTTAGGCCATTAGGGAAATTGGCCAGTTGGCCAATTGTCCAATTGGATGTAGGCCAAATGCTCATTAGGCCATTATGACATTATTCCAATTGTACAACTAGACAATAGGCCATTATTCCAATTATTTGTTAGGCCACTATGTCATTAGGTCATTAGGTGAATTGGTAAATGGGACAATTTGACATTGGGTCATTAGGAAAATTGACTTTTATGTCACTAGGATAATTGATTGTTACGTCGTTAGGCCAATTGGCCATTAGGCCAATTAGTCGTTATGCCCCCCCCCCTCACGCACGCATTTCAAGCGTGGCAAACACCTAAAAACGCATATTATTCCGTGTCGTGCAAACTGCACAGCCGAATGACGTGTCGTCTCCTTGTACACCTGAGGAATAATAATTAGGGTGTTTTCCTGTGTTTTCAAGTCATGTTGATGTCGTTCGGTATGTATTTGACCTTTAAACGCATGTTTTGGCCATTTACGACATGCAGCGTGCGCTTCCGATCACCGCGGTCAAACGACACCTCCGATTGACATGTTGTTTGCCTGATCATTTCAAAATTCACCCACCCTTTGTTGTCATCTGATTTCATGGCATTCCGAGGTTGTTTGGCCGATTTTGATCACCTCACGCACGCTTTTCAAACGCGCCAAAACGACGTGTAACGGTCGAATTCAGAGAAAACGTACTCAGAATGACTTGAAATCACACGAAAATAATAGGAATATTATTCGTGACATGTCGGAGGAGACGGCATGTCAATCGGATGTGCGGTGTGCGCGATACGACCGAATATGTTGTTTTGAACAGTTCGGCGCGCTCTAAAAGGGTGCGTTGGGTGGTCAAAACTATCTGAACGACCTCGAAATGCCATGAAATCATACGACAACAACTGTGGTGTAGATTGTGAAATGTTCAGGTAGACGGCACGTCAATCAGAGGTGTCGTTTGACCGCGGTGACCGGAAACGCATTTTTGGAGTCATAAAACGCCAAAACGACGTGTAACAATCGAATTCAGAGAAAACATGCTCATAATGACTTGAAATCACACGAAAACAATAGGAATATTATTCATGACATGTAGGAGGAGACAACACATCAATCGGACATGCGGTGTGCATGGTATGATCGAATATGCTGTTGTTAACAGTTCGATGCGCTCTAAAAGGGCGTGTTGGATGGTCAAAACCAGTTGAACGACCTCGGAATTCCATGAAATCATACGAAAACAACGATGGTATAAATTTTGAAATGTTAGAGCAGAAGGTACGTCAATCGGAGGTGTCGTTTGACCGCGGTGACCGGAAACGCATTTTCGGAGTCATAAAACGCCAAAACGACGTGTAACAGTCAAATTCAGAGCAAACGTGCTCAGAATGACTTGAAATCACATGAAAACAATATAAATATTATTTGTGACATGTAAGAGGAGACTTCACATCAATCGGACATGCGGTGTGCGCGGTATGACCAAATATGTTGTTTTGAAGAGTTTGGCGCGCTCTAAAAGGGCGCGTTGGGTGGTCAAAACCAGCCAAACAACCTCAGAATGTCATGAAATCATACGACAACAACCGTGGTGTGAATTTTGAAATTTTCAGGCAGACAGAACGTCAATCGGAGGTGTCGTTTGACCGTGGTGATCGGAAACGTATTTCTAGAGTCATAAAACGCCAAAACGGCGTGTAACGGTCGAATTCAAAAAAAACGTGATCAGAATGATTTGAAATCGCACGAAAATAATAGGAATACTATTCGTGACATGTAGAAGGAGATGACACATCAATCGGACATGCGGTGTGCATGGTATGACCAAATATGTTGTTTTGAACAGTTCAGCGCGCTCTAAAAGGGCGCGTTGGGTTGTCAAAACCAGTCGAACGACCTTGGAATGCCATGAAATCATACGACAACAAACTTGGTCTGAATTGTAAAATGGTCGGGCAGACGGCACGTCAATCGGAAGTGTCGTTTGACCGCGGTGACTAGAAACGCATTTCTAGAGTCATAAAACGCCAAAACGACGTGTAACGGTCGAATTCAGAGCAAACATGCTTAGAATGACTTGAAATCACAGGAAAACAATATGAATAATATTCGTGACATGTAAGAGGAGACGGCACGTCAATCGGATGTGCGGTGTGCGCGGTACGACCGAATATGTTGTTTTGAACAGTTCGGCGCGCTCTAAAAGGGTGCGTTGAGTGGTCAAAACCAGCTGAATGACCTCAGAATGCCATAGAATCATACGAAAACAACTGTGGTGTGAATTTTAAAATGTTCAAGTAGACGGCATGTCAATCGGAGGTGTCGTTTGACCGTGGTGACCGAAAACGCATTTATGGAGTCATAAAACGCCAAAACGACGTGTAACGGCCGAATTCAGAGCAAATATGCTCAGAATGACATGAAATCACACGAAAACAATATTAATATTATTCGTAACATGTAGGAGGAGACGGAACGTCAATTGGATGTGCGGTGTGCGTGGTACGACCGAATATGTTGTTTTGAACAGTTCGGCGCGCTCTAAAAGGGCGCGTTGGGTGGTCAAAACCAGCCGAACGACCTCGGAATGCCATGAAATCATACGAAAACAACAGTGGTGTGAATTGTAAAATGTTCGGGCAGACAACACGTCAATCGAAGGTGTCATTTGACCGCGGTGACCGGAAACGCATTTCTGGAGTCATAAAACGCCAAAACAACGTGTAACGGTCGAATTCAGAGCAAACGTGCTCAGAATGACTTGAAATCACGCGAAAACAATAAAAATATTATTCGTGACATGTAGGAGGAGACGACACGTCAATCGGACGTGCAGTGTGCGCGGTACGACCGAATATGCTATTTTGAACAGTTCGGCGCGTTCTAAAAGGGCGCGTTGGGCGGTCAAAACCAGTCGAACGACCTCGGAATGTCATGAAATCATACGAAAACAACCGTGGTGTGAATTGTGAAATGCTCGGGCAGACGGCACGTCAATCGGAGGTATCGTCTGACTGAGGTGACTGGAAACGCATTTCCGGAGTCATAAAACGCCAAAACGACGTGTAACGGTCGAATTCAGAGAAAACATGCTGTGAATGACTTGAAAACACACGAAAACAATAGGAATACTATTTGTGGTATGTAGGAGGAGACGACACGTCAATCGGACGTGCGGTGTACACAGTATGACTGAATATGTTGTTTTTAACAGTTCAGCGCGCTCTAGAAGGGCGCGTTGGGTGGTCAAAATCAGCCGAACAACCTCGGAATGCCATGAATCGTACGACAACAACCGTGGTATGAATTTTGAAATGGTCGAGTAGACGACACATCAATCAGAGGTGTCGTTTGACAACGGTGACCGAAACGCATTTTTGGAGTCATAAAACGCCAAAACGACGTGTAACGGTCGAATTGAGAGCAAACGTGCTCAGAATGACTTGAAGTCACACGAAAACAATAGGAATACTATTTGTGACATATAGGAGGAGATGACATGTCAATCAGACGTGCGGTGTGTGCGGTACGACTGAATATTTTTTTTAACAGTTTCACGCGGTGTGTGCGGAGAGCATTCCTTTTTAGACCACAAAACACTTCCATAAGCTAAACCAAAGACTCCAAAACAAGAAAAAAAAATCCTAAAATGATAACATTTCTTAATTTGGGGGGTTTTA